>JAHFWL010000891.1:0-144185 GCA_021292165.1 Shinisaurus crocodilurus
TTTATTATTATATTTACAGTTAATGCTGCTGACACTATCTTTTAAAATCTCACCATATTTCAGAGCCAAAAATTAAGTCTATGAAGTTTTAAATCTTGTGTGGCTTCCCCACCACTAAACTCTGCATCTTCTATCCATGAGCTTGCTTCATGCTCATAAATTAATGTTATTAACAGCCTCTTGGCTACATTAACTTCACATACTTACGTAGTTATTTTGGGCCTCATTTCACTTCTGAAATGGGCTGTTTTAATTACTTGCCCAGCAGAATGGAATGAAAGATGCTGTGGAAAATCATTGAGCCAAAGGCACCCGGGAGGGGGCAGGGAAGATTATTATTTTTTTTACCGTATTGGAAATCCAGTTCACGAACAGGGCTCTCTCTGTAGTGGACGAACCTCCCGCTCTTTGCCTGAGCTCAATGAAGCAGTTTTTTTTTTTTACTGCTATAGCACAGAATCTCGTAATTCCAATTCAGCCTTGCCTTTCTGCTGCTCACCCATCTGTGTGTGAAATATAACTTCTTTTTCCTGGCAGACAGCTTTCAAGTCAATACCTCTCATTCAAATCAGTGCTTTTGGATCACCACATACCTACAATCTCCTAATTGGTAAAAAAATAATAATCAATTTTACAACACCGCCATGGCTCAAACATCCATTTTAGAACACCGTCACTTTGCCCCACGCCCAAAGATCAATTTTAAACATAGCTTTGAAAGTCAAATGGATCCAACTGACCAAGGAACAAATGAATCAAAGGGGTGGGAAGGAGAGGCCATGGAGCCACAGCTGCTGCCCGCTCACCCCCGAGACCAGCAGCAAACATCCTGCAGCCTCAGTGGCCCGGTGGCTGCTCCTAGTGGCAGTGGGGCTATTTATCGATTAATTATTTTATTTATTTATTGGCCATATTTATATACCGCTAAATATAAGAAAATCCCTACGCAGTTTACATATAAATATTAAAAGCACACTTAAAATATTGATATTAAAATCGCATTTAAAATATTAATGTTAAAATCACACTTGAAACACAATTTGAAAAACAATTCCAGTTAACAATCATCTTCATACAGAGAGCAATACAGGAGCAGTAAAATGGAGCAGCAGCATGATTAATTTAATTACGAGCCAGGGAAAGCCTGGGCGAACAAGTGTGTTTTTGAGGAGGCGTTTGAAAGATGTCGTGAGGTGAGGTGAGGTTTGAAAGGTGAGGGCTAAACCTGCCCTGGTGACCCCCAGTGCCTGGGGCAAAAGGCAGGTTTTGCCCTCCCTCAACTATGTGTCCAGATTTTCTGCCTCCTGAACTGCACAAGGGGGAGTTTTCCCAAGGGAGGGCGCCCGCCATTATGTGGTGACATCCCATTAATTTTGGAATGACCAACAAGGCTTCCTCTGACGATCTTAAAGGTCAGTTACTGGTAGGTACAGTAATACCTTGGATTGAGAGCATAATTCGTTCTGTAAACGTGCTTGTAATCCAAAACACTCTTATATCAAGCGAGTCTCTGGGGGTGTGAGCAGGGCCGATTTCAGCCTGACGCCCGCTCAAGGCGAGCGGGTTACATCCCTACAACCTGTCTTGCAAGACGTCGCTTATTTATCAAGTCAACATTTATTAAAATGTTTTGCCTGTCTTGCAAAATGCTCTCAGACCAAGTTACTTGCAATCCAAGGTATTACTGTATATGTAAGGGAAGGCGGTCTGCTAGATATCCTGGCCTCAAGTTGTTTGTACGACAATAACTTGAACATGGCTCGGTAGTGGCTAATAGGCAGCCAATGCAGTTCTTTTAACACAGATCTTACGTGAGCATAGCCGGGTGTCCCAGGCCAGATCTACACTGCATGGTATACCGTATATCATTAGCGTTACAGTTCTGCTGTGTTCACATCCCGCAGTCACTACTCACGGTGCACACTTTTGTTAAATGTACTGCAGTCATTCTGTTTTGCCACCCCACGCCTGAACTCCATAGCAGTAATACCGGGTGTTGGCTTGCACATGCAGGGGAAATGGCCGGCCCTTTAAGACAGTGTACTCCAAGCTTGGGTCCCCAGATGTTTCTGGCCTACAACTCCCAGCATGCCCCAGCCAGCTATGCTGGCTGGGGCATGCTGGGAGTTGTAGGCCAAAAACATCTGGGACCCAAGCTTGGAGAACACTGCTTTAAGAGAAAGGGACTCTTTGGGGGGGTGTGTTTTAAAATCCATCATATATGCGCAGGAGCAAAGGAGGTGAACGAGCACACGAGTGAGATTGTTTTTAAAAAAAAGAAAATAAAAATTAAGGTCCTCCTGCCCCCTCACAAAAAAACCGTGGAGAAGGGAAGAGAGGCTGTTCTGCTTCTGCTGCCGCCATCCTCCCATGGGGTGAAACCAGCAGGATCAGCAGGCACCTTCCCCTCCACCCAAAACCAATCTCCCAAAGCAGTCTTCCTCCCGTGCTAAGCTTCCCAAGCATAAGCTCCATTGATTCATAGATTCATAGATCACAGAGTCAGAAGGGGCCTACGAGGCCATCGAGTCCAACCCCCTGCTCAATGCAGGGAACTAGAGGAGGGGTCTCCCATCCAAGGAATAACCAGGCCTGAGCCTGCTTCGCTTTCCACGCTCAGACAAGCTGAGCCAGCGTCCACGCTAGCTGCAAAGGGGAGGGGCAGTCAGAGCTCTGATTCCTGGCTCCAAGGGCGGAGCGATGTCCCCGACCTTGGCGCTGGCAATCCGAAATATCCTATGGCCTCTCAGATATTGTCTAGGGGCCATAGGGATTGCTCTCTTAGACAGACAAAAGCTGATGGGTGATTCTGGAAAATAATAATTAAAAAAGTTCTTCTTACTTATTTGCAGAGATGTTCCTTTGTTTTTGTCAACTAAAACATGTTTCTTCTATGTAATAACAGATCTATACATTATAGGGATTTAAATAATGCATGTTATAGATTGTCATGATGAACGAAACTTACGTTTGCAGCAATCTGTCTTGCAAGTTTGTATCTCATAGATTTCATAGATCATAGAGTTGGAAGGAGCCTACAAGGCCACCGAGCCCAACCCCCTGCCTCAATGCAGGAAACTAGAGGAGGGGTCTCCCACCCAAGTGATAACCGGGCCTGACCCTGCTAGCTTTCCACACTCAGACCAGCTGAGATGGTTTTGCCTCTGCTGTAACATTCCTCCAATGGCACCCTGTCACTTTTCTCCATAGGAGTGAATGATAGCCATTGCACTTACGTGGAAGAAGTAAAGGAGTGCATTCAGAGACATAAGGTGAGGGCTAAAACCTGCCCTGGTGACCCCCAGTGCCTGGGGCAAAAGGCAGGTTTTGCCCTCTCTCAACTATGTGTCCAGATTGCTACAGAGAGCTGCACTTGGACCTGGGAGATCCGGGTTCAAGCCCCATCCTACAGCACATTTGAAGTATGTATCATCATGGACATTAGCTCAGTAACGCTAACAACAGTCCAGTAGGGTGGGTTGAGTTGGAAGGAGCTTACAAGGCTATCGAGTCCAACCCCTTGCTCAATGCAGGAAACTAGAGTAACAAGTAACAACCAGGTAACAACCAGGCCTGACCCTGACCCTGCTTAGCTTTCCACACTCAGACAAGTTGAGCCAGCATAAGCCACAGGCCTGTATTAAGAAGGAAGTTTTTTGGGGAAAAAACCCCACGTCTTTAAAAGTGTGGCATACTTGATGGGAATTCCCCCACGGGTATATAAATGTATGATTTCTCAGAAGAGGGGAGCCAACAAAGCCAAGGCCGGCTATAAATGCTTTTGCCAGAAGATCAGAAGAAATGTTTATTGATTGCCACTAGATGGGGATGGAGCTATAGCTACAATCTGTATCTGGCTAGCCCAAAGCTCCATCCTCTTGTCTGTAGTGCCCTCTCTTGGGTTTGCTGCAAAACAGCACACTCTTCACAGCAGCTTCCAGTGGTGCTTACTTACAATTTTATCAGATCTAGTTGTGGTTACTAGTTATGTTGCAGGCTTTGCTTTCTAGAGACCTATCGTCTGCAGTGTGGAAACGCGGTAGGGTTGAAACAATCCCAAAGGCTTAAAAGTTCGCAACTATTTTTTAAACGACTAGGTTTGTTGCAAGGCCTGGTCCCAGAGAGACCAGCAGCGGGCTCCTGACAAGTTCCTGAAGCTTTAGCTTCTACTTATTATCTCATAATAGAAATTAAATCAGGTACCCAGTATTCTATGCACAATATTGTTGCAGCTCTGACCAGAGATAAAATATATATTATCTTTTAGTTTCAATATTTTCAGTATAAGAAAGAAAGAAAAGAAAAAATAGAGGCTCCAAAGGCAAATTAGTGCTGGTAACATATCATATGCCAGGGTGAGGAACCCCCCCCCCCTTTCCCCCCTTCCTGTCGAGGGCTGCCTTCCCTCAAGGGCGATCTCTCAGGGGCCACCTACTGGCAGTGGGTGTGGCCAATGCCAGTGATGGGTGTGGCCAAAGACAAATGTGGGTGGGGCCACTTCCTTTGCTCTCTCTCTCTCTCTCTCTCTCTCCTTTTTCCACCCTGCCCAGCAGGCTTCTGAGGGAAGAACCCGATCGTTCTTGCCAAAGCTCTGATCACTACCAGAGGGCTTTTGAAATTAGGCCAGGGGGCTGCAGATGCCAGGGTGGTTTTTGTTTTGGGGTTGTCGTTGTTGTTGTTGTTGTTTTTAGCATGCAGTTGGACATAAAATGTGTAGCTGGAAAAAAAGATGGTGCTGTTGGAAAGCAGATAGATGTACAGCTGGGGAAAAAAAATGGGGGGGGATTAGACTTCTGTTATGCATGTTTATTAAGAAAGACAGGCTGCTCACCTGTGGCTGTAGTTCTTCTTCGAGGGGTCATCCGTGCATCACACACATGTGGGCTCTGCGCCTGCGAGAGAAAGAGGAACAGTCCCAATACGCAGCCCCTCGCAATGGCGGTCGAAGAGGAACTGAGGGAATGGGCGGGAGCCGCACCGAGGAGCACATGCGCGGTGGGGGAGGGGCTCCCGCCCATTTCGCCTCAGCTTTACAACATCCCGAAATGGCCTCCGCGCAGGCGCAGAGCCCATGTGTGTGATTGCACAGGCGGGCACTCGAAGAAGAACTTAAAACGACAGGCAGCGGCAGGGGCGGCAAGTCGGACAAATTCCATGAGGGCAGAATGTGCTCCGTTTCCATACTTAGGGCACGCTGCCCAAACCACATGAAAACAAGTTCTTCCTTTTGGCCGAACCTCCTCCTCTTCACCTTCATCTTCGGGCACCTCATCACATCCTTGTAAATGCCCCGAAAGCACTCCTGTTCTTGTGCCTGAGGCCAGTCTTGCACCCTTCTGGAGCCAATGCAAACGCCTGGTCTGGGGTCTCAGACAGCCAATGGTGGCATTTGTTGTTGTTGTTGTTGTTGTTGTTGTTGTTGTTGTTGTTGTTGTTATTATTATTATTATTATTATTATTATTATTATTATTATTATTTCATTCAGTTTCTATACCACCCAATAGCTGAAGCTCTCTGGGCGGTTTACAGCAATTAAAAAGACAGTCCCTGCCCGCAGGCTTACAATCTAAAAAGACACGACACACAGGGAAAAAGGAATGGGGAGGGAAGAAGGGGGGAAATTAATTAATACTTCTGGCAGGGCTGGTGGAATGGCCCTGCGCTCCTCTCTCTTCTCCCTCCTCTCAGCCTGCTGGAATGGCTATAATAGATGTATAGATAGAAGTTTTCTGTTTCCACTCTCAGGCCCTTCTTTTACGTTCGAGCACAACACTTGCACCCACGAGCCTCTTGATGTTAGTGCTATAGGGGTTCTCCTTTATGGGTTTGTTGTCCCCCCCCCCCCCCCCGAAAGGACTTGAATTGGCAGGCCATCAAGAAGAGGATGCCTTTAAATACAGACTGTCCTCTTTAAAGTAGGGCACAGGCCTGCTGTATGAATGATTGTGAACCTAGGAGGGGAAAGCCATGTTTGACTGGTACCAATTTGGCAGCACAAGTTTGAGGAGGCAGCAGGTATGGATATAGATAACTTTGTGACTTACTGAACTAAGGCAGATTCATACATGAATTGTCGCTGTACAGTAGATCAGAACTCCTGGCTCCTATGGAGAAACCAGCATTGATACAGGGTGTAAGCAAAGAGCGAAGCACGCTTTGTGTTCATTTGGCGCCCCCCCCCCCATTTTTCTTTAGTGTGGGGTGCCTGACAGGGCATTTGTGCAGTCGGAAAATCTGCTTTTAAAAAACCCTGCTAGATGCCTTGATAAGGGGATTAGACACATTTTACGGAGGGTGGGTCTCTGACTTGATGTCTCTTAGCAATGATGGCCAAGTGGAACATCCGAGGCAATTTGCCACTGAATCCCAGTTGCAGGGGCACAAGCAACATAAGAGAGCTATCGCACTGATTTATTTATTTATTTATTTATTTATTTATATTAATACCCTGCCTTTTTTCCTGAGAGGAACCCAAGGCAGCTTACATAATCCTCCTCCTCTCCATTTTATCCTCACAACAATCTTGTGAGGTAGGTTAGGCTGAGAGTCAGTGGCTGGCCCAAGGTCACCCAGTGAGCTTCATGGCCGAGTGGGGACTAGAACCCGGATCTCCCGAGTCCCAGTCCAGCACCCTCACCACTGTGCCACACTGGCTCTCATGTCCTGCTTGTGGGCTTCCCAGCAGCATCTGGTTGGCCACAGTGGGAAGCACAATGCTGGAGTGGAGGGACCTTGGCCAGACCATGCAGGCCTCTTCTGTTCTTGGGTATCCCCTTCCTTTTTCAGGCTTCAACGATCGTAGCAGGTATTGCCCACACGCCTTTAAGGCCTAAGGTGTGTCCTCCTTCAAAATGCCAGGCTACTTATGTAGCTCAGCCATCAGCGAAGTTGTGTGTGCCAGCCCTAAAAAGCTAGTCTGTGTCTATATACGATCATCTTAACCACAGCTACGATAACATCAGCCCATCCTCTACATGAACATTGTTATGACCTCATCTGACAGGTTGATCTTGTGTTTACTGAAAATTTGGCGACTAACGGCTTAACCACTCACTTGAGGAGTTCATTCAAGCCGATTCTCGCAGGTTCAGGATAGTACTTCATTTCACCACTTTTATTGTGGGAAAATTAACAACTGCGTTATTTCTCTCCTCTGCATACACACCCTTTTCAGCAAGACATTCCGTCTCCGCCACTAATTATGGTTAATTACAATTCACTATGAGAATTGGGTACCTGTTGAAAACCCCAAATGGCTTTTGAATGAGGGAAACTCACGCACCTTTGCACAATCAGGGTGGGCCACACCATAGATCAGTGTTCTCCAACCTTGGGTCCCCAGATGTTTTTGGCCTACAACTCCCAGCATGCCCCAGCCAGTTATGCTGGCTGGGACATGCTGGGAGTTGTAGGCCAAAAACATCTGGGGACCCAAGGTTGGAGAACACTGCCATAGATATACACAAATCTTTGGTGTCTCAGAATACAGCTGTTGTCTTCAGGGAAAGGTGGTAGCATGTATCCAAGCGATCTGTCACAGTGGCCTTCTCCAACTTCATGCCTTCCAGATGTGTCGGACTACAACTCCCAGCATCCCCCATGGGAATTATAGTCCAACACACACCTGCAGGGCACCAGCTTGAGAAAGGCTGCATTACAGCGTAAGAATCAAAAAGGCAGCCAAACGATGAGCAGACAAGAGAACTGGGAAGAGGAGGGGAAGAGAAAGAAAAAAGCATTCAAAACAAAAATACATTTTCACTTCTAAAATCAGCTGTCAAATTGCACCTTTAATACTTTCATTCCAAGTATTAAAAACTGTCCTTTGCTGTCTGGGTACAAGACAGTTTTGACTGTCTTTGCTTGAAACAGGAGTCTCTCCTGTTTCTGGCTCTAGAAAATCAGTTGGCCCATTTTCATTATGCATTTGCTGGAGAGTATCTGTGAGCAGGTCAAGTGCCTTTCTGTTATCGCTGGCCACCTCATGTCTAGTGTGAGGGGCATAAAGAAATGCAGCTATCAAAAAAACCCTCTAGAACCCCATAATGTTATCCCTACTCGCCTCCCCCCCCCCAATTAGACATGAAAAGAGTGTAAGAGTTCTTTCTTGCTTACTTCTGACAGGTTGAATTCAAGCTGGGTCTTATATTTGTTCATGGTCTGTGGCTCACGCTGGCTCAGCTTGTCCAAGTGTGGAAAGCTAAGCAGGGTCAGGCCTGGTTATTACTTGGATGGGAGACCCCTCCTCTAGTTTCCTGCATTGAGCAGGGGGTTGGACTCGATAGCCTTGTAGGCTCCTTCCAACTCTATCAGATCTAGGAAATCTATGAAATCTATGGCCTGAGAACCGGCTTTCAAAACAGCTCTTGATTCTTGAATATTAGAAGTAAGGAAACTGTTTTATCTGAACATGTACAAAATACCTGTTCTTGCTGCTAAACAGCAACCTTGCTGATATACACACCTGCTGGAACTAGGGCTAAAGACTGGGCTGGATTCAGACCTAAGGTTTATTGCAGTACTGTATCGCTGCTGTGACTTGTGGGGCACATGACGCACGGACTTTTCAGTGCCAGTCACACTAGTCCTGCATTGAGCAGGGGGTTGGACTCGATGGCCTTGTAGGCCCCTTCCAACTCTACTTTTCTATGATTCTATGATTCCTGCGTAATTGTTCTTTGTTTCTTCTGGAATTTCCCGGACTAGGTTTATCACGTGTCCCCCCCCCCCCGTTATTGTGGTTCGCTGTCGCAGTACGCGGCTAGTGTTGTGCTAACGTGGCGCTGTCATTGCCCGCCCGAGGCGTGGCCATGAAAATGTAATCACTGGAGTTAGCCAGTAGTTTTCGAGGGGCGGGGAAAATGCGGTGTGATGTGTACCGTATTTTTCCGTGTATAAGGCGCCCCCATGTATAAGACGACCCCCCACTTTTCCAACCCAAAATTCAGAAATCAATATTTTGGGTGGGGTTTTTGTGAACGGGCAGTTCAGCCGATGTTTGGCTTCCCAGAGGGCTGCTCGTGTCGGCCTGTTGTTCCAGATCCGCAGGGCTGCTGGGGCCCACGGCAAGACTGGGCTGGGTGGCGGACATGCCTGAGCGGCCCCCCTCACGGGCTCCGCTCGGCCTCGCTGGCTTCTCTCCGCACCCGCCCCCTCATGGCGGCACGGCACTCGCTCCTGTTCACGGCCCTCCGCTCTCTCTGCACCGCGGGGCGGCGATGGCAGTGCTTCACGGTGCTTCCATTTGGCAAGAGTGGCACAAAAAATACAGGGTGGTGGTGGTGGTGGTGCGTGTGTGTGTGTGTGTGTGTGTGAAGGGAGACAGCAGCAACCCCAAGCAGCTGTCAGCAACCTGTGGAGAGGAGGCATCACTATAGCGTGACGGGCTGCGTGCGGGTGAAGTCCGCACAGGACCGGCGCCTCTTCTGTGTATAAGACGACCCTCAATTTTTCGACTAACAATTTAACGAAAAAGTATCGTCTTATACACGGAAAAATACGGTATCTATCTCCCAAACTGATGGGGAAGAACATGATGGCATGAATATGACGGCATGAATATGAGTGGCACAGCATTGTGTACAGACAAGATGTGCATAACACCTTGTACCCAGTGCTCAGGCCTCCCAGATAACAAGAGCTACTGGACTGGCCCCGTCATTAGGCAGAGAGAGGCAGCTATATTTCAGTGTCATGAAAAGGCAGCAGTTTGTTAATTTTATTATTGTATTTTTACTGGTGGATGGAGTGGGATTTCCTGTCTCAGATACTAAAATAACTCAGGAACCATGCACCTTGGCTTGCGGGGAGGGTACACATTTGCTGCTTTCCCCGAACCAGCAAAATATCTTGGGCTAGCCCTACAATTGCACGTTCTCTGTGTGCCCATCACTGTGGCTTGGAACAGCAGCAGCAGTGAGCAAGCAGAAAGGGGTGGCAAAGGGGCTGGAGGAGTACAAAGGGATGTTTTCGGATTTGCAGTCTGAACAGTGTCCTGATCTCCACTCCACACGAGTGCTCCCAAGAAAGAGAAAGGAGATGAACACCGTAGGGCAGTGCTCTCCAACCTTGGGTCCCAGATGTTTTTGGACTACAACTCCCAGCATGCCCCAGCCAGCATAGCTGGCTGGGGCATGCTGGAAGTTGTAGTCCAAAAACATCTGGGGACCCATGGTTGGAGAACACTGCTGTAAGGAGAGCTACCCTCCGTCTAGCACCATCTCATAGTTCCAGCTGAGATGCCCTCTCCCATTCTCTTTCCTACCACCTCAAGGGCCAAGGCTACCTTTGGACCATCTTGCAAGATATGTGGAGTGGGGGTATGGGGGTGGGGGAGTGGCAGAAGGGGAATGAAGGCAGAACAGGCTGTCTCTAGACCACCTGACTGGAGGGAGCAGCCTGAAAAGATGAGGTGAGAAAATGTCATTTGGCCTGTGACAAGTACAGAAGGCAGCTAATGTACACAAAACTGCGGAAACCAAGTGGTGGTAGATACATTTCTTAGGGTGCAATCCTATGCATGTTCAGAGAGAAAAAGATCTACAACTCCCAGCATGCCCCAGCCAGCCATGCTGGGAGTTGTAGGCCTTTTCTCTCTCTAAACATGCATAGGATCTTGCCTTTAAGTGTTTTTGTGTGTTTTACTGTACATCATGTTTTCTAAAGATCAGGTGGGGACCCCGTGGGCCTCCAGATGCTGTTGGGAGTCTGAACTCTCGAGAGCCAGCCAGGATGGCCAATAGTCAGGGATGATGGGAGTTGTAGTCCAACATCCAGAGAGCCACAGGCTCTGCACGCCTGTTTTAAATGGAAGAGCAATTATACCCCATCCCATTCTAGAGGCTCAGGACAGGTTGAATTTAAAGTGCCACCCCCTTAATGGGAATTCACCCCACTCCATTATACACTGCCCCTTAAACCTCCTCATGACAGAGGATCCATTTTTATAAATTGCATATTAATTTTGTCCAGTTTAAATATAACAAACCCATTTAGGAACAATACCAACTTCTTCCTTTGACATGAGCCAGGGGGGCTCTCTCCTACACTGAACCCCCCCCCCCATCAAACTCCCCCAGCCTCATACATCCTGTATGCCACTTCATTTCCCAAACATCCCGGAATATCCATCTCTTACTTTAGTGCTTGACCAGCTCTGTCATTAAATTATCTCCCACCAACTCTTTAGAACAGGGCTCTCCAACCTTGGGTCCCCAGATGTTGCTGGCCTAAAGTTCCCAGCATACCCAGCCGGCATGGCTAATGGCAAGGGATCTGGGAGTTGTAGTCCAGCAACATCTGAGGATCCAAGGTTGGAGAGCCCTGGTTTAGAACCTTTGGCCCCACAACCGTGGTAACGTCTTGGGAGTTTTTGGGAAGCAACCTCAGCAACTTTATGATCCTGCCTAATCTTCTCTCTGGTGACTAGTATCCACGTAATGGGCTAGGGTAGAATAGTGGAGGCTAAAGGTGCAATCCTATGTAAGTTTAGACAGAAAGAACAGCACACCATAGCTGGCTGGGGCATGCTGGGAGATGTAGGCCTCCCCCCATCTAAACTTGCATAGGATTGTCCCTTAAGACAGTGTTCTCCAACCTTGGTTCCTCAGATGTTTTTGGCCTACAACTCCCAGCATGCCCCAGCCAGCGGGAACCAAGTTTGGAGAACACTGTCTTAAGAGACTGAAACGTGAACAACAGGAAAGGGCCTACATCTAAATTCTTACCTACCGTGTCTCTCTGGCTACTACTCATCAAGCCTCAGCCCCTGGAGGAATCCAAGCAGGCTCTGCAAGCCATATTGGGAATCTTTTGAATGATGGCAGGGAAACTCGGATTATCATGAGGCCACATGACATGGTGAACATGCCTAATTTACTGTGGGAAAGGTGAGAACTCCTGCAACATCTTTTTTTTTGAGAGAGGTGTGTAGGCAAAGTTGGAGCCAACAAAACAGCCCTCTCTCTTCTCTCTCATATTTAGATATACAACCCTCTGCAGAGTTTCCCATGTGCATCTGTACTTTGATCTTGGGTCAATTTAACATAACCGGTTTCAGCCTTATGCCAAAATCAGTTGAATGCTAGCTGCACACTGGAATCCATACAAGAGGCCTAAATTACATGCAAATTTATCATTTGTTCTTCATTCCCTTCCACACAACTGGACACTTTTTGATGAGTCTGGAGTTGCCCAACCAAGAGTATTTCATCTAGGTCCTAAATGAAGTTAAAAAAAAAAAATGACGTACTAAGGTACTCAGGGTGGGGGAGAAGACAGGATAAAACAAAAGCGTGCTGGAACAAGACTACTTGTGCCTTGGGTGGAGAAAACGTTAATGAAATTTTGATTGTATGGATTTCAACTGTCTCCAGGAGCCAAATCCTCCTGGGGGTTTCACATAAGAACACACAAGCTCTGAAAGTTACCGCAGGCACTTACAGAAAATCATTTACTCCGCACCCAACTGCCAAGAAGCAGGTGTGCAAAACTGTGGAGTTGGACTGAAAACTCTTTAAAATGCTTCTGTTAGAAGCTGTGGAAGCATTTCAAGAAGCACCAGCTGACTACATCAACAGAAGTAGTGAGCCACTGTGGTGCAGTGGTTAGAGCAGCCTCTCTAGACCTGGCTCCCTCTAGATCAGGACTCTCCAACCTTGGGTCCACAGATGTCGCTGGCCTACAGCTCCCAGCATACCCAGCCAGCATGGCTAATGGCAAGGGATTCTGGGAGCTGTAGTCCAGTCCAGCAACATCTGGGGACACAAGGTTGGAGAGCCCTGCTCTAGATCATCTCGCCGACAACTCCCAACAGCGCAGCTAGCATGGCTAATGGTCAGGGATGATGAGAGCTGTAAGTCAAAATTCCTCTTAGGACTAGCATTGGGGAAATCTGGGTTAGTGTGTCGCACCAGGATCAGGGAGACCCAGATTCAAATCCTTGCTCCACCATGAAGCTTGGGTGGGGGATCTTGGCCTAGTTGTCCATTCTCTTTCTCAGCCTAACATGTCTCACAAGGTTGTTGCAAGGATAAAAAATGGAGAAGGGGAGAATTATGTGCCTTGGGCTCCTTGGGAGGAAAAGTGGGATATTAAACAACAAAATATAGGTGAATGGACACATATGCTACATTGGATCTTATCTTTGAGAAGCCATGAAGTGATGTCAGCTGAAGTTAGGGCATGAGGCCATAACCTGCATTACTGAAACAGGTTGCAGCCCTGCAAAAAAAAAGGGGGGGGGGAAGCATCTTGCAGATAGAATCATAGAAAAGTAGAGTTGGAAGGGTCCTACAAGGCCATCGAGTCCAACCCCCTGCTCAATGCAGGAATCCAGGTCAAAGCATCCCTGACAGGTGGCTGTCCAGCTGCACCTTGAATGCCTCCAGAGTGGGAGGAGAGCCCACCACCTCCCTAGGTAGTTGGTTCCATTGTCTTATTGCTCTGACAGTCAGGAAATTTTTCCTGATGTTTAGGTGGAATCTGGGTTCCTGTAACTTGAGCCCATGATTCCGTGTCCTACAAACTGGGATGATCGAGAAGAGATCCTGGCCCTCCTCTGTGTGACAACCCTTCAAGTACTGGAAGAGTGCAATCGTATCTCCCCTCAGTCTTCTCTTCTGAAGGCTAAACATGCCCAGGTCTTTCAGTCTCTCCTCATAGGGCCTTGTTTCCAGTCCCTTTATCATCCTTGTTGCCCTCCTCTGAACCCTCTCAGGGTTTTCACACCTGCTGCTCTGAAAGAGAAGTGAACAGGAAGGTGCTTGCCTCTCCTCATGGTATGCACAAGGGAGGGGTGGGAGCAATAGGCCCTTAACTAGAGTTCCAGGTGGTTTTCTAGCCCAGAGTTCTCCAACCTTGGGTCCCCAGATGTTTTTGGCCTACAACTCCCAGCATGCCCCAGCCAGCGTCACGCTCCATGTTCTTCCCAACCATTCCAATTCCAGCTGTAGCCTTTAGACCCCCCCTCCCGCCAATCTCATATACCCAAGACTCTTGCCTAAGTTAAGATGCATTCGCAACAAATGACAAGATCAGTCACTGCAATCCAGCTAGATGTGTGTGCAGAAGGTGGTTTCTGCAGGCCCAAACGTGTATTAGGGTTGTCTCCTGAATATTCTTCACTTTTGATTTTTGGGATCAAAATAGTCCTTTCATGTTGGTAGAAATATTTCTCCCGAATCCCTTTGTGAGAATTTTTAACGTGTCAAAAATTCCGTGTACTGACATTGTTTTCCACATCTGCTACAGCCTATTACACACACACAGGCAATCCAGCCAATTAAGGAACGTGGAGACAAAGTAATGACACTGCACAGCCAGTCACGTTTGGCTGCTTAATGAGGTCATTAATGGTGAGGGCAAACACCACCAATTGAGAGAGGCAGCAAGCAAAGGAAATTTGCTTGAGAGCCAGTGTGGCGTAGTGGTGAGTGTTGGACTGGGATCCAGGTTCTAGTCCCTGCTCGGCCATGAAGCTCACTGGGTGACTTTGGGCCAGTCACTGACTCTCAGCCTAACCTACCTCACAGGGTTGTTGTGAGGATAAAATGGAGAGGATTATGTAAGCTGCCTTGAGTTCCTTGCAGGAAAAAAGGCGGGGTATAACTGTAATAAATAAATAAAGTAAATGGAAGTGTATCTACAAACATTTTCACAGGTATTGAAAAAATGTCAAAAGGAAGAGGGTACCTTGCCAAAAGTGTCCCAAAAACTCAGCAAGTAGTTTTGGCTCAGCCAAAATCATGATGACCATCTGTGTCCAGCTGAGCCAGCTGGATGCATTTTAAAAATGTAGAGGAAGATGTACGTTCCCGTCCACAGGGCCACTAGTTGCTGAGCCCGCGTTGTTCATGACTGGAGCTGCATTGGGACCGGAGGTTTGGGTATTGTTTTTTTTTACTGGAAGGAGTCCTGTATTTTTTTAAAACTGGCATCTCCATAGGGAGTTCTATTTCCCCTCTATGTAGGAAAGCAGCACTTTACAACCAATGTTTCAAGACAAGAACAGAATATTGCAGCCTTTTCATTTTCTTAAAACATGTTCTAGTTTATTACATCAAAAACTATTTAAAATAGGCCAAAGAAAGTTAAAAAACCCAAAAAAAACTGCCCCACCTCCAGAACCCACTACCATAAGCCAACAATGGATTATGAGACATTCACAAAACCTGGTATCTTAACTTAAAGCTACCATTAAAAAAAAAAAAAAATCCTCTGAGACGCCTGTGGAGGGCAACCCAGAAGCAGAATTCTGACAGCTTGTGTTAAAAAAAGAAAACAAATAACTTCGTGATGGTGCAAGGAATGTGCAAGAGTTCGTTTCAACTCAGAGCCGTTTGATACAAACTTTGCACGGCGCTTATGTAGTGTGGCGCCGCGTGGGAGGTGAAAAGGTTTGACAAGCTTGAAGGAACTGCCTTGGATTGTGTTCCACCACACCTTTACATCGAGTCATTCTCAACAAAGGGATCAAAGAGCATCCAAAGGGGAGGAAAAACCCTCAAGAGAGGGATCCCACATTACTCTGAACAGCCCCAAGTCATTGTGAAGCTGTAGAACACAATAACGTTATTGGCAGGAATGGGCTGAAGCAGCATCCTCCAACCTGGTGCCCCCCCCCCCGATGTGTTTGTGTACAGCTCCCATAATCTGGATGCGAGTCAAGTGCCTTGGGAGGAAACTGCATTCTGTTTTTTGTGCTTGCATGGGAGATACTACTCCTGCAAGGGGGGGGGGAACAGATCAACATAGTGAAATTTTGCTTAAAGTCTTCGGGGTTTCAAACTGCAGAGATTACATTATCAGCATGGGCTTTCAGTGTTGAAGGTATTCAGTACTGCCAACACTGCAGCCACTTTTCTTTTATAGACCCTGAAAAGGGGGATGTTAAGACTGTGATTGTGATTTTTATCTGTATCGACTTTCCCCCTACTATTCTTCAGTGAAGTGAGTTGTATAACGACACCACTAACATACATACATACATACATATAAATCAGGCTAAAAAACAATGAACATTTAAAAAATAGTATTTTTGGAGAAAGAGGAAAGAAAACAACGGAGAGCATTTTTTAAATCTCTGCACTGCAGTTTTGGATCTAGTGGAAACATGAAAACTTCATTTCTCGGCAAAAATGAATGGCAATTTAATTCTGTGGGAAGGAACTTGTGGTTTTCACAGATAACAGAAAATTGATTATATCTGGCAGGAGCTGAAGTTTGGTATATTAGTTCCAGATGCACTTTGAAATAATGTGGAAGAGGGAGATTGAGGCTTGGGAAAGTTGCACCATATTAACCAGATTCTAAGCTGTCAGTCCCCAGCTGAGAACAGGGAGCTTTTTCTAGAGGTTTAGATCCTTCCGTGCTCTGGGAGAAGGACAGGGGAGAAAATAGCAAATAATAAAACAAAACTGATCCTTGAGAGAGGTGCAATGCCGCTGTTGTGGGTTGTAATGCGACAGAGTGCGAGCTGGGTTCTGGTTTTGTGCCAAATGATCACCCAGAAGCCACTGCTCACTCCTGGACATTTGTACCCACTGGCATCACACAAGTTACAAAAAAATTAATACAAAAGAAAAAAGTTACAAACAGTTAAAATGCCCAGTATTTGTTTGGTGGTGGTCAACATACAAAACAAAAAACAATCCCAACAGCAATGTACAAACCAATCTTCCCCATGCTGTTAATCATTTTAGAAAGAGATACATGAAAAGAGGCGGCTGTATATTTATTCTTTCTTTTCACTGTCTTCTGGAGCTACTGGGTCAGCTGAAGGTTCTTCAACCATGGCACTGTTGCTTTCTGAACCAGTGTTGCTGTCACTCGTTCCTTCCTCGGCCATGCTTTCAACTCCTTCTTGCCCACTCTCCTTGTCTTCTGGAGTGGATGTTCCTTCACCATTTTGCTGGCTTTCAATATTTTCTTCTGGAGGAGGTTCCTCTGCCATAGAAACATTTCTCTTTGTCAGTTAAGGTTCTTTTGTTGTTGTTAAAATTTTATTAGAAAGTTTTTTCGGGCACAACAATAGCATGAACAGAGTTCAAATAATGAATGGCATGGACAGAAGGAAGGCAAAATAAGATAAAAGTCGCTTTGCATTATATATTGTTTGTGGCTTAGCCAATGGGATTCTTGTGCCAATCATCTGAATTGTTTCATCCCACACTACTCCTAGAGCAGTGTCCTCCAACCTTGGGTCCCCAGATGTTTTTGGCCTACAACTCCCAGCATGCCCCAGCCAGTTGTAGGCCAAAAACATCTGGGGACCCAAGGTTGGAGGACACTGTCCTAGAGCCTAGGGCTGTATAACAGCATTCTATATGCTAAAATGAAATCAAATCCAGTAATTTGGCAAGCTGTTACGGCATCAGAGACATGAATTAGATGTCAAAGCAGAGAACGCAGATATGCAGTAACAGTTGTCACCCCCTGGCTTTCCCAAAACTCCCCACCTTACCTGAGGTAAGTTCCACCTACAGTGTTTGAATATTCCCTAGCTACTGGCTGCATGATCTCTGACTTCATTTTTTGGAAATGAGCATCCACCAGTTGGACTGCTGTGGTGTCATGGAATACTCATGGGCATTCTGAAGGCTAAGAAATTAAACTTACAGCACAAGGGCTTAGGAACAGTCCTGGGTATGAACTGTTGTTGGGAAGAGGAGTTGGGGGGGGGGCACCATTGTAGCCATGGTCATCTCAACTGTTCGGCTGAGTGAATGAATGGGGTGATTAGTGCAACAGGAAATGGCTACAGAGAAGGCATAGCAACAAGGAAAAAAAAGCCAAATTTTGCAAGTCTCACACAAAATATTTCTTTTTATATAAACACAAAATAATTCCTGCCCCCTTGAGTGCTCTTGATCAGAATAAGAGATACAACTTGAGGGGAACATAGGAGGGAAGTTATTAACAGAATTAACAGGGGAGCTAGTTTTTTTTAAATATAGTCTGGGATGGAAGAAATTACTAAAGGTGCCTGATCATTCCGGCAAATTTGGTGACACCGGCATTGCCTAGTTCTCTCCTCCCCTCCCACCCCCAATTATGCTGTGAGCACAAGCAGGGTGCTGAGGAGGCTCAGGTGCCTTCCTGGCCTGCACAAAAAGTAAGGGGAGCAGTCGCTAACAATGTGTTCCCTTAGCTTCAATCAGTGTAAAAGCCTGGCTGTACCGACTCCTCTGTGGCTTATGTGCAACGCACAAAAGGGCAGGGCCCCTATTTTCCCATGGCATTTCTGGAGCCTATGCTTCAAGGACTCGGCAGCCTCTGCGCGTACTCCCAGTGCAGAAGGGCAAGTTGCTAAGCCAAGTGTGATTTCTTTATTTTGCCCTTCACTGAGAAAGGCTTTTTTCCTTGGCTTGATGGTGGGAACTTGCTGCTGTGCGGCTTGAACATTGCTTAAGAGAAAGGACCCCTCACGTACAGATTGATCCTAGCTGAGCAAGCAGCTGCTAAACATTGTTTTGGAGCAGCTCCACGGGATGAAAATGGAAGACCTAAATGACTAATTGGAGGAAGTTTCCCCCTTCGGGCATCTCGGCAAGAGCTCTTCAAGGCTCTTACCCTCTCTGTTTGCCGGACTCACAAAGCACATTTAAAGCACAAAGTTATAGTTATTCAAATATGTTGCTCCTCTTTTTATTACTGCAGAATTGTCTTCTTTGGGAACATAAATTATACATTCTAGTTATATTATAAAATGTAACTAAAGACACACAGACCTGGTTATTAAATCTATGTGGAATTCAATCTTCCTCACATCTGCCTTGCCAGACATCATTTTACTTCCCTTCAGTGACTTTCCAAAAAAATGCTGTGACTAATACCAGGTTACCCAAATGTATTTGTAATGAACACCTTTCCAAAGGAGGACAGAGAGATTTAAAACTGCTCTCAAGGGGAGGCAAGCAAAATTAGATATATATGTACACATGCGGAGACAAACTAAAGGAAGGGGTGCTTAGTCAAAACCTAGACACAAAACACAAGTGTCTTGAGGGGGGGGGGGGCTATAGGCTATGAAAATGGCACACACTGTTTCATTTATCTCAAAGGGCATTATTTGATGCAGACTTTAAATCCTTTTTTTAATGGGTCAATTAAAAAAACACAACCACCACCAATTTCTCCTAATCTTACTTTTGTGTCCCTTCATCCATTGTTGGCTGGCTGGGGCATGCTGGGACTTGTAGGCCTTTTTTCTGTCTAAACATGCATAGGATTGCGCCCTTAGAGAAAAGTCTAGGGCTAGCCTTGCCCAAGTGTTTACCTGTTTCCATGGGAGCCGTTCCCTCTTCTTTCTTCTCCTCTGCCTTGCTAGCTGCTTGCTCCTCCTCAGTGCCCATGCTGCTCTGACTGCGCTCTGCTTGCTCCGCAGCTTCTTTCTCCCTCTCCTCCTGCCGCTTGCGGGCCTGCTCCTCAGCTTGAGCGATCTCTGCAGCAATTTTCTCCATGTCCACCTCTACTTTGAGGCTGCACAGCTAGTGATGAAAGGAGAAAACCACCTCACTTTTGAATCCAGAGCTCGTCAGGTTATTTTATCATCCTAATGGTAGAGTTTAAATCTTGTCTCGACCATGAACTCGCTCGGTGGCCTGAAACCAGTCATTCTCTCTCAACTTCAGTTCCTCTTGCTACGTATTTCTACTCTCTTAATATCCCAAGGTATAACTAATCTGTATAAAGTGATCCTGAGTATCACTTTTGCTAAAGAATCTTGGCTTTGCTGGAGGTCTATATCTAGTCCAGATTCTTTGCAAAAATCCCAGCAACCAGCAGCACTAGGTTATCCCTCAGAAACTGACCAGTAGTGGATCAGTGGGCCTTCTCCTTCTCCAGCCCACAGAGCTGGGTGAATACAGGGAAATTGCTTTATACTCTTGTCAGCATATGGAGTTCGGTGGAAATTGGCCAGTGATTCACCTTCTGCTTTTTCCTTACTGGTTTATTGTAAGGATTACCAAAATAATGCATGTGGACCTCTTAGAACACCATTAAGTGAAATACAAATGTAAGAATGTATTTTCAATAGTACTGCAGAGAGAATTTTGGAAGTGTACCACGATGGCTAGAAACTTGCTGTTTAAAACATTAAGATGCAGTTTTCCAGTTTCTGACCAAAGCCTGAGGGCCTCACAAATATGCTTAAAGGTCTGCACAGTTGCCCACCCTCAAATGATCCATAGTTGTAAGTAATAATAGAATAATTTCAAGGAATTAGGCTGGATAATAGCAAGGAGGGAAAACATACAACAATTTAATTCATAACAGGCCTCTTGTATCAGTTCAAAGATGGCCTCTCACAGGGATGTGTAAGGAATCCGATGGGGGGTGGGGGGGTTTGAAAATGTGATGGATTTTCACGATCTGCCCCCCCGGATTCCAGTTTGCCAGCCCTGCCCTGCTGCCAACTTGATATAGTGTGAGTTGAGTCAGCTCTCGGACTTCTGTCTTTAAGATGGGCTGCAATATGCGCATTTTTAAAAAAATGCGCAAACCATGGCCCATCTTAAGAGATGGAAGTCTGCGGAAACCCCCTCAGACTCAGCCCATTTCCGATCATTGGATCGGAAGCAGGCAGGAAGTCCATCCAGCTCAAATGAGCTGCACCTCCCAGCGTCAGCACATCCCTTGCCTCTCAATGTGGTATAACATTCAAGCCTGTGGGTAAATCCTTCTGCTCTGAGAATATTTTTTTTACTTAGAACACAACAGATGCATTTATTTATTACATTTCTATACTGCCCAACAGCGGAAGCTCTAGGATTAGGAGTCCTAGATGAGTGTTATAATAATACTCATATAGTGCAATCCTATATCTTTCTACACAGAGGTAAGTCACACTGGGTTCAATGAGGTTACCCTCAAGTAAGTAGGTATAAGATTGCAGCCTTAATCTCCACCACTATATTTGTGGCAATAATATGGTGGAAAGATATACAGTGCAAAGAGAATATCTGTTATTGGGTGGATTAAAAGTATAACTCATATATAATCATGCATTATACTTTTAATTGCCCTATTTCTGAGAATCTTAGAGAAATTGCTTTCCTTGTTATTCAGGGGGTCAATATTTTTGTCATTTTATTTATTTATTACATTTATAGCCTATCTACAATAGAGCGAAGATGGAATATAGAGAATTCCCAGGTGTTCTACTATCCAGGCACTGACTAGGACCAGACCAGCATAGCTTCAGCAAAGTTGGTGCACTATGTTCCTTTGGGCTGTGCCCTTGTTATATTCACTGTCTGTGATCTGTATTGATATGGCTGTATGGCTAAAACAAAAAAATGAGAACAATGCTTGCCCTTGACCTAATTTTATTTACAACAACGTTTATATACTGCTCCACATCTAAACAGATTCCGGAGCGGTGAACAGATTCCGGAGCGAATGGATTCATAACGGAGACTGGAGAGTACCACCACCAAACTGGGATGAGCACCCAGGCCTCCATGACCGGGTATGTGTTGTGCAAAAGAAGCAGTACTACCTCTACTCAGAATATGGAAGACGGAAACCAACTGGTGTAACCATGATTTATTGTAAAAACATGCCAAATTTTAATCTGCTGAATCAGGATTTGAAATTTTACTTATTCATAACAAATGGCCCTTCAGAAGAATTTTCTATAAGAAATCCTCCCCCCTGCATTAAGCTATGAAATATGATAGGATTTTTAAAATATAATGTGTGTGTCACTTTTATGAGAATGAGTTTTTACAATAAAGACATGGACCATTTTGACTCCTTCCCCTTCAGTTTTCCACAGAATACTTCAATAGCCAGACTGGAACTCCCTAAACAGGGTTGGGGGCCACACCTTTCCTCAGTTTAAACTAGTCAGGGTGAGACACACACATGAAGTTGAATCCACTCCCCTTAGGCAAGCAGCCGTCCAACCAATGCAAGGAGCTTGGCCAGCACCATGGGACATACAGTTTGTCTAGGTCAGTGTTCTCCACTGGCTGAGGCATGCTGGGAGTTGTAGGCCAAAAACATCTGGGGACCCAAGGTTGGAGAACACTGTTCTAAAGGGCCTCATGGCCCTGCTTTTGTTGGGTTGGAGAACCCAAGGTTGGAGAACACTGGTCTAGGTTGTTTATACAGGGGCTAAAGATGCAGGCCTGGAACAAAAGTAAGCAGTTACCAAGACTGTAAATAGTCCTGCTGCCTCCATGTCAAATAGCCGCCAGCTAGAAGTCCACAGGGAAGCTTGCAAGCAGGGTATATCGGAGATCAGCTATTGGGATCATCCAGCAACTAATACATTCTTGAGAGCTGTGCTGAATGCTAGAAGCTGAGTTGGGCCTAGATCTCACTGAAGGAATAACCTGTGTTTGGGCTTCAGACAAAAGATATGGGCTTACATGATGAAATACTTACCCACGAGGGAGAAAAAAAAAAAAGATTCCTACACATAGTAAACTCGCATGTTAGGAAGTATACTAATCTGAAACGGTTTCCTCGATGTCATATTTTCCACCGGGAGGTATATTCAGTCATTTGAGTCTGCTCCCCAACTTGCAGTCTGACATGGTACAGCCCACCCACAGGTTTACAACCGCAGTGAGACCTTAAGACCTTGGCAGAAAAGTCTGTGCACTCTTCGGCCTGCATTTATTTTACCTTGGAACTAGCACTACTTGAGCTGGTTGCCATTTCCTCATTATTCCCTCCCAATCTATATACCAGGAGACAAACAAAATGTTCACAAAAAGGCATCAGAAGCCCTCCTTCAAAGGAAACTAATCTAGATTGGAGTTGATCCCACCTAGTATTTCCAGAGAAAAGATCTCATTGGCCTTGATGGATCACTAGTACAAAGCATAAAAATGCAATGGTAGCAAGCACTAAGACTTCAATTGATGAGCTTCCGCCATGCATTAAAAACATGATTTTTCAGGCGGGAATATGGGGTGGGTTAGTATTTTTTAAAACTTTATACTGTTTTAACTGTATTTTAATTCTGTTTTATTATTGTGTTTTATTGGATTGTACATCGCCCAGGGTGGCCGGGTGACTGGCCAGATGGGAGATTTTAAAAAATGTAATTAATAAATAAATAATAAAATTCTCCCTAGTCTCAGTTCTGGGGAACCAAAGATCAGGCCCAACACACACATTCTCTTTCTACCTGGACTGAAAATGGAGGTACAAGCAGAACAACTTTGAAGAATCATACCCTCTTCAGCTCATTGTTAAAGGATTCTGTACTCTCCAGGAACTTCCTCTTCTTGTCCTGGTGGCGTTCTTCTATCTGCAAGAGTTCAGCTTCTAGTTTCCGCTGTGTGTATGTGGGGGAGAAATTACAAAGTTGTAACGAACACATTGGTTCAAATGTACTTATTAAGTATTGCTATATTTGGGGGAATTATTTCAGGATTCATGCTGCTTGCTTTCTATTCTATATTTTGCAAAGAGAACATTTAGCCCACATATTTAACAACGAAGGAAATTAATAGACATGTAGAAAAATAGGCTCTGGCGCTTGCATGCTAATGGGAAAGTGCAACGCCTTTGAAAGGAGCAGCTCCCAGTTTCACCTGGTTCAAGAGTTGCATTTCTGTGATAGAGCACAGCATGTACAGGAAATATTTGAAGAGCTAGTTCACACCTCTTATTATATTTGATCTCCCAACAGATACCATCTGAAACATTGAATGTTGGACCTCACCCCTTACCCCTCCCGAACGAGAGTGTGAGAGAGGTAAGCTCTGTGGGCAGAAAGTTTCATAGGCCTAGCATGTGTGTTCAGGTACATCATTGAAACACACTCAGTCTTATAGCAAGATTTGTTTTCCCACCTGCAAGAACTTGTGGCCCAGGGGAACAGGGTGAAAGTGTGTATATTTGGCAAGAGCCAGAATGAACAGTATAATAATCTTTCGGGGTGAGGGGAAATAAAATACAAAACAATCATTCAAGGAAATGCATTCCACCCCAAGACTTTTATAACTTGCTGGCTGTGGGTTCCACCAGCATGTCCAGCATTTTCTCCCTGCACCGCCCTTCCAGGTTTTGCTTAATAACCAGCCTGAAGAAGAGTTTCTGAAGGACTCGAAAGCTTGGTCACTATTTTGTGACAATTTAGTTGGCCCTAAAAAAAAAAAAATGGTCATCCTCCTGCAATTTTTGAATTTGTTCCCTAATGGATCAAACACGGCTATCTATGCCTTTTGAAAATTTCTGGAAATTTGACAGCTTCTGGCCCCTGTTGGTAGTTCCGATGACACTCTGGCATGATATTTTATTTGAGTTATAGCTCGCCCCATGCCAAGGGCTTAGGGAAAGTAACAGTATCCTAATTTTTCTACCCTACAAGAACATAACAAGAGCTCTGGTGGAGATGACCAAAGGTATATCTAGTTCAGGATCCTGTTTCCAACAGATGCCTGGCCACCAAAAGCCAGTTTGAATAAAAAAAAGTCTTACACTACTTCTAGTCTAACCGCACAGTTCATTTCAAACAGGTTTCAACTGAGTTTTAAATTGTTGTAACTTTTGCAACCAACGGAATCTGAGAACTGTGAAGAGGCTAGAGCTCTCGTACAAAAGAATTCTCAGCATGCTCACAAAGCTACAAATCCCAGAGTTTGGGGGTGAAGCAAATGCTAGTTACATTGATTTGAAACCAGTTTAAAATGGATAATGGGGACATACCTAATGGTTCTAGACCTCTCATCACATAACATGGGTGGTTTATATCATGTAGAAACGGACCAGGTGCAGAACCTCACACATATACCAACTACGGTATCTCCAAAAACAATTTACATTTATTAATAGTTTCCAGATATTTATTTATTAATTATTTACAGCACTTGTATACCACTCCATATCTAGACAGACTCTGGAGTGGTGAACAATAAAAAGACAAAACAGCTAAAAGAATAAAAACAGGATAACATTAAAACCGTGGCTGGTCAGCAAGGAAGGCTTCCCAGAACAAAGATGTCTTTAGCAGGCGCCAAAAACAACAGTGTCAGAGCCTGCTTGACCTCCAGAGGCAGGGAGTTCCACAGAAGTGGAGCCACCACACTGAGGGCTCTTCTCCTGGTGAACTCCAATCAGGCCATAGGTCCATATGGACAACCATTGGAATGTCCTCCGATGACCTCAGTGACTGGGGAGGTTGGTAAGGGAGAAGGCGCTCTCTCAGTATCCTGCTCCCGAGTTGTTTTGGGCTTTGTACACTAGTACCAGACTAGATATCCAAACTTTACCTGGTGAACCATTAAGGATTGGACTTGACGCTTGAGAACTTGCATCCTTGCTGTGGTGACCACTGATCTGACGTCAGGAACAACACTTTCACTCAGGATCTCACTAATTAAGCGGTGGTTTCTCTGGAAACGGGCTGTAGCAGTGTGCTTCATAGAAAAGCCATCATCATAATCTGAAACAAAGACATTCACAGTAGCGAATTACAAAAGATACAGGTGTGGTTTGCACACTGCCACCAATGCTTCGCTCCACAGGTAGCACTGGCCACATAACCTTGAATTCTACACCCTTCCATTCCCTCTGTTGCTTTCTGCCAATCCCACACCCTTTTCTGAAATCCTGAAGCTAAGAGGCAGAATTAAGCAAGATAAAAATACACTTTAAATATATACCCACATACAAACAACTCAATTGTGATTGTAAAATTTGGGCTTCTGTGGCTGTGAATGTATGTTCACGCCTATTATCCTTACAGCAACCCTGCAAGGTAGGGCAGTGTTATTAATTATTCCCATATTACAGGGCAGGGAGGCTGAGTGAATAGTTGCTTCCTTTAGGCCACCTAATGAGTTGATCTCTGAACTTAGATTTGGGCTGGGTCATGCCCTTTAACCATTATGTGATACCAGCTCACAAACCCAATGTTTCATATTCTAAATATTACTAAATACAGGTGCTTTCTCTTATATGGAAGCTGTGGATGATTTGCAATTACACTATATTCCAATACAGGTTTACTCAGAAGCAAGTTCCACTGTACTCAATGGGGCTTACTCGTAGGTTAGTGTGTGTAGGTTTGCAGCCTTGCAAAAGCAAATGGGGCAATCTATTGGAAGGTCTAGCCCAGCCTTTTAAATAAGCCCACAAAAGTTAGTAGCCTACAAAACTTTTTACTAGCCTGCTGAGGGCTGGCAGAAGAGGGACAGATAGTGCCTCCCCCCCTCCAACAGCCTTCTGCATTTCTATGCTGGCTGCAGAGGAGGGGGCCTTCCTCGTCTGGCAGCCCACTCAGTTTCTACTCTGGGTGCAGAGAAAGGACGGAGCACTCCATCCTTCTCCCACCGGCCCAATTACTTCCCTGCCTGCAATTCCTTGACATCTATAGCTGCCAGGTGCATGCTTAAATACAAGCTGATCTAGCGCTATGTTAAATGAAGCTTCTTCCTTTGCATGTGCAAAAGAAAAAAAAAATCCTTGACAAAAAAGAGCTAATCTACACAGCGGAAAATTAAAAGGAACAAGGAAGTTTTTCACAGACAGCAAAAACAGCAGCTTTTTTGCAGATCAACTTTCATTTGCCACTGCTGAAGGAAACCTGCAAGGTCATTGGTTTTTTCAACAGAAACCTAGCAAGCCCTCGCCCTTTTCTCTGTCAACTTCCCCCACAAAAATAGTTAAACTGGATTGCAAACTCACACCCACCCATTCTCCCCCTGCCAGAACTACTTCCCACCAAATGAAAGAATGCCACAGACAGTCAAGCACCGAAGGCACATCTCCAAATTGCTTTTTTAAGTTGGGAGGATAAATGCCAGCTATGGGTTTGGCCTCATATCGAAATAAAACTTTATTTTTAGGTAGGCTTCATAGAGGATCTACCCTGAATGCCTGGCCCATCCCTTCCAGCCAATGAACCCAAGATTAAGAAAAGCATTTAATTTCTGACTGTAGTACAAGTTGCTCCTATGTTGACCCTACAGATAAATGATGGTGTACCCCATTTCAGATCCACCCCATCCCATTTACTTTCCAAAATGAGAGGTGGAGAGCTTACTTGTAAACTTTCTCGTTGCGTGCCCTGAAAGCCCTCCCTGCTAATTCCAAGTATGCGTGAGCTTGCTATGGTCTACTCACCAATAAGAGAAAGACATTCTGCACATGCTCAGGGGTTCTCTACTACCCTCCCTACAATATTGGGAGGGCTGAACCCTGGCAACAAAGTCTCCTAGGCCTAGGATCCCCAAGAGAAATATCACACACACCTCAAGACAAAATACTGTGGGGTGAGTGCTGGGGGAAAAAAAATTCCCTGCAACTGAAGAGTCACTTTGAGAGACAGGATGACTGGGTTCCATGCAACAACTTGTAGAGAATTGTGCAATTACTGCAGTAAAAAGCCCACGATTTGGAAAACCTTCAGGTAAAAGGGATATGGTCCTTATGCGGTAGATACCAAACCCTCTGTGGGCCAGAAATCAGCAGCTTGGTAGCTTTTGAAAAGGCCAGTCAAACAGGAGATTGTGTGGAAATCTCCTGGGGAGACGGAGGAGGCTCCACTGCCCAGTCCAATTCTCCACAGGGTTTTTTTTGGGGGGAGGGGGGAGTTGTTAAAAAGACCTTCTCTCCTCTTGTGAGCAGGGAAGAGAGATGTTCCCCCTGATTATCTGACTCCCCTACCTACGGTCTCTGCTCAGCAACTTCGCAAAAGAACGTACTGCAATTGTGCCAAGACAAAGAGCACATATGCAATATCATTCGGAGCAGATCAGTTACAAGCACTCATTAACCACCCTGTCATACTCGGAATCTGGATATCGGTCCACCCTTTGAAGTCATGCTTATTGATCAGGTGGGGATTCCAGTTTGCATTTGTAATTGGGGAATGATAATGAGCTGGGAGAGGTATTTACTTTAACACAGCACACAGAGACAAAAGCTAGGGCCTAGAAGACTCTAGAAAGGTAGAAAGAGGTGCCTGCAAGTCTAGAAAAGTTTGGATGAACTGATTAGGCGCCCACTCCTTGGGCACAAAGGAGCTCACCTCTGATGGTGGCCTGTCTCCTGTCCTAAGGGAGTAGACAGAATTTATGAGCAAGACTGCCTGCTCCAGGATGAGCCAAGACTCCTCTACAGCATAAGGTGGAATCAGGGCAGGGCAGGGCAATTTATGATCATTTTTTGCTTATCTCACTGTACCTCCCACAGTGAAAACAGCTGCTCTGCCATGGGACATCTCTCATGAGTATGTGGGCATAGCAAAATAGCATATTTACTTTCCTATCTAACATTTTCACCCTCAGGTTTCAGCACAGTTACAACAAATAACACAATCCAATGTCCTCTGCACTTGATGCACATAAGCTTCTGAACACAGAGGCGTACATGTATCCAATGTAGGGTGGGAGGCACAGCGGCGGATTTCTGCCGCCCCGCACCTTGTATTTCATCTAGACAGCTGTTTTCTGCCTCTAGATGAAGCACTGCAGAGGGGGAGGGAACATAAGAAGAGCCCTGCTCGACCAGACCAAGGGTCCATCTAGTCCAGCATTCTGTTCACACAGTGGCCAACCAGCTGCCCACGGGATCCCACAAGCAGGACGTGAGTGCAACAGCACCTTCCCGCCCATGTTCCCCAGCAACTGGAGTACACAGGCAAGCTGCCTCTGATACTGGGAAGGAGGCTGGGGTGCTGTTTGGATATGGTATAAGCCATCAACCCCTGTTTATTTATTTATTTAATTTATTTATTTCCCCAGGCACGCCCTTTTAGCTCTCTCCAAGGCCGATTTCCAACCTCAGAGAAGCAGCCGGTGTGGTTCTTTCCGTGCCAGCTGCGAGGGGGGCAGGGCGGGGGCTCTGCGTTTGGAGTCCCAGTTCCACGGTTGGAGGACCCCGGAGCTGGGATTCCAAAAAATCCTATGCCCGCCCCCACCCCCAGACAATGTCGGGAGACCATAGGATTGTGCCCTTAAAGAAAAAAAGAAAGAAGGGAGCTACCGTATTGCGTGACTAATACCACACAGCAGGCAAGGGAGGCCAAGGGGTATTCATGCCCTTTGGGCTGAAATAAAACTGATTTGGACAATTTTCCTCTCAAATAGATGTTGGTGCTGACAACATAATTCTTTCAAAGCAAAGGCGACTGACTGGATTAAAACTGATTGGGAGACTTCAGATGAGAGCATGGATACAAAAGGTGACAGCTATAAACAGAAGCTGCAAATTCACAGCAATTTTTTTTTAAAAAAACAACAACACAATTCTATTCAGAGAGGTAGGAATGAGCAATCCAAGGGTCAAACTGGACCAGCAAGCATCTCCCCCGCCTCAGTCAATCCAACAACTGTGGACAAAGAGCAGGTATACTCTACAAAAGGTTCCAGTTGGACAAGGAAGTCCAGAGGACTCAGGCAACTAAGATAAGGTAGATAGCTATTTTTTCAGGACTCAGCATAATGCCTCCTCCCCTCGCCACCTTGTGCAGAGGGCGGGGAATGTTCAAATTCTTAGATGCCATTTTTTGTGCAACCTCACTCTATTCATTTTGAGGTCGCAAAGGAACAATGACTGAAAATACAAAGATGTCCCATACAGCAGATATAAGGAGACTTGTGGATAGTTCACCACCAAGCAGCGTGGGTTAGGTGACAAGAGATTGGTCTGGGATGAACTACCCTGAGAGTTCCCACTGCCAAGTACCCATTAGTAAGAACTTGCAACTCCATCACCATCATAGAATAGTAGAGTTGGGAGGGGCCTACAAGGCCATCGAGTGCAACCCCCTGCTCAACGCAGGAACCCAAGTCAAAGCATCCCTGACAGATGGCTGTCCAGCTGCACCTTGAATGCCTCCAGATTGGGAGAGCCCACCACCTCCCTAGGTAGTTGACCTTGCCGTTGGCAGAAAGTGCCGTGTCCCACGCTCTTGCTTACCGTCTGGGTCTTCCGCAGGCTGGATGCTCATATAAGGTTCACCCTTCTCCATACGGGACTGCCTTTGCCGGCTTTCCTCCTCCAGAGCAGCTTCGGCACGGCTTTTGGCATTGATGTAGGCAAGGTAAGCGGGTGAGTTATGGTAGGCCTTCATTGACTCGTTGTATTCTATCTACAGTTTGATAAATACAGTGGTTTGTTGTTGTTTTTTATTGTGATCAAGACCATCTCCTATACCCTTGGAAAATTCTTCTGACTAAAAGATCCTTGCAGTAAACAATGACAGTTTCACATGAAGCAAGGAGTGGACATTTCAGGGCAGCTTACTGAGATTCAACTGCTCTCTTCTGCAAGGTCTCACAACCAAAGGCAAGGAAGGGTTGCATCTAAACCCAACCCTTTCGGAGTGTTTCCATATATAATGAACAACAATTCAATTCTAACAACCAAAGGGAATACAGGGGAGTGTGCTGCTGAAAGGAACTGGAAGAGGAAGTCTCTGTAACTGTGCCTTATTTCCAGGTGCCTTTATATTTAGAGTTGGGGGCAGAAAGGAAGGGCACAGAACCTTGACTCAGGTTTAACTATACGATTTGTGTGTGTGTGTGTGGGGGGGGGGGGGGGCTCTTTTTCAAGCCATCCAAGGTATCGTGATTCTATCATACTCTCCTTAAAACTCCTGGGAGATCTGGCCTTGCACAGCAAAGTGTTGATTCAGTCTCTTTCCTCAACGTTCTCGTATGTGAGCCCGTTTTACCATCACCTCCTGCAGAACCAGTCTTTTTTAAAATTATTATTATTTTAGCTTTATGTGAGTGTGACAGAGAGAGACTTCCAGCGTCATTTGGGAGTGAGAGAGGGAGATTTCTTCTGTGTACCTTTTCTGCTTCATATTCATTTAAGTATTCTTGCTTCTCTTCATCAGTGAGGTCTCGCCACATCCCTCCAATGATTTTTCCAATTTCCCATAACTTCAAGTCAGGGTTAGACGCCTTCACTTGGTCCCAGACCTTAATAAAAACATCTGTAGTAAAGCTCCAGCTAACTACTTATAAAATTAAACACATCTTTGTTAAGATCACCACCATGACTATGGTCCTTTCAGAGAACTATCACCACAAAGCAAGGCTACATTAAGACAGTTATTTTGGCTACGCTATGTCCACTGTTTGATTATTTCTCTGGGGCAAGAAAACAGAGGTACAATGTTTATCCACTGCCTGGTTTTATTCTCAGTTGCACAGCATCCTTTTCACAGCATCTTTGCCCTTAAATTCTGTACATGTGTCTTCTCTTTTCTCTTAAGAGAGGCTGCTGGATGAAATAAACTTTTTTAAAGAACCAGAGATAGAAAGGCATGTAACACGGTCCTCATTCTGGCTCAGTCACTCCTTGACACTGGACCGGATCACGCGTTGTCCAGAAGACTTAGGCTCTCATTTTATCAGGAAAAAGTCACCGATTTCTTTTTTAAAAGGGGGAAAAGAGGTGTGGCACTACACTCCCCTTCCCTCTCCCTAAAGTAAAAGGAGAAGAGAACCTTATAATTAAAAAAAAAGAAAAAAAGCAAAGTAGATTCTACTGTCACTATTGCAAAGTCCATCTATGGAGTTGCACCAATCCTGCTTTGCCACTGAAAGTGGATACTTTAAACACACAAAAAAATCTGTCAATAAGTCCACCAGATGCATCCTTGTTAGCAGAGGAAGTGGTAGTAAGTTTAAACATTTTCTAAATATTCAATTAAAAAGTCTTCGTTTCTCCTCCGACAGTATGGTGGCCATATCTCATTTTGTGGTGAAACTTATTTTTCCCCTCCACTTGGGTAGTTCACTATAGCCTTCACTGCGGAAGGGGAAGACAGCTGCATCCCTTAAGGAAAAAAATAAAAATAAGCAAAGCACTCAGGTGTGGTTTTTGCATTCAAGCATTCTTTAGAACAACTATGAAATAGATTAAGCACGAGCCAGATGTTAAGCATCACTTAGTGAAATGTTGTACCCACCTTCCTGCTGTACCTCATGTAGGGCATGAGTGGCTTATCTGGAGGCTTTGGGGGCTTGGGGATTGTAATACCCGATGATGCCTAGAGAAGAACCAAATAAGATCCACTGGTTATCTTATCTCAAACATTTGAAAAATGCAAAACACAAGTTTGCCAAGAGGACATATACAGGTAAGTAAGGCACAGGTGCAGGTAACATTACTAGCTCTCATGAGAACAGAGTATATTCTCCAACACTAGTCCTGAGTCAGGAGTACCACAACAGTACCCTGACTTGTAGCTTTAATGAATTTGTCTGTCAAGACAGAGATTTTGTACTAAAAATGGCAATTATCTCAATAACACAAGCAGCATCTCGAACAGCAGCTCCAAATGTCCGTTCTCTCTTTCTAATGAGAGCACTGTTACTCTACCTGCACTAACTACCTGAGGCTACATTCACACCTGCCTTTTAACTCCTGCTTAAACCCCAGCAGTAACATCAGTTCCAACAACATCACTTCTGCAGCATCCACATGCACAGCTCCATGAGGATTTAGCACCCAATTTCCAACTAATTCCAGTCCCAATTTTGTTGGAGACTGGAGGATGCCATGTCTGATAAGGACTGCCATGGCTCCCCCGCCCCCCCCAGGGCAATGTAGTAATAATTCTGAATCTATGACCTGCCCAAGGTTAGTCCTTTTACACTGGCTCCTTGAGAATACTTGGTATTGCTGTTGGATATTACAATGATAGCCATGTGGATTTCCCCCTGAGCTCTCACTGGGGAAGTGCAAACTGTAGAGGATTAGGGGTACTTGCTGCAATAGGTACAGTTGCAAAATAGTAGTAAGGTTCAGGTGTGAATGCAACCTCAATGCTAAAGAAAAGAGAAAGGTAACTTTAGGAAGAGGAAAGAGAACAGAATTGGTTGTATGGATATTCTTTCATTCAAGGCCTTCTTACACTTATTCCATAAAGACAGACTAAGGGTGGGAAGAACCCCAGAATATTTATTGGAACAAGATCTCTGCAAGGAGAACCTGTACATCATATGAGTCCGAATTGTACTGTCCGAGTCCAAATTAGACTGTGAGTTCCTGGAGGGACCTTTGTCTTCCTTAAAGGTTTGTACAAACGCGAAGCACCTTGCCTGCACTCAATAAGAAAGAAAAAGAAAGACACTAAAACAAATACCGGTAGGTGTTATTGGCTAGCAGCCGCACAGTCCCTTTCTCTCTACAAAAAAAATCTTGTTTCAAAACACAGCATTTGAACAAATACAAATTATCCTTCTCAAAGATGTGCTGACACTTCATTTAGATTATTCATAGATTGCCTCAGCCTTAAACATTTTCTGTTAAACCGTTGCTGATTTCAATGGAACTAGTTCCAATGATCACAACAAGCCTAGACTTCCATACAAGTGCCGAAATCAGTGTAATTTCAAGGTTAGTGGCTGTGATCCAAAGTTCTGTATACATGGGGATTTAGTGCCAACTATGATAAATTGACCTCTTGGAGTACAAGGGTCACTTTTCCAAACTGCTGCTGACAGTGAGAGAGCTCCACTTTGGACACTGGAATTATCTCACTATAGGTTGTGGTTGCTGACAGTAGCAGAAGCTCTGATATGCACACGGAGCACCATTCACCAGGGCTTCACATTCAGGAAACAGATCCATGTGTGCATTTCTTTGCTTATGGGGATTTCCTCTTTCCACAGAAATTAATAGGGCAGCCTGTGTGAGCAAAACTCCACCGGCACATTGGTGCAGCACATACAGCTGATCTTAAACATTGTAGTCCCGTTCCAGAACAAGGCATAAACATACAGACACACCGCTGCATGGATCTTAGCTTTAGAACAATCAAGTCAATCTCATGGGCTGTAATAGGACAACTCCCTAGTTAGAGGTAAAGCATGTATGGTAAGAATGCTTTGCAAAATCAGGCCTCCAGCATTCTAGAAGCACAGGAAATAGCTTTTTAAATATTTTTAAAGGGAGAAAAAGCAGGTTTTCTCCTTGCAATATTTATGAAATGCTATGAACCAATCAATGCATACATCACTTCCATTGAAATATTTTAAAATGTTTATGAGGTGTATGCATCAGCAAATGTATACAGATACACACACACAAAGATGGTTCTGAAAACATTCAGTGAATCAATTTAATGCTTATAAATCAATAGGAATTTTTAAAAGATAAACCACACATATTGAAATATACATGGCAGAGAAAGCTGTAAACACTCATGACATATATACAATGAAAATCTGTGAAACAAAAATACCCATGTTTCAATCTGAATTTGAGAATACCCATGCTTCAATCTGAATTTGAGTTCAATTTCTTTTATAGTATTTGGGGATTAATGATTAGGGAAAAAACCACGCCCTGGGGTTGGGCTTAGCCATGCAATCCTATACACATGTCTATTCAGGAGTAGCCCCACTGACTTCAATGGAACTTACTCCCAGGTAAGTGTGTATAGGATTGCAGTCAAAGTTCATGCATGAAGGGCGATACCCCACCACTGTAGTTGTGTGTGCTTTCTGTATCCCTTTGCTATGAGTTCGTTTGCAATTCTCTTTATATTGCCCTATTTTCTATTTCTACTTTTGAGCTGGCAATGTGAAAAGAAAGAAGGCTCCTTTCTATTTAGCAAATTAGGGCCTAATCCTATGCATGTTTAGACAGGGAAAAGTCCTAAAAACCCCAGAATTCCCCAGCTGGAGCATGCTGGGAGTTGTAGGTCTTTTCTGGCTAAACTTGCATAGGATTGCATCTTTAAGTGTATTTGAGGGTACCTTGGAAGACGAGCTCAAGCCCCATGTAAGCCATGAGTTTACTGGATGGTATTAGGTCAATCATTCTAGTAGTTAATTTATTAAAAGTAGGATACTAGGACTCAAGCCTGATCTTTAGCCATAGAAAAGTGGTAACTGGCTACAAAGATTCATTGTTCTAGAAACTAAACAGGTTTAGAGGCGCTGTCCTTTTCAGGTAGCCTGGAGATGCAAAGAGATGAGTCCTAGGTATTTTGTGAGAATTTGGGTTCCAGAGCCACTCCTACTCAAATTAAGCAGGGGAATAATATACGCTATGGCAACAATACTGAGCCTGTATATACTGCAGCAGCCATAAAGAATAAGGCTTTGGAAAATAAGGTTTTCCTACCCAAGTAGCAAAACTATGTCTGAGCTGTACCACTGCAGTTTGCAGTGGAAGCTTATATGATCCTCCCTCATCGACAAAGAAAATTCCTACACACAGAAAATGAACATGTGAGGGAGAAGGCTAGGCTAGAAAGAACCCTTCTCCCTGACGTTTCATGTGCAGTAACAGGGAATTATTTTAGATGGAGGGCCATTTCATCTGGTACATTTTGATCCTCACTGGAGGGCACCCAGGTAACATGCTGGTATGGCAGTTTAGAGACTAAACGGTTATTATGGAGTAAATTTTTCAAGACAATGCCCTTTTCATTAGATACCGTACATGAAGTGGGTCAAGGTGATGGTAATAGAGGGATCTCATGGAAAGGTGGCAACTGCTTCTTCTTTAGATAAAGAAGTGGTTTCCAAATTTTAATCACCTTTCAGAAAGACGTAAGAACTTGGCGTAATTAGAGTCTGACTAAAGGCAGTAATGGGAAAACCCTTTTAAAAAAAAAAGAAAAAGAGAGCAGACAGGTGGCTCCCCCTGCCCAATTCTGGAACACTGTTATTTTTACACAACTTCATGTGGAGGCAAAAGATGCTACCTTCAGTAAACACCAATCTTGGAGAAGATTTTGGAATTTCCTGGAGTTCCAAAACTATTTCCTCCAAATCTGGAAAAAGTATATTTAGTTCCAAAACCTGCTTCTTTGGTTCATCCTCCAAGTGTGGCTCAGCCTATGTACTTATATACCCACCGCCGTCTCTTGACTGCTTCATTCATCTGATGAAGTAGGCCATTACCTCAGAAAGTTCATGCCCCAATAAGGCAAGTTAGTCTTGAAGGCACCAAAGCGGGACTGGCTTCTAAATGAGTTGTTCCTATGGAACTGAAAGGCCAATTCACACATGCATGTATATCACTTGATACTTTTATCACTTGGTGACTTGCAACTCAATGTGTGAGCTGCCTCCATGGAAAGCACTATCTGAGGTGACCGGAGGAGACATGAAAGCTCTGTCAGCAACGTCTGATCTCTGATAAGTTTCATATATACTTGATGTTCCAGTCATCAAGTGACATACATGTGAACTCACCCAAAATCTTGTTCCAATTAACAAATAAAAGTCTACTATCTAAGACTTAGTTTCTGCACAGTGAAAAGAGGAAGGCCAGGGAGAAAGGAAAAGAAATCACAAGTTACTTTTCATGTTTATATTGTAAAAAAAAAAAGTAAAAAAAAGTGGTAGCAGCTAAGATTCAGAAGAACCTAACTCTAAAGCCATTTCTGGTCACTTCCTGTTGTTTGCCGGATGACGTAATAGTTGATTCTCCTACCGTGGCCCGGCTGTTGGTGCCCGGGTTCCCTCCCAGCCTGTAGTTGTTGTAGGCCAGATGGCTGTATGGATTGTATCCCACAAACCCTGGTGTGCTGGGCATTTGCTGATGGAAACAAATGAGACAAAAACACGAATGAGAAATGAGTCCCAACGAGGAGAACACAGAGAAATGAAAATGGTTTGCAATACAGCATGCAAAAGCAACCGGAAGTTTAAACAAGCAAAATGAGGTGTTGCAGCAACTAGGTCCCTCTCGAGAGGGGCAGTTAGCCTGAATGAAACCTGTCAAGAAACCAGGATTTTTTCTCTTTAAAAGACTTGTCACTGCCAATTCTAGACAGTTGCAACCTGAAAGCTTCCAACATGAACGTGGCGATGTTTTATCTCTGGCAATTATAGTTTAAACAATGTATAATCAATTTCAGAGGAATCTAGTTTGTTAAAAACCTACACACACACACACACACACACACACACGCTTACCAATAATTCAGGGATGGGCAACATGTGGGGTGGGCTGCATGCGGCCCCTGCCACGCTACTGAAATTTGCAGCAGCAAACTGCTATGGAAGGCTAAAATGGACAAATGTAGCTTGTTTTCAACCTAAATTTGGCCCTTTTAGCCTTCTGTAGCAGGCCGATATCGAAAATTGCCGGCAAATCGGCAGATTTCATTTTTGGTGCCACCAAATGTGGTGGCAGGGCAGCAGCAGGAATGCAGTCCAGGGGGCCAAAAAGGCCCCCCCGAGGACCCAAAGTTATCCACCTTTGTAATACTTAGATTGAACAGTTATACTGGGATAGCAGAGTAGTCCTGTTCCACAGTACCTAGCCACAATTGTCCACACACAGACAACACATGCTCCCCCCCGCTCCGTTTTGCTTTGTTAAAGAGGAAGTTTCTAGCCTAAACCAGCAGCTCTCATCTTAATTGGCCTCAGAAGAAGGGGCACAGAACTACTAAATACTCTGAACTCCAAAAGCCACATCAACTTAGATGTATAATCTCTTAAGGAATGGCCCTCGAGTTTTTAGAACCTGCCAGGAATGTTTAGGGACCCAGTCCTGCACAGGACTAAAAAGCATTTCAAATTCCTTGGCATCAACGTTAGCAGAGCCAGTGTGGTATAGTGGTTAAAGCAGTGTTCTCCAACCTTGGGTCCCCAGATGCTTTTGGCCTACAACTCCCAGCATGCCCCAGCCAGCTACGCTGAATGCTGGGAGTTGTAGGCCAAAAGCATCTGGGGACCCAAGGTTGGAGAACACTGGGTTAAAGTGCTGGCCTTAGGCTGAGGAGCCGCTGCGTCAAATTCCTGCTTAGTGTTGGGATTCAATGGCTGCATTCAGACAATCATCTCTTTGCCTAGTAAACAGTGATATACGCAAACCTTTTGCTTGTGCACAGAGCCCCTTTGAGCAAGCTATGATTAAACTAGGAAGCCTCTAACCAACCATAGATTCCTGATTTGGATGAAATGTAAAACTATAATTAATTAGAAGCTTCCTGGTTTAATGGCAGCTGGCCCAAAGGTGCTCCGTGCACAAGCAAAAGGCTACTGTACGACCTTGAGCCAGTCCCTCTCTCTCAGCTTAACTTACCTCACAGGGTTGCTGTGAGGATAAAAAGGGGTGGGGGGGAACAAACCATGTATGCCAGCCCGAGAAAGGGTAAGGTAAAAATATAAGGCATGAATGAGTAAAATTCTGGACACCCAGGTGACCAGGTTTTTTATTTTATTTTTTTAAAAATTATATTTATACCATGCCTTTTTTCTGAAAGGAACCCAAGGCGGCTTACACAATCCTCCTCCTCCTCTCCATTTTATCCTCACAACAACCCTGTGAGGTAGGTTAGGCTGAGAGTCAGTGACTGGCCCAAAGTCACCCAGTGAGTTTCACCCAGTGAGCGGGCAATAGAACCCGGATCTCCCGAGTCCCAGTCCAACACTCTCACCACTACGCCACACTGGCCTACTTATAACTAAGAAAGAATATATGTTTATAGCTTGTGCTTTCATAGATTCATAGATCATAGAGTTGGAAGGGGCCTACAAGGCCACTGAGTCCAACCCTCTGCTCAATACAGGAAACTAGAGGTCTCCCATCCAAGTAATAACCAGGCCTGACCCTGCTTAGCTTTCCACACTCAGACAAGTTGAGCCAGCGAGAGCCACAGGCCTGAAGGCTGATGACACCATTATGGCACTGTGCAGTAGTATCAGAAGATATCACTGACCCAAAGGCTCAGAATCAGAACAAGAAAATATTACCCCCTCTTCCACCTATAATAACACAACTTGTCCCAATACCTTACTTTCCTCCAACATACTTCACAAAACTATCATTCCAGGGTCTCTCAGGATGCTGAAGCCATAATAATTGTCAGTTCTGATGTTTTTACAGAGGGATCTGCTGCAGGAAACATCTGAGCTAGAAACTAAATTCCTAACACTTCTTCTTTGTATCTGGATTTTTCATATTTATGTAATCTTCTCTATGTGCATTCCTCAGGCCAAGAATATAATTCTTTACAATACAATGACATGGAACATTCAGTTAAGTACTCAAGACTGAGAACAGATTAGATCTTTCCCACAATATGTATATTTGACCAAAGCAAGCAGCATCATAAGATGTGTGCATGATCAAACAGCTTCTTCTGCCACACTGTTCCTGATGGGTCAAGGAGGTCAGGGATTCTGAGCAGTCATCTGTAGCTCTAATTGTACTTAGTGTAGCAAGCCAGTAAGATATGCGGGTCTCCACCAGTAGACAAGCTTATTTCCAAGCCTGCTATTCAGGTCTCCCATGGCTGACCCAACTGGACCCTGGTGACCCTCCTAGGAATCAATACTTCCAGGGCAAGAGGCTACCCGACACTGTGCTCAAACACTTGCTTTGAACCTCCCTGCCTCTACCCTGGTGTTAGTCCTTGCTCCTTCATTTATGTGCTTGGGTCCCCTGAATACACCAGCCAGATGTGAGCTTGACTCCTTTTGAACCTGGCACCAGTTCAACATGTGTAATCAAATGTGTCCTCCTGACCCTTTTTCTCACTGAATGTGTTCTTCCTTCCATGCTTCACTATAATCCTCTGCTTTGCAGGCTGCATATTTCTACTGGAAACTCTATCCTGCAAGAGTTTGGATGTTTATCTTGTCTTTAACCTCTGGACTTCCCTTATTCTGGGCAACTTCCCGCTACCTACTACACACGTCCAACATCTTCACTACTCTTTATACCCCCATGTTTACCCTCCCTCTTTGTTTTGTCCCTATCATTTAGGTAGCAGGACCGATAACCCTTCTACGTTCTGCAAAGACTGCAGCAAACTGCTGACCCTACACACTGTTGCATGCTCATTAGAAGCTCAGTGAGGGATGGTGCTTAGCATAGGAACTCAAGGGTTACCCCTGCTCAACATGGCAACAGCAAAATTGATGAATTAAGGACATAACCCTGTTGAGATTAGTGTGAGCCCCTGAACTTGGGAGGATCATGCTCATCCAATGCAGAGTGGGAGGAGCAGCAGAGGTGATCTTCACCTCCCCACTCCTCCCGCTCTGCATTTTCACTAGATGGCCCTTTTCAGCTGTCTAGCAATGACGTCTCAGAGGGGGAGGGAAGGAGGCTGGAGCAGCTTCAGGATACCTCGTACCCTGGCTGCTCCAGTCTCCTCCCCTCCCACAAAACGCCCCCCCAACCCCTCTCTGTCATCGTTTTCCTGACCTCAGAGAGCAGCCAGCTTGGTTCTTTCCATGCTGGCGGCAGGGGGAGGGGGATCGGAGTTCTGATGTCGGGGTGCTCTCTCCGAACTATTCTATGGCCCCTCAGACAATAACTAGGGGCCATAGGATTGTTCCCTAAATTGAACTAAAGCTACTGCCAAAGTGGCACATTTTAGGCACAAACAAACAAAAGTCTAGGTTTTCAGAACTAGACAAATATGATGAAGCCTATCTGGTAATAAGCTGATTATAGGAAGTGTACATTCCCTTGCAGCACCTCTTTAAAATGGTGGCTTAATTAATTACTAATCATTTCCTCATAGGAATAGAAATGGCAAAAATACCAACAAAATGCCTGTCGCTGAAGTCAGGATCATTCTGAACAAGATCATTTTAGTGGCTCATGCTACCATATGAAATGTTTGTGAAATACATCAAGTGCTTTGCAGTCTTGAAGCGAAAGATGTTTTAGAAATGCAAGTTACAGGTAAGTAGGGTTTACATTTTAGGGAATCATCACCTGAGGAAAAGTTTTATTCAGCTGTTGCCCTCTGCAATGCAATAGATTATGCTGGTTTGGCTGAAGGTGATCCAAGCTCAACCCCCCCCCCCCCCAGCTACGAACACATTGTAGGATCCTGGTCAAGTTATTCTCTTAGGCTAACCTATATAATGGAGTTGGTGGTCCAGCTAAAATGCTGCTGTAGCTGTTTGAGGAAGGGCAGGATACAAATATTAACGTAATTAAGGAATGAAGAAAACAACTGTAAAAAGATATCCCTCCACCTAACAACGATTAGCAGCTTTTCATAGGATCATGGAGTTGGAAGGGGTCTTGAGTTGCAAGGAGCCTACAAGGCTATCTAGTCCAACCCCCTGCTCAATGCAGGGAACTAGAAGAGGGGTCTCCCATCCAAGTAATAACCAGGCTTGACCCTGCTTAGCTTTCCACACTCAGACAAGCTGAGCCAGTGTGATCTACAGGCTTGTATTGATTATTAAATTGTAAAATATCCCATGCTGCCTTCATTATTCTCATAAATGAAGGATTTGGTAGTATCTACATTTATTTACATTAAATATATTCATTAATAAAGGGCTCTCAAATGTATTAGGCCCTTTGGGGAATCCAATACAGCCCATGGTACCCACACCACAATACAAGTATTTTCAAGGCCAAGAAGATGTTCTTAGTAAACCAAAGAGACTGACTTGGTACCAGCTACTATTGCATGCCATGCTATCAGCCTTTCACCTACGGTATTTATTTTACATCTTCAGTTATGAGTTTAGTATAGAGTGTAATATGCTAGAATTTGCAGCCAAAGTTAAGGATCTGCAGCCACATCTAGTTTTATTTATTACATTTTTGAATCACCCAGTTTCATTTCTTTTTGTGTTTTTTGCTTTCCAGTTGTGCCTCTTTATCCCTGTATGTTCCGGCGCTGCTCTTTGAGGGTGTGTAGTCCACAGATGCAAAAAACTTGCAAGTAAGTATCCCAGTTCGCTGTATGTTTGCTAAGCGTAGGCTTCTCAGACTGTCACCTGAAACAGCATGCTGGGATACATCCTCACAAATAAAGCTGTTCATAGGTTCCCAAACCTATGGCCCATGAACCAGGTGTAATGGTGGTGGTGGATGAGCATCAGCAAAAGGTGCTGGAAGAATTAATGCTCACTGAATTGAGGAGGAATAAATATTTTCTGGTAAAGAAATTATGGGTGAGGCCTATTGGCTTCTTCTGGGGTAGCAAATGTGGCCAACTAATTTGCTGTTTGACAACTCTGTATTAATCATTTGAGAGCAACCTGAACACACACTGTAGAAATTTATTTATACAGAAATACAGCCAATAGCGATCATGCAAAAAGATCAAGTCAGAATCTAAGGAACACGACAGAGAGATTCTGGTCTTATTCAGACGAACATTAAACTATGATTTAGCATTACATGACTGAGCCTTGGGCTTCTCCCCTCTTCTCCTTTGGTGCAGCCATGAGGGGCAAATCAGAAGCTTTCACTTCCACTTGTAACTAACCACAGTTATGTCCAAACCAAATCTCTGTGTTATCCGGTACTCTTTCTTATGCAGAAAATTTAGTACTCATAACCCAACCCAAACATATTTGTATTAAAGTAACACTCTGTAAAAGTGTCTGAAACGAAAATATTAATTGTTGTATAACTTAGCTCATTTATGTTTAAGTTAATAACTGAAAATAAGTTATTTGTAGATATATAACAGTGATGCAATATATGGAAACTTGCTGTTATATATTATTCCAAGCAGTGTTTTTGCATCTCTTCATATTCTGCTCTTATTTAAAGGACAGAAGACACAGAGAGAAGCTGCAAGCCTGCAAGCATAACTGTGAAAATACGACACTGTGTTTTTCCTGCAAGGAACATACAGAACAGTGATATGAATGAACAGCCGCGGGATTGTGTACCCCCTCTTCCCAATTCCCTCCTACCAACCCTGATTTTGCTATTTTATCCAAAGCAGCAAAGCTGTGGATCGAACTATGGTTTGCTACCCTGGTTTTTAAGGGCAAAGCATAGTTTGCTGGTTTGGACAAAATGGCAGATTACGGTTTCCCTCCCTCTTATTTCAGTCTGAGGTAACTGTAGCATGCAGGAAAGGAGGAAGCGTACAATCACGAGGCTTGCGCACATAATGTCAAATCATGATCCAGCTTCATGTCTGAATCACCCACTGTTTTGTCAGTCCGCTGCCTACTTGCAGGGTTCTTGCTATGCTCCTTAGGTGTGTGGCAAATTGCATGCCTGATATAAAGATGCATTCTAAAATAATCAGTAAAATTAGAACTATTAACACCCAACCTTCCAGGCTGGCTCCAGCCAACTCAAATGAAAATCCTTAAGAGGAATCTGAAGGACACTTGGTGCATCTGCCCACAAAAAGGGAGTTTCACAGCTGAGATGCAAACTGGGAGTGCCCGCACAGGTACCCACGCAATACAAAAAAACTCACAGAAATGGAACACTCAAAGGGCATTCTCAATTTTAGAAAGCATGACACATCACAGGAAAGGAAGCGTTCGAGCATTAGTGGCGAGCAGAAATAGCCATTTATCTGGATGCAACAGTAGCCCCAAATCCCACTGTGAAGACAAATGGTATAAATTGAGCAATAAAATAAATTAAAAGGCACGGGTAAATTAAAAGGTTTTCACCTGGTGCCAAAGATATCAAGAAAGGCGCCAGGTGAGCCTCTTGGGGAGGGCGTTCCAAAATTGGGGTGCCACCAATGAAAAAGCCATTGCAGCCTGCCACATTTCACTACAGGACGATACTAGGAGCTACATGGGATAGAAAATTGACATGGCCTAACCTCAGAGAAGCATCCCATAATATTTTGTATGGCTCATGTTGCCAGATCATTAACCAGGACCAGCAAGTGAAATATATCTCACCAGTCCTTAAACAACTTCACTGGCTGCTGGTCCGTTTCTGAGCACAATTAAAAATGCTTCTGTTAACCTTTAAAGCCCTATGCTGAATGGGGCTTGCAGGGTAGCAAAAAGATGACTTACCTCCACATGAACCTGCCTGCATGTTAAGGTCTTCTAAGGAGGTGCTAGGTGCTCCCCCAAGAGGTTAAGTGGGTGGTGATGGGAGAAAGGGTGCCAATACTGACAGGGTCCTGTCTGTGGAATGTTCTCTCCACCCGCCCACCCCACCTCCACAGACGTTTGCCTGGCACTGTATCTTCTCTGGCACCAGGAGACGACCTTTTATTTGACCAAACATTTCAAAATATCCTTTAAATTTGTTTTAATGCTGCTGATGTGCTTTTGTGGTTTGGCTGTTTTAAGTCTATTTTGTAATGTTTTTATTTTGTGTGTATGTGTTTCTATTTTTAAAGTATTTAAAATATCACTTCTAAGCCACCCTATGGGTTGTGAAACTGAAAGGAAGGGTATCAAATATTTTAAATAAATATTTTCCATCTAGATGTTCCTATAAAATGGAATTTGGTGGAGAGATAGTTACATAGGGTTACCCAGGCACTGAGTAGACGGCACAAAATTATTAGTGAAATCAGTTTGCCTTCCGAAATTATAAAATATTGTAGTCTCTGAACATTCACAAGATTTCATCTCCCATGGAAGCAGAATTCAGAGCATCAAAAGATCTCATCGAACAGGGAGTTACACTCCTTATAGGCACCTGAATGCTAAATGTATTTGATGGAAGTAAGCCCTGCAGAAATCAGTGAGATTTCTTTCCATGTAATTGTTAGAGGAATAGAATGTTGGGACAGCTGGATAATACAACATTAGATAACGGGGTTCTATCCCTTATGTACAGAGCCATAGAAGGGTTTGAGTAATTAGATTGGAGCCAATAGATGGGTAAGCATGTTTAATGGTTGCAGCCCAAGTAAGAAGGTAAAGTAGGGTTGTGTTTATAACACAGCAGTAGCTCGGCCATATTGCACAAAACAATGGTGGACCTTTGGAACCAAGGCACTATAGCAATTGATGACTAAAAACAAATTAAAAGAAAAGTATAGTACTGCCACAGGGAAAAGTGGAGAGGGAATCCATTTCTCTTCAGTATTCTAAATCCTGGGCACTTCCCAGCTCCTGAGATTCACAAAACTTGAGTCAATTAGATTTCTTTTCTTGGGCAAGCATTTACTGGCCAGAGACAAAAGCAAGGTTTTAAAATGGGTAATTTTCAAATATCTATTTCACTGTTTTATAACTAAAATATACGTCTGTTCTGGTAAGCTTTTTACCCACCTGGGTTCTTGCGGATAAAATGAGCCATAAGGGCTACAAATGTAGAAATCATTATTCTGGGACAGTGCAACAGGTGCATACATTGCAGCTTGACTCTGCAAATAGCAGCTAAAATTATCGCAGCCCCCAAAATTAATAAACAGTGGAATCCACAGGCCTAGATTGAATCCTAACCTTCTGCTCTTTGGAGGATTTTGTTTTTAGCTTGTTTTATTCACTATATACATCACAGATGTTCTCAATATCTATACAGGCATACCTCGTTTTATTGCGCTTCGCAGATATTGCGATTTTTACAAATTGAAGTCAGCAGCCACCAACATTGAGGCAAGACCTTCCACCAGCAAAAAGATTACGACTCGCTGAAGGCTCAGATGATGGTTAGCTTTTTTTTTTCTTTTTTTTTAGCAATAAAGTATTTTTTAATTAAGGTATGTACATTGTTTTTTTTTTAGATATAATGCTATTGCACCCTTAATAGACTACAGCATAGTGTAAACATAACTTTTTTATGTACTGGGAAACCAAAAAAATTGTGTGACTTGCTTTATTGCGATATTCGCTTTATTGAGCTGGTCTGGAACCGAACCCGCAATATCTCCGAGGTATGCCTGTACTGAAAGTTATTCTACAAACTTTGCTCAGAACTGAGCTGTCAGTTTCAATATGGAAATGAAAATCATATATTATTTTGTGCAGCACTGTTGCTGTTTTGTCTCTCCCCTCCTCTCCCAAGGTGTCTGTACCTCATTCTTTGGGAATACATTCAATACAAAACTATTAGAACGGGGGGGGGGGGATCACAAACGTCTATTATTACAAATGCACATGCTCTCATCTTAGCACAATTTAAAAACCACAGCTTGCATTTCCCCTGACTTCCAGCAATGTGGAAGTCTCCAACAAGATCATTTGGAGAAAAGCCAACAATAACTTAAGTTAAAGATGTAGCCGCAAGAAGCAATAAAAATATGAACTTTTCCAAAAGTTAATGCCAGATGTCATACCAAATAAGCTCATATTATAAGTTTGAGTTTGGAGACAGAACATGCATTTTGTATGCATGAGACCCCAATTCTAATTCTTGAAAAACACCATTTAAGAGAACTCAAGAAGTAGGGCTGGCAAAGACCTCTGTGGTATGGAATTGAATCAGAGATTAACCATATTCGGAGAGAGGAACCATTAGTCTGATTCTGTGTATGAAGCTCCTTATGTCCTCCCTGTGGGACTAAAATGAAGTCAGGCTTCAAAGTCTGTGAAATAAGAAAAATACTTCCATACTTACGGTTGTGGGGGCTGGGGTGGGCGGTGGGGCATAAGACGGCCTTTCTGTTTTAAAAAGAAAGGGAAAAAAGAATGACTATGTAAAGGAGGTGGAACATACAGACTGCAAAGAAAGTTTCTGAATAGCAAATCAAGATGTGAATGGATGAGCAAAATAAAAATAAAAGGAAAGGCTGTAAGTTTAGAAAATACTTGGAACATTATTATAGGGGTGGCCAAGCTGTGGTTTGTGAATCTGTGCGCAGTTCCTGAGAATTCAAGGAAGTTAATAGAGTGAACAAGCCCAAATAACTTAACAGCACCACAGACTCACTCTTTGTACACCCCTTCTCCTTAGTTAAACACCAAGACCGATAGCTGATCGGTTAATGGTGATACTGTCCGCTCCTGTGACTGAACCCCTCAGTCTTTATACTGTATATGATATTACTTATTTGCAAGTGTCCCAATGTGGAAAGTTTTTACACATGAGAGAGACTCATTACTTAATAACGGACTATTCTTCCTATCTCACACTTGTTATTAGCTGCTTGCCTGGGGCATGTAAAAATTGCCATCAGGTGAACAAGACAGTTATGATGATGCATCAGAGTCAAGTGTGTGGCTGAGATAGCAGTGTTCCTGTCCTGTGTCTACATAGGACTGCACCTTTCCAGACTTGCAATGCTATCCTTTGTATCTTTACTCAGAAGTCACAGTGAGTTAAAAATGGAGTGCACTCATAAGTAAGTGTGCACAGGATTGCAGCCTTAAGACTATGTAGCTTAAAAGCTGGAAGATTCAGAGTAGGGATGGGGAACCTTTTTCAGCCTGAGGGCTGAACACATCAAAGTGGCCAGGGCGACCCCACTGCTGGATGTGGTCACAACGTCACTGTCCAGACCCCATTCACTCACACACACAATCACACTCACTCACTGTAATGGGGGTTTTAAAAAGTCTCCACTGGGCCCTTCCCTTGAGCAGGGGGTTGGACTCGATAGCCTTGTAGGCTCCTTCCAACTCTATCAGATCTATGACCCTCAACCCCAAAAGCCCCATCCCCTAAATAATGCTTTAAAAAGCTTCATTGCAGCATGCAAGGGAGGAGAGGAAACCCCTAATCTCAGATCAGAGATACGGCAGAAGGGAAGCTTGCAGGTGAATGGAGATCTCCGGAGGGCCATATCCAGCTCACGGGTCCCCATCACTGATTTAGAAAGTGCAGCCACCATCAGCACTGAGCCATGGAAAGAAATAATTTGGATATGATATATTAAACAAGAAAAAAAAACCCCTCTGCTAAACTTACTTGACATTTTGGTAGATAAAACGTTCAACCAGATGACATTATATCTGAAAAATAATAGAACAAAATTGTAAAACATGTTCTCTCTTGACACATCACGCATAAAAAGACAGCCCAATACAGTCCACTAATAACATCTACAATTAAAGTTGATAATAGATAAAGTGGCCAAGAGCCACACACAAAACACAAATTCTACTACTAAGCTAGCAACATGGACAAACACCTCATACTTGGTTGTACCAGGAAGTGGGAACTATCTGAAACCAAGTACGTACTTCCAGTAGTGAGGAAATAATCCTGAAAGTATTCCCCTCCTTTTATCTGGCACAGAGAAATAAGTAGCTTAAAGGAGTAGCAAAATCACATTATGCACTGATTAAATACATTTTGCTTTATAGAAATTCTCCTATCTGTGATGGTAGAATATCAGTGATATTCAAACCCTGTTTGTAATCTATGGTGAAACCCCTCACCACTGGTCGCATATTTATTTATTTATTTACCGTAGTATATTTGTTCACTGCCCATCAGCCAAAAGCCTCCCTGGGCAGTTTACAAAGAGAAACAAGATAAAAACTCTGGTCAAAGAAGTGCTGTCTTAGGTACTGCCAATCAGTCTCTGTTGTGGAGAGGAACCCCCCTAATAGCATGTTTAGCATGATGGCTTTTCAGCAGATAAGGCAGTATATAAATGTTATTAATAAAGGCAGACAATGGACAAACCTGGTATCCATTGTTCATCATCAAACATACCCAACATGAGCTCTAAGTAGCAGCAGACAGTATCTCTGAGACAAGCTAAGAATGGATTTAGGGTGCAATCCTATGCATGCTTAGACAGAAAAAAAGTCCTACAACTCCTAGCATTCCCCAGCCAACCATTCTGGGAGTTGCAAGACTTTTTTTTGTCTAAACACGCATAAGATTACATCCCTGAATATTTTAAAAAGTATAGTGGAAGTATAGCCCTTCCACTACAACCAAAACCCTTCTCTTTGACTTGCTAGTTAGCTGGTCATGAGTAGGGAGCATTTGACCTAGGAGAGCATTCCAGATTCAGTCCCTTTCAAACTTTCTGAGATTGCTGAACCGTGTATCCCCTCCTTGCCCCTCCAACTGGATTCTACTATTATTTACGTAATTTCTAACAGGTCACAAGGCAGGGAAGGATCTGTCCTGTAGATCAGACAGCATAGCATAGATCAGACAGCATAGTGACCACAGAATGTATCCCCCACTTCTGCTGTAGCGTGTAGCTTGGCTGGGGATAGCTCAGCAATAGAGCCCATGCTTTGCACATACTACAGGGGTGGACAAGGTGCAGCCCCCACCTCCTGAAGTTGCCCCACTGCTGCTGACAAAGAAGGTTTCAGGTTCAATCATCTCCAGTTAAAAAAGACCAGGTAGCAGGTGACAGAAAAGACCTGTGCCCGAGACTCTGGGAGAGCCACAGTCAGCCAGAGTACCCAATACTGAGCTAGATAGACAAATAGTATGACCTAGTATAAAGCAACTTATTAGCCGGAGTCATCTGAAGCTATTGCATTGCAGGCACTTTAACATGATCTACTTTCTTCCTCCTAGGCTCTGCTTGTAGCACACCTGGGTTTGTTCTATGTGGGATGGTGAAGAATTATTTATATTGTATTATTTTTCCGTGAAACCTTTTGGCACAACCCCCAATCCCCAAATACTCTACTGAAGGGGTGGGAAACATGCTGCCCACCAGCCAAATACATCCCTCATCCCTTTTTTTTTTTTTTTTTTTTGCAGATCCTCAGGGAGCACAATTTTGCAATAAAATCCAGGAACAACAAAGGCACACACTCCCCACACACCTTGTTTTAAAGGGAAAATGCAGCTTCCCTCCCCACTGCTGAAATTGGCAATTCAGCAGCAGTGGGGTGTGTGGCAGGGGCGGAAATGGGCCCGCACCCTCCAAAGTTGGCCACCCCTGCCCTCCTGTAACTAAGGCTAAGGTTACAATCCTATGCTAACTAGAGTAGTAAGATCCATAGAAATCATGGATCTGCCCCTGAATAAAGATGCCATTATTTCATTTATACATACTTACTGCACAATCCTAAGCATTATTATCCCTCTTTCCTGTTGTCTCTTGTTTTTGACATACAGATTGTAAACACCCAAAGGCATAAATCTGCCCCTTTTAAAATCAAGATTCACTAATATGGTACTAAATATAAGCCAAAAAGAAAAAAAAAAGGGCTGCAATGTCTGGATGATGCTTCTTTGTGGCTGGGCCCTGATGCATTTCTCTGTGATCTGAAGTCTGCAGTATGTTTTTATTCCTCACCTGCTAGCAGTTGAAACCCCAGCCTGTTTGGGTTGCTGAACTAATAACAAAATGTTCTTAGCATCTAAATCAGGGCTCTCCAACCTTGGGTCCCCAGATGTTTTGGCCTACAATTCTCAGCATGCCCCAGCCAGCGTAGCTGGCTGGGGCATGCTGGGAGTTGTAGGCCAAAAACATCTGGGGACCCAAGGTTGGAGAGCCCTGATCTAAATAGTAGCTTAGAATGTTCATGAAGTGCTTTATGTATTTTTTCCCCTCAGTAATCCTTATAACAAATTTGTAAGATTATCATCATGATATTGTGGATGGGGGAACTGGAAGGTAAGAGAACACTAGCTTGCCTACAAGCCCGCTTCCAAGTTTATGACAGAGGTGAGATCTGAACCAATAGGATGGGTTTTGTGTTTTATAAATAAACGATACACACAGTGCAATCCTCTACATATCTACCCAGAAGTAAACCCCATTAAGTTCAATGAAGCTTATTCCCTGGCAGCATAGGGCTGAAGCCTTAAGGCACAATCCTATAGCATGTTCAGACAGAAAAAAAGTTCAACTCCCAGCATGGCTGGCTGGGGAATGCTGGGAGTTGTAGGACTTTTATTGTCTCCACATGCTGCATAGGATTAGCAACCTTAACTCATCTTTTTGTTGTTGACAATACGTGTTAAGCAAATATCGCAAATTATTTCCCATTCTTAAAACAGAAACGTTCTGAATTAAAAAGTGCTACTAGATCGGCTCATTTATTTATTTATTATATTTATACCCCGCCTTTTTTTCTGCAAAGAACCCAAGGCGGCTTACATAATCCTCCTCCTCTCCATTTTATCCTCACAATAACCCTGTGAGGTAAGTTAGGCTGAGAGTCAGTGACTGGCTCATTCCCCCCCCCCCCAGAAAAGAACAAAACCCCAGGGATTTTAACAACAACAACAACCCGGAGACGATGGAGGTCTGAGGTCCTTGCTTGCGCCAGTGGCTCTTCGCCACTGCTCGTTACAGTTTCGCGGGGGGGGGGGGGAGAGAAGAAGAGAAGCTTTCCTCACACTATTATTAAGCTGGAAAGCACTACCTTCACAGGGGCTAGGAGAAGAAGGCTGTGGGGTGGCTAAAGGAGGAGGAGTCTCTCTCCTAAGCCAAGTCTAGGCCGGGCCCCGCAAAACTCACCGGCTCCAATACGGGCCTCCTCGGGCTTCGCTTCTTTGTTTCTAAGCCGAGAGAAACGATGGTGTCGGGAATGGAGGGGGGAGGGAGAGGCGGCAGCACGAGCTTCCGTTTCCGCTTCAGTACTTTCCTCACAAACATTCCTCTCACTTTCAGAAAGAAAGAAAAAAAAAAACAAGAACCGTACCACCTTCCCTTCCCAATAAATAAGTTCCTCGTTTTGAGAGGAGATTTTCTTCTAATCTTCGTCCTTTCTTCCTAAAAGAGTCTGCCATTAGACTGTAGGAAAACTGCGAATCTGTTTTAAAGTTACATTTACCGTAGCCATAAGTTTGAAGTGGGACGGGTGGTAGTTGCGTGCTAGATCACGTGAGGACGAGATGACGTATTCAAAAAAGTGGGTGCGGATGAGGAGTGACGTTTACAAAAGGGGGAAACCATAGACTTACTAATTAGAGCGGTTAAGGTTGAAATTCTAGACCATGGTTTAGGCCGAAAAAAAAAGTCCTACAACTTTGCTGGGAACTCTGGGAGTTGTAGGACTTTTTTCTGATGATAGGATTGCTCCCTAAATTTCCATTTCTTTTCGACATTTTTTTCCCTTGGCGTGAACGTGAGGGATGCAGGGAGAAATCAATGGAGAAATTCAGAATTTTAGCGTAGCTGTGACTGGGTAACAAAAAATAGTAGCAAAGACAGCACAATCCTATGCCTGTTTACTCAGGAGTAAGCAGGGATGTTGAAGAGTCCTTGGTCACGAGTCGGGTCACGAGTCGAGTCACGAGTCTTTGGACCCGAGTCTCGAGTCCGAGTCCTTGGTCCAAAATGGTGACTCACGAGTCACGAGTCACTCCCAAAGCTGACACCACGAGTCCCTATTAAAATCAATGGGGGGGGGGGGGGTTTCCCAACAAAATAAGGCTACTTCAGATGTGTGGTTTGTTGGGTTCCCAACAAAATAAGGCTACTTCAGATGTGTGGTTTAAATAAATTCTAGGCACAAGTGTGCCTTTTTATTTCAAAACTCTGCAACTGATTTTGGCAAGAACAGACCAGGCAGAAAAACCCAAAATAACCAGGCAGGCGGAGGAGGCAGGGAACCCCAAAGCAGGCAGGCAGAGGCCTTTGTCTTGGACAATTCAACTGCTGAACTGGTCAAGAAGAGACCAGGCAGGCAGAGGAGGCTGGGAACCCCAGGCAGGCAGGCAGGCAGAGGCAGCCAAACCCAAAATGTCTGACAGGTTGCATTTTAGAAAAATGATTTTAAAAAAATAAACTTGCTGTACTTCCTAAAACTTATCCATGTTGCATTTGAGGAACATGATTTTTTCTAAATGTTTGGCCCCCATTCTGGAACGGTGAGATCTCATCACAATTCCACCCTCACTGAACACCCGCTCCACTGGTGATGAACTTGCTGGAACCAGAAACACACTCAGAGCAGCCACACAGAGTAATCTTGGGTCCTTCTTCTGCCTCTCCCAAGTACGCAACACATCAATCAAAATAAATCTTGACACACTGTTGGGGCTGCACTCCTGGTAGCCGTCCATAGTGGCCGAGCAGCAGCACACCTCGCTTCCATGCGCTCTTCGCCGGCAATCACGCTCCTCTCCACTCCTTCTGGCACAGCCCAGGGATGTTGAAGAGTCCTTGGTCTCGAGTCCCGAGTCGAGTCTCGAGTCCCATTAAAAATATTGGGACTCGAGTCCGAGTCGAGTCAGAGGGGGGACTCAGTCCGACTCACGAGTCGAGTCCTCGAGTCCGAGTCCCCATCCCTGGGAGTAAGTCCCACTTTGTTCAATGGGGCTTACTTCTAGATCAGTGTTCTCCAACCTTGGGTCCCCAGATGTTACAACGGACTATACTGTACTGTCTGCAAGCTGTTGTAAGCTACTGGCTCCAGCCAAAACCTTCCTACATTACAGGGATCATGGGCTGTATTCGCATTGACAGGACTATTTGTGAAGGAAAGAGCCTTTGAGGGTTCCTGCACACACACACGCACACACCTCCTCATGTGTAAACCAAGTAAGGCCAGTTGGGGGGCTGGGAGGAGGCAAAATGTGCATAAAGTATCGGATGGGACATGGCGCCTGTCTACGGCTTTTCAGATGCAAATGTCATAAGTCATGAGTCTCCCTCCCCTGCCTGGCCAGGTGAAGTGCATCATGATTGGCTAAAAGGCACCAGAGCTACAGAGGGGAGGGGAGGGGAGGGGAGGTATATTTCCCAACATGTGGGTTTTAGCCTTTGTCTTTGGTCATCGCTTGGCTGCCGGCTGTTGGAGCAATGGCGGTAAGCCGAGGAGAGGACCAAGCCTTCGGGGGGCCTCAGGATACGACCCCAGGTAGCTCCTGGTGAAATTAGCTGAATGAGGGCTCTGGTAAAGACAGGCCTTGTGGAGGGCTACCCATCTCGGACCTTCGGGTAGGTGAAGTAGTCCTCCCTGGCAGCAAGGCTGTGCTGAATCTAACCCTGGAAGAGAACTGACCCCCAGGTAACAGAGTTGTGTGCCTGGGAGATATTAAGGAATCAGGTTTTGTTATTTTGCAGCTTTACTTTGTACCAAAGTGTCTCTCCATTTTGTGCTTCTCTCATTTCCCTATTCTTGTTGTAAAATGCTACCAGAATAAACCTTTCTTGGTTTTACCCCACATGGTGTTTGTGGATTGCTCTGCTTGGTTCAGTAACTAAATCCAGGTTATAGACAAAGGCAAGTCCCTGAACAGAGATTCAAGTAGGATTGAAGACAGCTGAGGCTGGCAATCTGGTACCTTGAGATCTCTGGGGGTCTTGGGTCCTTTGGGTAGGAAAGGGTGGGGGTGTGGCAGGTCAGCCAGCCCCCCCTTCCTCCACACTATTCCTTAAATATTTAAAAACTTAAAAAAACACACACCAAGGCAGGCCTGAGTTAGAAAGGGCATGAACTACTTTTGCTGCTACCTTTTGTTTCTGAGTGGACATGCTATCCAATCACAGTTATGCTAAAACCTGGATTTCTCCATTGATATCTATGAGCACCTCTCTCTTCCACCACCACCACCCGACAAAAGTATGGTTTCCAGTATAAACCTGGAATTTCCTTTTCCATCTCTGTTGGATAGACATCAGATATATTTCAGGTGTGCACATGATCCATTTTGTAAGAAAGGGGTCAGGAAGCTGAGGCGCACATATGTGTGCAAGCATCTCAGCTCAAGCTTCTCGTTTTGTTTTCAAGGCAGAGTTGTTGTTGTTGTTGTAAGTTGGGATCTTCCACCCCTTCCTTTATTTGTCCCTTCAATTCCTATCAAGCTACTTGCAGAGATTCTTGAACTATAACCAATGCTTTTAATTTTAACCAATACAATTAAAACCAACACTTTTAATTTCTAAAGTGAGATGCTAAACCCAGACTGTTGCCCACCCAATACTGAAAATGGTTAAGGGGCTAGTTGTGATGGACACTTGGTGGTAAGGGGGAAAGGTGCTCTGAACCTACTAAAGGCACTCCATTATTCACCTTTATTTTTACATTGACCAAGGCTGAAAGAAACCCTGGCACTGAAGTCAGTTTCTAGAGTGAAGTCCTAAAGAGCCCCTGGCTTAAATTAATCTCTGAGGGAATAGTCATTTTGCATCTCCAAACTGTAGTGGTACGGCTATTGACATAGTTCTTATTATTGGCTTAGTAGACTTACCTTTTTAAAGGGACAAAAACAAAGCAAGCCACATGTGGTTTATATCAAAAATTTGTAGAAAAGAGAGTTTCTGAGAGGCCAAATTACTTGGTGTTCCCTCCCCCCCTCTTGTAATCGTCCTATTCCAAGAGGATGACAAACAGCATTTTAAAATTATATATGTCTCTCTCCCTTATGGAGCTCACAATGTATACTACAGACATGTCAAAAGGCATTCTGCAGCAATTCTGCCTTCTCTTCCTTAACAGATTTTCTGTGGTAAGAAAAAGGATGTGAGAAGTGGTGGGAGAAGACAAGAGGGTTATGAATTGAAGACTGTGATGTTTGTCCCCCATCCTGTAAAATTCAGTGAATGAGGCAGTGTGATTGCACAATAAAAGCCTTGTCTGGAAGCACTCGTGGGCTCAAGAGCAAAGGGGAGAAAATGAAGGGAATAGAATAAAAACAGAAATGTAAAGCTATTGGTCTCAACCAAACCAGAAATTTAAAATATTGGTCTCAACAAAAACAATCTCCCATAAATGTAGAAAGATTACCATATTTGAAAGGGGCCCAGAAAAGGGGGCCATTCCCAGAAGCATCCTCTCCAAATTCCCACAGGACAACTAGATTGCATAGTCAATGTGGTTGAGGAAGGGTCAGTGCTCAGTTTTCTAATTTTTAAAAGAATTAATATTGCTTACAGGATGTGGGCAAGCAAGTTGATTGTAGTGCTTCAAAGAAGGCCAAACATTTTCTTCACTGGGCCATGAACATAGAAGTACAAGTGGTACTCTATACAATGCGCTCTACGTGCAAAATTGGTGCAAAATGCAGCAGCTAGGCTGCTAACCAGTGCATGGCATCGGGATCATATTACACCTATCCTGAAAGACCTGTACTGGTTGTGAGGTAGATGAGGGTCATTAGCAGGAGGCTCCTGGGCCAAACTTGCCTCCCCCCCATACTGCCTGGCCCCAGTTGCATCTGTACCAATGGAAGCTGCTGGAAGGTCAGTTTAGACCGGGGTTCTCCAACCTTGGGTCCCCAGATGTTTTTGGCCTACAACTCCCAGCATGCCCCAGCTAACCAGGGCATGCTGGGAGTTGTAGGCCAAAAACATCTGGGGACCCAAGGTTGGAGAACCCTGGTTTAGACATTGGGTGAGAAGGGAGTAAGTGGTGGTGGTTGGCACCTTAACACCAACCCCCAGAGTGACCTGTGAGTAATTGCCCTCCAAGAAAACTAGTTATTGAGCAGGCTTGGTCCCCAGTAATTATGGCATAGTTCTCACCAAGGTAGTAAACTTGGGTTTTATTACTTCAGACAGCAGGCTTCTGTTCACTGATTGCCCCTCCAATCAATCAATGCACAGAAAACTAGATGCCTGAGGGTCTTCTCCCCAATTTTCTAGTTTCCAGTATCCCATTTTATCTGTTGCTAATATAGTTGTTCCAGCTGTAAAGATATGTTTGTTTTTAAAAATACTACTGTTCACCTTGAGCCTTTCCAATGAGAATGGCTAAGCTATAAAAAAACACACAAATCAGAGCTTGGATGAAAGCCAATGTTAAGAGGAAATTTCTCAGACAACTTTTTGTTGTTCTTGTAAATATATGCTGTCTGGAGAAGTAGCCAACTGTCAAGTCATCCCAAAAGGTGTTTTCCTCCCCTCACCCCACAATATAATCACTACATATTGTATTAAAAGGTAACACTGAATACTTTGAAGTCAGATTAAGGGTTTTAAATCTATCAGATTAAGTATCATGCCAATTAAGATGTGACATTTTCCCCGGGGGGCAGAGTTGTATTGTGAAAACAGTCTATCATCATTCTTTTGGCATGTTTGCATAGAGGAAAGGGAAAATCTGAAATTAAACGAGATTTGTATAGCTAAACAAAATATTTAATTTTAATAGGGGATTTGTGTAGTTATTTTCCTTGAATGTTAGCTATTTGTTTGGTTTGCCAAATCTGTTGTGCACAGTTCAGTGAACAGCAATGCGTTTGTTTTTATCAGTTTATTTTTGTTTTTGTAATTTTGTTATATGTGCTAGTTCAGGGGTCTGCAACCCGCGGCTCCGGAGCCGCATGCGGCTCTTTCAAACCTTTGCCGCGGCTCCGCTCCAGTCTGAGACTCCGCTGGCCGCCTGGCCTGGGCGCCTGTCACTTACCGTATTTTTCGCACCATAAGACGCACTTTTCTCCCCCCAAAAAGGAGGGGGAAATGTCTGTGCGTCTTATTGAGTGAATGCTGGGGAAAAAAACCAAATATTTTTCCCCCTACCTTCCTCTGCGTGCCTCCAACCGGTCCAGTGGAAGACAGGAGGAGGGCTCCTGCAGGGAAAAAAACTTGGCAGCGGCAGTGGCAGCGGCACCCCCCCCCCCCCGGAAGCAGGGACTCGAGCAGGCAGGCAGCGGAAGAGAGGAGAGCAGGACAAGGCTGCCTGCTCCGCAAAAAACTTTGCCGCTGCCTCACATATGGCCTGATTCTGTTGGCGGGGGCAGCCCGATTTCGCTCTTCTGAGCGGCGCGGAGCGTTCTCCGCACCGCTCTAGCTGCCGCCGCCGCTGGACTCAATGCCGGAGCCGCTGAAGCCGCCGCCGCGTCACATCCAGCTGCTTCGGCGCGCTGGACCCCCGCGCTATGATTTTGGCAGGGGAACTTTGGCGGGGCGGGGGAACTTTGGCGCGGCGGCAGCACCCCCCCTGGGCAGCAGGGACGCGAGCGGGTGAGCGGCAGAAGAGAGGAGGGCTCCTGCACGCGCCAAAGTCCCCCCCCCCCGCCAAAAACATAGCGCGGGGTCCAGCGTGTCGAGGGACCAGCGCGGCCGGCTCGCCGCGGAGAGCACAAGCAGGCGAGGAGGCAGGTAGGCCTTTGGCTATCCGGGCATGCTGGGAGTTGTAGTTGTGCAACAGCTAAAGAGCCCCAGGGTAGGGGGAAGTGCTCTGTTTCCCAATCAGGGTGCCTCCAGCTGTTGCAGCTGCCCCTTTTGCCCCACATTAAAGACAGGCCTGAGTAGCACCCTCATCATCCACCAGCAACACCCTCCCCCCAGCAGTAGCACCCCCATCATCCACCAGCAAATCCTGCTGATGGATGATGAGGGGTGCTATTACCACATGGAGGGTGTTTCTGGTGGATGATGAGGGTGCTACTGCTGGATGGTGCTGATGACGGGATGCTACTGCTTGGGGGGGGGATGTTGCTGGTGGCATCCCATCATCCACCAGCAACACCCTCCCCCCCCAGCAGTAGCACCCCCATCATCCACCAGCAAATCCTGCTGATGGATGATGAGGGGTGCTATTACCACATGGAGGGTGTTTCTGGTGGATGATGAGGGTGCTACTGCTGGATGGTGCTGATGAGGGGATGCTACTGCTTGGGGGGGGATGTTGCTGGTGGCATCCCATCATCCACCAGCAACACCCCCATCATCCGTCAGCTGATAATTTCCCCTACCTATGCACCCAACATAATCAACCAGCTCTTGCTGGTGGATTATGTTGGGTGCATAGGTAGGGGAAATTATTACATTTTATATGTGGGGCACAATGTCACAATGGTTTTGCGGCTCCCAGTTTTTTTTTTTCTTCGGAAACGGGTCCAAGTGGCTCTTTTTGTCTTAAAGGTTGCAGACCCCTGTGCTAGTTTAAGTTTAGGGGTAAGGTTGTTGTTCTTTGAGATAAAAAGTAATAACCATAGTTCGCAGTGACCTGACGGATAGAGTTGCCTTGTTACATATGTGGCAGGACTTGTGTAACATTGGAGGGTGGGGATTTTTTGTGTAGTTATTTTACTTGCACAATAATTGACATGCTCTGTCCTAAGCACATATTTGTGTTGGACTACTAGGCTATCAGTGAATAGGTGGGTTTTGGCAAAAACCAAAGACAGGAATTTAAGGACCAGTTTTTAAAACCGGACACCATTGTTTGTTGCCCTTAATTACGGACTTCACTTGAAAGGCACTTATGTCTCCGGGCTTCAACAGACTCAAGGATCACCTTTGCACTAATGAACAATTCATCTACACATTAATCCCTTACAGATGAACTCACATCATCTTATTGTTCTCTGCTAGAGATTCCTACACAATGCAGGAATCAAAAATATATAACTATAATGTGGCTTTTGACTGTTTGTCTAATGAACCAACACAGCTATGTATAGTTTTTGTGATCTCAGAATCAATAACTCCTGAGACAAATTATACATTCACTTATTGTTCTGGTCAGGAACTAACCTTATTGTGGGGCTGTTTTCTTCCTGATCTTTTCTACCCCTGGCCCTGGACTGGCAACTGAGTGGCCAGATCTTGGACGAAATCAATTTTTCCACCTCCAGTCAGGGTTGAACAGGGTTAAGAAGAGAGGCTATTAAGTGGCCCTGGTGGATGAATGTTGTTTGGAGCCTGAGTGTGTCCCTCTTGATGCCCTTAGACTTCTCAGCATTTTGTGATGTGATAAGACCGTGAAATACTCCTGGGCTAAGCCAACCAGCTTGAGTGGTTGGCTTGGAAGCTCCATTCTTTGGTGATTTGGTTCTTATCTGGCTGACTGGCATTAAGAAGAAGATACTATTTGGTGACTGCTGCTCTACTCCGTGGAATTTATCCTGCGGGGCTGTGTGTGTCTGTTCTTTTTTTACTATGAGGCAGGGTCGGTGCAAGGCAGTTTGGTGCCCTAGGCAAGATCAGATATTTAGCGCCCCCCTCTTCCCACTTGAGCCCTCCCTCCCTCCAGCCCTATGTTCCTGGTGCCCCCTTTAGCCTGGCGCCCTAGGCAGCCGCCTAGTTGGCCTAATGGTAGCACCGGCCCTGCTATGAGGCTATTGAGAGCAATATCTGGAATTTTGGAGTGTGGTATCATCAGTATGCTGATTACACCCAACCCCATGTTTCATTTATATCAGGTACTCAAACAAGTGCCTTTATGGCTGGATGAGGGCCAATAAATTGAATCCTGACAAGACAGAGTTTGTTGTTAGCTGGCAGATCTGGTAATGTGTGGTATTGCCTGTTCTGGATGTAGTTACATGCCCTTTAAAGAATCAGATATCCCAGGGGGTTCTCCTGGATCCTGCATTGTTACAGTAATACCTTGGATTGCAAGCATAATTCGTTCCGGAACCGTGCTTGTAATCCAAAACACTCTTATATCAAAGCAAGTCTCTGGCGGGCATGAACGGGGCCAATTTCGGCCCGCTCGAGGTGAGTGGTTACATCCCTACACTTGTATTGCAAGACGTTGCTTGTTTATCAAGTCAAAATTTATTTAAAAATGTGCTTGTCTTGCAAAACGCTCTCAGACCAAGTTACTTGCAATCCAAGGTATTACTGTATTTGATTCACAAATGGCAAAGGTGATCATGACTGTCTTACCAGTTTTGACTGTAAATTAGCTGTGATCTTGCATTTGTTCTCCATGGATTGGTTACCTCACATTTAGAGTACTGTAATGTGTTTTACATGGGAAGATGATTCGAGATCTTCAAGTGGTGAATTATGCAGCTGAGCATTTTCTGGCAGGAGTATGAAGGAGAGATCATATGATGCCAGTCTTAGCACAGTTATATTGTCTGCCCAATTCAAAGTGTTGGTTCTCGCCTTTAAAGCCATAAATAGCCTGGGTCCTGAAGACCTTCTCCAGTATATGTCTTCTTGTTCTTTAATATGATTTGGAAAAACCTTCCTCTACATTCATAGGGTGACCATGTGTCCTCTTGTACAGAGGACAGTCCTCTGTTTGAAGGGCTGCCACTGGACCATCATCTATTTGAATCTGTCCTCTGTTTGAGGGGCTGTCCTTTCCAATTCCAATTCCAAGATTGTGGTCCATCACCAGTTAGCACCTGGACAACAAACTGAGCAGACAGGCACACAGGTCAACATCTTCTTCCACACTGTGGTGAGATGTACAGTATTTCTATTTAAGTTACGTATAATAATTATTTCTAAATTTATATCTCTATATAAACTAGCATATGTAATTTTTATGCAAATCTATGTCCTCTTTTTTTGGTGACTCATAAGTGGCTCCCCTAGAGAGGGTGTGGAGCAGAGTCTTTTTTACTGTGGCATCCACGCTGTGGAACTCTGTTTTGCAGGAGATCCGTCTTGCCCCCTTATTATACAGTTTCTGCTGGCAAGTGAAAACCTCCTTATTTGGAAAGACTTGCGCGTGTAAAGGCGAGATAAAGAAGAGGCAGACACAGGGTATATGGTTTCAAATCAGGGCCACATTTATTGAATTGAAGATCTGCGAAGGGTGAAGTGCGGTTCTAACCTAGCCCGGCCCTTGGCCGGGAAAAAAGACCAATATTTGGCGAATGCATCCTAACTGAACCGGAGGCGGGATGGCCCGCCACCGGCCAGTTGCCCTCCATGTGGAGCTGGAGGGCCGTACCATCGTCACCTTACTTTGGCGCCTCCAGGCTCCCAAAGGAGGTGAGAAAGGTAAAACCCCAAAGCCGTCCCAATCTCCCTTGTGCCAAGCCTCATGGCATTGGCGAGGGCAGCCTTGGGTAAACGTCAGTCACCTTGAAAGGTGCCACTGGATGATCACCATAACCCTAATTGTTCCTGCCTAAACCCGCACTTCCCGCCACAGGGAGAGACAAGCTATCGCTTAGTCGAATCTCCCCCACCTGCACGATAAAAGAGCAAGCAGGGCCCTTCGCAGATCTCCAATAAAAATATCATTGCCAATATCGGATAGGTGGACCCCATCCGGCCGATACAGCTCCCTCCAGACCAAGGTTATATTGGGATGGGGAATACAAAACCCGATCCCACCTATGGCCCTACAAATTTCGCCATTCACCTTCCTAACCGCCCTATTCAAGGCCTTAGGCCAACTGAGGCGAGGTATGATGAACGACCAAAATATCCGAACCCCCAGCCACCGGTGTCGGATGGATGCTATGTCACATAGCACCTGGCGAATCAGGGCCTTGCCTTTCAGCAAGCCCAAGTCATTCCCCCCCAAATGCAATACCAGGACATCTGGGGGGGGACGAAAACTGGTCTTTTTTTTTTTTTTTTTGCGGGAACCCAGGAGTTTAAATAAGCTCTTACCTGTGTCCCCGCCCTTTTGAGCCATTGGCTCGTTGCTAGTGACCCACCTGACCAGCTGCCTGCCTCCTCTCTCCTCCCTCACGCGCAAGCCTTCTTCCCGGCCCCAGGTGAGGGGCCATTGGAAGTTCTTTTTGCTGGATTCTGTGGTGCGTGCAACTTTGTTTTTGCCGCCATGCTTAGTTTTTAAGCTGCTTTATTAGTTTTTATAATGTTATAAGTTGTCCTGTATGCTGAACTGCAGAAAAGGTGACTAACCAATTTGAGAAATAACATAAATTTGACGAAGCCATCCCCAGGTGCTGACCCATCACATCACATATGAATCATCCTACTGCTCTCAATGCTGTGTTGAGAAGATCCATGGGACATAATGGTTATATTTGCCAGGCTCAGTTTTATTATCTGCACTACAGTGGTGTCATTTACTTTGGTAAATTCATATCCCCTTGGTTTTTTAATGCTCAAAAGTAGTTTTTAACTCTTCCTTTTGAAATTCAAGTGTTGTAAAAAGTACAAATTAAGTTCCAACAAAAAAGGAAAAAGCTGCAGTTTTACATTCAGAATGCCAAGTAATCAAATATTAACAATGCTAGATCAGAGTTTATTGATCAAATGTTAACAGGTAGCATACTATTTTAAGTTATAGAACAAGAACCTGCAGTAGAAATGCTTCTTTTATATGTTGTTAAAAGGTGGAAGTTAATTAAATGCAGCACAGTACTTGCTGTGTCATTTTTTTTTCTTTTGCATGCCATTATGTAATAAGGCAACCGTTGACACTCTAGTTAAATTATTACATGCTACTGAGGACCTAAATAAAGTAAACACTGAACCTGATTCTCCAAGATATACAGACAACCTGTAGTTCCCTCTAATTTAAAAACACACTCACGCACACAAAACCACACACATTAATTTCATCATAAGGTTATTTTTAAAACCCAAATGCCTGTTTTCAGGTTTGGTTTTATAGTTTTTTTTAAAGACAAGAATTTACAGTCTGCAGTATGGAAAGAAAAAATGTACAATCTCATTTAAAATTGTTGGATGCTGTTTTGAATTTCCAAGGTGGTAAGAACATAGATGATGTATACCTGTGCTGTGACAGAAAATCCAATGAATCTCTGGGATGTTTGCTACAAACACAGGAGGCTGTGAGTTTGAATTATGCTTCTCTCTTCCACCTTTCCCCATGACCTCACCTTTTCTAGAAAAGTAATGCTGTCCTGGATAAGGGAATAAAAGACTCTGTTCCTTCCTTTATATAAAGCAAATATCACAAAAAAGGGAGTATCGCCAAAACCCAAGGAGCTATTTTAGGCATGGCCAAAGCCTAATATGCACCAGTAGGATTTTTCTTCTTAATGTCTGGATGGCAGTCCCCCGTGCCTGGTCACAGATAGCTTTTGAAACTCACTTCAGTTTCAAATGTGGTTTGCCATTCAGCTTCACAAATTGTTCAAGAAACACATGTCCAAAGCCACCTCAGATGTCGTTGTTGTACCATTATTTCGATCCTGAGCTATAGAGATAATTACAATCTCTAGCATTCCAGACTAAAGATTCAGATAATCTAGCATTCTATTTATTGTATAAACAGAATGTGAAACAGGCACATTTGACCAATGGGGAGAAAATTATTTGATTTCTCATTTTCATTGGATATCATAAGATCATAGAGTTGGAAGGGGCCTACAAGGCCATCGAGTCCAACCCCCTGCTCAATGCAGGAAACTAGAGGAGGGGTCTCCCATCCAAGTAATAACCAGGCCTGACCCTACTTAGCTTTCCACACTCAGACAAACTGAGCCACCGTCTATATCAGGGCTCTCCAATCTTGGGTCCCCAGATGTTGTTGGGCCTACAGCTCCCAGCATACCCAGCCAGCATGGCTAATGGCAAGAGATTCTGGGAGCTGTAGTCCAGCAACATGTGGGGACCCAAGGTTGGAGAGCCCTGGTCTATATGGATTAAGGGTGCTTTCACAAATGGACTGATGCTAAGAATGCCATTTAGTCTGAAAGGTGTCACTTCTGGAAGTTAATATAGCATTAAAAAGTAGAAGAAAGCCAATCTGATATCACATGATGAAAATTGGTAAGCGCAGCTTTTGGAGCAAGGCAGGAACCCATAGCCCCTTAATGGTTGGTTGTAGCGTGAGTTCTTATAGGCAACCGCCTATTTCACCAGGCAATAAATTAGACCAGTGTTCTCCAACCTTGGATCCCCAGATGTTTTTGGCCTACAACTCCCAGCTGGCTGGGGCATGCTGGGAGTTGTAGGCCAAAAACACCTGGGGACCCAAGGTTGGAGAACACTGAATTAGACCTTTAAGAAGCCAAAGGTTTCATAATCTTTTTTGTTTGTAACTATGCGTGCACAGTTTGTGGTAGCTGAATTGGCATGATGGAGCACAAATGTAAAAAAAATATCTAGCTACTCCCTGGTTGGTTTAGCATAACAAGACGCTATTCATGTAAGACTTGAGCATGATTTTGGCTTCAGCTTGTAGCCCTTTTTAGTCTCATTTGATCAACTGTGGAGCAGATATTTCCAGTTGTTATGATGATAGACCATATGGCAGCCTTCCCCCCAACCTGGTGCCCCCCAGATGTTTTGGACTACAACTCCCAGCATTCCTGACCGCTGGCTGATGGGAGTTGAAGTCCAAACATCTTGAGGGGATTAGGTTTGGGATGGCTGCTACATGGTATAGGCACAGACATTCATACATTAATTAATATTTTATACTTGAAATATCTGCTGAATGTTATGTGGAAGCCCTGGATGTTTTGAAATTAAGAGTTTTGCCATTGGCTTCAAGGAAACCAGGATTTCAATCTATTGAGACTACAATAAATATTCCCCATTCAGAAGCATGAGTTGACAAGAGGTTGCAAAATGAATAAATTACCCGGAGTCTTTGGGGGAAAAGGTTAAAAGGCTAAGTAAAGAATAAATATATGAAAATATTTTGAGAAACAAAAGTACTTGAACAATTTCTTTTCAAGGAAAATTTTTCCTTGCTTAAACTTAAAGTCACAATGAAAGGGTAGCGAGAAATATACTAAACAGGTCATTTGATATGGCCCACATAGCGGGCCATGATGCACACCACAATAAGCCATGCTGAAAACAAGCCAGGGTGGGTTGGTTAATTGCTCGCTAATGTCACCATTCTGGTTTTTTTGCATTCATGAACGGTGAGCTGGTCTGAGCAAAAGGAGAACGTTCGTGAACAGACTCGCGTGAGCCGAACAAGGCGAGTTTGCACTTGCTGAACGGTTCATCAAAAATTCTCACACAACCCTAAGACACATCTATTTCTGATTGCTGTGTGGAATGTGCTCACACAAGTTGTACCGATTTGTTTTTTTGCGTTTGCAAACGGTGCGCGAACAGAGCTAAAAAGGAGAACGTTCGTGAACAGACTCGCGTGAGCTGAACAAGGCGAGTTTGCTCTTGCTGAATGGTTCATGAAAAATTCTCACACAACCCAGGCTAAGCCACAGTGCTGCTGACAGATGATCAGGCACTCACCGCTGTGCCATGGTTTGTTTCTCTTTTCATCCTACTAGCACAGGGGCCTTTGCGGCACAACTCCTCTATACTCCTGCTGTGATGAGATTCTCCCCACCCCCTTTCTTGCCTTGCAAAGCACTTGCGTTGACATACATCTACCATATCTCTGGAGTGCAGCGGAGTGGTCTTACCTTACTTTTTAGGATAAGGTGGCTGAGGGTTTAATTTATTTTCTTTCTTTAACACTTAAAAAAAAACCACCTCCTTGGCTGCTCCTTGCAACGTTCCTCTTCCTAGCATAGCTATGTGTATATGCATGATTGACTTACCTCTGGGTAAGCATGTGCAGCCCCAATTTGGGACCATGCTGATTCGGGAGGGGGGATTTAAGCTTTCCCCCTCCTATTTTCATACGGAAATCCCCCCCACTGCGGGGAATGGTTAAAAAGGGGGGGGGGAATTAGGTGTTGTTGCTTTTTTTAAAAAAACCATTCCCTGTGGGGGGGATTTCGGCATGAAAATAGGAGGAGCGGGGAAGCTTAAATCCCTCCTCCTGCATCACCATGTTCTCAAATTAGGGACGTGTGTGCTTACCTAGAGGTAAGTCAATCACGCATAGCTGTGCTAACTTGGCTCACAAGGGGATAATTTATTTATTTATTTATTATATTTATACCCCGCCTTTTTTCCTGCAAGGAACCCAAGGCGGCTTACATAACCCTCCTCCTCCTCTCCATTTCATCCTCACAACAACCCTGTGAGGTAGGTTAGGCTGAGAGTCAGTGACTGGCCCAAAGTCACCCAGTGAGTTTCATGTCCGAGCTGGGACTAGAACCTGGATCTCCAGAGTCCCAGTCCAACACTCTCACCACGACGCCACACTGGCTCTCTAATAAAGCCAGTCACTGTCAAATGAAGTGCCAAGCTAGAGGAGGAGGGAGCTGGAGGAGGAGGGATGGAGGGCACTGCAAGGAGTGGTCTTGCTAAGTGGCTTTGTAGGCCTTTCAGACAAAACATGCACAAGCCACTCTGCTGGGTTTGGACATCATAAAAAGCCACCCTGAAAACAAGCCACCCTGAACAACCCAACAATAAGCCATGGGTTCTCAGGGTGGCTTGTGCATGGTTAACAAACCACTCTGAGGAAACCATGCTGGGTTCAGACGTCACAACAAGCCACCTTGAAACAAACAAGGGTGACAACCCACTGTGGGTTGTTATGCGAATCAGGTCAACACATAGCTCACGTATCTTTTTGATGACATATTCTAGTGTTTTCAGGGCATGGGGCAGAAGACGAACCCCACCAGTATCACCAAACAGAAGCCAATTATAGCAATGATAGTTGATGGACAGTTCCAATATCTTCTTATTGGTTAAATTATTACCTTGGCTGTAGCCTCACCTTGAGTTAATCTACCAGGATTTCATAAGTGCTGATATCAACACATTGCAAGTTATGGATTAAAATGGCTTTTTAAAAAAAGGCTTGGAAATATTAGCATGGATCCTTTTGGGAAGAAATCCAACTATGGTGGCACACAGATTCTTGGATAAGTGCACAATTATTGGCCAGTTCAGTTAGAACAAGCAACATTGTGCGTAAGTCTTGCTGTGGTCATTAACTGCTTTCTGCAAAGTATCACATGGACGTTATTATTTATTATATTTATTCCCCACCTTTTTTCCTGCAAGGAACCCTTGGTTAGTGGGACTACTTTGGAATTAGATGGGCTGAGGCATGCCTACCCCTTTGAAACTTATGTATGGATTTATCGCTTGCTAGGAGAGAAATACCAACTGTTTGGTATGTTCATTACGATAGTGATACAAATGGTGAAAGGAAGGAAGTTATATCAGTCATAATCCTATGCTAGAGTAAATCCTTTTAGATATAGATGTTCCGTTCGGCAAAGACTAGTCTCTGTACCCATTCAATTCTTAAGTGCTTGATAAAATTCTAAAAGCCAAGAAATCATCTTTGAACGAAAATAAATGAGAAAATAAAGTACTTCAGCAGGCACATAATAATTAACAGGTATTCTGTTTCTCAGTGTAACATCCTTAACCATCTCTAGTATCCTCAAAATAACAGTGGTTTATAGGAATATATATTAGTTGAAAGAATATACTCCTAGTTTTGACAAACACTCAGGAGGCAATAATGTAGTAGTCCATCTAAGTCCATACTAACATTTATTTCTGAAACCCATTCATAATCTCTGGGTCAGTTTGATGCCGATTTAAGTTTTGATGGATGGGATGCTACAAGACCTCCGCATAACCAATCTCACTTCAATATCAGGCAGGCTTTTCTGTTTAGTCTGTAAACAACCTTCATCTGCAGCTGCCAGGTGGAGATCAAAGCGCAAAGAAACTGATTTTTTCCTTAAGCGAGGGTTGTCCTTAAAGAAAGAGCCTTCCCATTCTTTAATCACTTCATCGACTTTTTCTGTCCTGAAACAATAAATTAAGTATTATACACAGCTATTAATGCAGAGCATGTCTCCAAGCTAGGATTGCATAAGGTGATAAAAAGTGGCATGACCTGACCACACATGGAGATATGTTTAGTCAATTGAAAAAAAGAGGCTGTTGTTGGGTCTTTTAAATAGCCGTATTCCCAGGAAACATTGGGAACGTGTGACTTTTCTGCATTTTTTCTCTTGTAAAATAAAAGGGACCCAATATGGTGGCAATGATCTCATGCCAAACAATGTTTGCGACATTTTAGTTTAGAAAAAAAGGTGACTAAGGGGGGATATGATAGAAATGTATAAAATTATGCACCGTGTGGAGAAAGTGCACAGGGAGATGTTTCTCTCTCACCATACTAGACCCTGGGGTCATCCAATGAAGCTGAATGATGCAAGATTCAGTAAGTTTTCTTGCAGCACATGGTGAAACTGTGGAATTTGCTACCACAAGATGGAATGATGGCTGCCAACATGGATGGCTTTAAAGAGGATTAAATAAATTCATAGAGGATAAGGCTGTCGATGGCTATGTCATGATGGCTATATGCTACCTCCAGTATCAGAGGCAACATACCTCTGAATACCAGTTGCTGGGGAACATAAGCAGGGTGGTATTGCACTCATGACCTGCTTGTGGGCTTCTTCTCATAGACATCTGGTTGAGCACTGTGGAATCAGAATGCTGGACTAGACAGGCCTTTGGTCTAGACCCAGCACAGCTCTTCCTTGTGTTCTTATTAACGTGCTCCCCAGTAAAATGCTCACACAGGGGTTCCATACTATGGAAACAGAACAGATGCCCTTGAGAATCTGCTTTCACAGCCTTGTTCAGGACAAAACAGCAATTCTGTTGAGCTAAGCAACACTTGAGTTAGGGCTTCTGCATTACTTACAGTAATTTATGGTGCATTGAGCTTTCAGACTCCCTTTGCTTGTTTTCGTATTAATTACAATTTGCTAAATGCTTCTGTTGATGCCTTTAACATTTTTGGCTGTAATCCAGCTCCATTGAACATAGTGGGACTTACTTCTGAGTAAACAGGCATTGTTCGCCATCAGAATGGAATCTGATCCTGGAAGTTGCACAGTTGATAAATTCGTAAACTGCAATTTTGATGTGCTGTACCGCAGAGGGGCTTAAGACACATCTACACAGGGGAGCCCAGCACTATGTGAAAACAATAGATGCAGGCAGGACAGGAGTTTAGAGCAGAAGCATCTCTACCATGAGCCAAGGTGACATGGCCACCTTGAGCAGTAGATTTTGGGCATCATTAACAATGATAGGCCTCTTCTTGCATTTTTCATTCATTTGTTACAGTTGCGCAGGAGAACTTTCTGATGGATTGTGTCCCTTGTTGACTGGCAGGTGGAGGCAGTATTATTTGGCACCAAAACATCCTAGGCTCGACCTGCCTTAGAGACTATTTCCTTACTCCTGGAATGCACTTTATTTTGCTCTCTTTGACTTACTGTATTGTGCCACGAGCTTCTGCACTCTCCTTTGCAGCACCCCCATTTAAGGCGGCTTGCTTTGTCAGTATTTCCACTTTTTCAATCTCATGCTTCTTTAGCTCACTTGCTGTATAAATGAAAAACATGCAAACATAGAATAATGTTCACCATTACGCAGCAACAGGCACCTGTCTATATAGGCTGTACCACAAGACATGCACGAGTCTTATTTTCATTGCCTGCCTTTTATACCTTTTAGGGCAGAAAATCACCATTCAAATGATTTGCCTAGTCTGACTGGTATCTTGGCGCAGCTCCAGTGTTTCATGAGCAATGCTGCTACTGGGGAGTGCTGTACCCCACCATTCCTCTTTAAATGGGTACAATTTATCATAGAATAGATAAACCTGGTATATCCTTGGTGCAGGCAGACTGCTAATTCCCTCCCTAAAACACACACCCCTTTTTGGGTTCTTTGTTGCACTGGGTTCCTGCCACAAGAGCAAGGAGGATATGAGAAGGAGAATCACCATAACTCTGTGGTAGAACACTAATGTTGTATGTAGAAGGTCCCAGGTTCAGTCCCCAGCATCTCCAGGTAGTGTCAGGAAAGATCTATGTGAAACCCTGGAGGGGCACTGTAAGTCAGTGTAGGCCAGGGGAGGCTGGTGGTGATTCCCGTGTCAGTGGGGCTCCTCATCCATTGCAGGTTTTATTCTGAGCTTTATAGGAGCTATCCATGTTGCTGTACTCCATCCCCAAAATAGGTTCATCACCATGGAGCACCATGGATAAAAAGGAGAGGAGGAGGAGGATTATGTAAGCCGCCTTGGGTTCCTTGCAGGAAAAAAGGCGGGGTATAAATATAAATAAATAAAAAAAATAAAAAAAATGGATAGCTCCTACAAAGCTCAGAGTCAAAGCTGCAATGAATAAGGAGCCCCACTGACATAGGAGTCACCAGCCTCCTCCAGTGGTCTGATTCAGTATAAAATTGCTTCCTGTATTCCTAGAAATGACCCTCTGCAGGCTTCACAGAGTGAGACAAGGCGCTAGGGAACTGAAACGAGTTAAATCAAGGGCTTAACAGAAATCCTCAGTTTGATCTAAAACAGGCATGGGCAACTTGTGGCCCTCCATATGTTTTACAACTTCCATCAGCCCTAGCCAGCAGAACCAAACATCTCTAGGGCCATAATGCCCATCCCTGATCTAGTAGGATACTAGATGTGGAATGGCCTACCGCTGACATCAAGATAACATACACAATGACTAAATACTTGATGCACATTTGCATCAGTACACTAATCACCCATGGGAGAGAAGTACTAGTTCCCCTCTACTGGACACTGGTTAGGCCTCAGCTTGAGTACTGCATCCAGTTCTGGGCACCACACTTTAAGAAGGAGGGCAACAAAGATGAGGAGGACAACAAAGATGAGGAGGGCAACAAAGATGATCAGGGGACTGGAAACAAAGCCCTATGAGGAGAGGCTGAAGAAACTGGACATGTTTAGCCTTCAGAAGAGAAGACTGAGGGGAGATATGATAGCGCTCTTCAAGTACTTGAACGGTTGTCACACAGAGGAGGGCCAGGATCTCTTCTTCTCGACCATCGCAGAGTGTAGGACATAGAATAATGGGCTCAAGTTACAGGAAGCCAGATTCCGGCTAAACATCAGGAAAAACCTCCTGACTGTCAGAGCAATACGACAATGGAACCAACTACCTAGGGAGGTAGTGGGCTCTCCCACACTGGAGGCATTCAAGATGCAGCTGGACAGCCATCTGTCAGGAATGCTTTAACTTGGATTCCTGCATTGAGCAGGGGTTTGGACTCGATGGCCAGACTTAGAGATGTAGCCGAGTAGCCCGGACGTTACCGAGCAGCCCGAACTGGGCCTGCTCGTGTCCGCGCGGGCTTACCTGCCAGCAGGCTCTCCGGAGAGCCTGCCTCCCCGTCCTCTGGTCCCGTCGCGTCCTTCCGGTGCGGAGGAAGTGACGCGACGGGACCCCCACGCTCTGTTTTTGGCCGGGGAAACCAGGGCAACAGGATTGTTTAAGCCCTGTTGCCCTGGTTCCCCCCGCCAAAACAGAGCATGGGCGGGGCTCTGGCAGCGGCGGCGGCGCGGAGAAGGTAGGCTGTGGTGGGGTGGCGGGGGGGTCCGGTGGCTGTGGTGGGGTGGCGGGGGTGTCCGGCGGCTGCGGTGGGGTGACGGGGGTGGTGGGGGGTGTCCGGCGGCTGCGGTGGGGTGGCGGGGGGGTCTGGCGGCTGCGGGGGGTGGCGGTGGCGGCAGCTCGAGTGGCGCGGAGAACGCTCCACGTCGCTCTGAATGCCGAGATCGGCCACCGCTGGTGAGATCGGCTGCCGCCGCCTCGAGAACTGAGCCAGGAGCGAGCCACAAGCCGACTCCAGGCTCGGCCCCACCACTACGCTTATAGGCCCCTTCCAACTCTACTATTCTATGATTCTAGTAACAGCAGTTCGACAATGGAATCAATTAATGCTGGTGGGCTTGCTAGAGATCTTCAAGCTGAGGGTAGACAGACATTTGTTGGGGATGCTCTAGCTTGGATTTCCTGCATGCAGCAGGGGTTGGCCTACAAGGCCCCCTACAACTCTATGGTTTTATTATTTCAACCCATAATTCAATAGATTTTTTCAAACCAAATAATGACAGTGCTGCATGTGACTAGTTGATCTCGGGGGCTGGGATTCAGAGAATTCACGGGTGTGTTTGTATAGGGAGTTCCCTGGCTGGGGATTAGCAGGGTCAGCTTGGATTGGACAGTCTGAATATGCACAAAAAAGTGTGTGCATGCGTGTGTGAATTATTTTGCAGTGCACCATGTTACTGTAAATCCTAGAAACTGGAGACTGTTTTTAATTTTTTCCAGTGGATTATTGTCTTAAACTCCTGTGATTCCCAGTTCAAATTAACCCTTGCCTAAATTGTGGACTATCCTTTTATGTTGTTGCCCTTTCTTAAGGAAACTCACGTGAAGGCAAGATAAATGCTATTCGACTGGTGGTAGGCTTTTTGTCATCTTTTCTTTCTTGGCGTGTGGAACGTTGAAACCTAGAAAGAAAAAGAAATTATAAGAATGGGCTTTCTTATGGTTATTATCTTCTAAGTGGACAGAAACCATGAACATTTGCAATGGGTGAACTCTGTGGGTTGTGCTAGAGTACACATTGCAGTCCATCGTGCACTTGTTTGGTGTGCAGTGCAACGACCTTATACTCTCTTGTTGTGATGTGTATCACAATCACCAGCTGCAGCACATTGTTTACACTTGGAGAGGAACAGAATGGCGGTAAACAAGTGTGTTGTGTCTTTCTACTTTCCCGTGTTCTTTCTCATGGGAAAGCTAGATCCTAGGATCATTATGAGCTAGTCACATGGTTTGTATGTTCTGAATGACGTGCTAACTTGTTTTTCTGTCTGAAGCCATTTTAGAGAAGAGCAGGACTGCTTTCTCTATTCTTTCTCTCTTCTGGCTATTGCTTGCTGGACTTAGCAACAATGTAACGTCTTTGCTGAGGTGGAGTGAAGCTCAAACCTACTCCACTGGAACTAATGCTTGCTATGCATTGTACTCTGCACATGAACTGTAACTAGGAAATGTATACTCTGTAGAATATTACTTGCTAAGTAAATAAACAGGTAGAAATAGACCTGTGGAGTTACAGAGTGTTTCCTTGCTACTTGGATTAATCTGCAAACCGGGGAAGCTACAAGCTGGAGTCGGATTACAGGCAAGCTGGCTGGCAGCTGCAAACAGACACGCTGGAACGCTGCGCAGAGGGGGGTGAGATCTGGAGATCTGTGTGTAGAATAATGGGCCTCTATGCACAGACAGGATTTTAATTCTCCCACCCAGCACACGCGGAGCTCTGCTATCACTCACGCGCCTTCATCTCTGTCTGTCTGGTGCTGACAACATACAAGAAAAGGGGTGGCTCCACCAACCATTGGTTCTGCCCACCACTGGGTGCAGCCCCCAATTGACTTTTCCTGTGGGTCTATAGCCCCTCATAGAAAAAAAGGTTCCCCACCAGTTCTTCAATAATGTATCTTGGCTCATTAAGCTGAGATATGCACACGCCTTGTGCCTAAGCATGTTGGCCCATTGCTTCTCTCTTCTTGGTATGCCACGATTTAAGATTTCCTGGGTTAATTAACCATAGCTTCATGTTACATCTGAACTGGGAAACTATGGTTAGTCTAGGGTTGGGAAAAAACAGGGTCTGAAACAAACTTCAAACCGTGGTTTCAGATCTGGGTTTGTTCTGATCCTGGTAACTACAATTTCCCAGTTTGGACATAACAGGAAACTATGGTTAATTAACCCAGGAAATCTTCAATTGCAGCACACTGAGGAGAGAACAGCTGATAGGTGCGGACCCAAGGTTCATTAATATCTTGGGTTAATAGCCTGAGATAGGTTACATCTGAACTGGGCCAATGGTTGGGTTGAGATGTAACAACAAACCGTGGTTTGTCATCATGAGAATTGCATGAGCTTCTGGCTTGCATCCCCTCTTCTCTGCACATGAGAGGAGGGGAACAAAAGCTTCCATTTTCACTTTTACCATGCATGCCACAGTTTCCAATTATGTCTAACTGTAATAGATACACTGGTAGTTTCAGACCATGCCCCAGTTTGCTTGGAGTTGCAATTTTCAGATTTGCCAAGGCGCCCCCCCCCCCCGGTCTCTGGTGCGTTAATGTTTCTCTTCTTAACGATGAGGTGCTTAAATCACAGATTTCTGCTGAGTTACTCGAATATTTTAAAATTAATGAGGGTACCACTGATTCTTGTGCCATTGAGTGGGAGGCCAGTAAAGCTTTTATACGAGGCCGAATTATTGCCTATGCTTCTTATAAGAAAAAAAAAGTTCAACAAATAACTTTAAATAAGAAGTTGAAATTTCTCATAACCTAGTTTGTCACCTGCCCAACTCCGCAACTCTATCAGGAGTTGCAGAATGTTAAATATGAGTGTAATAATATTCTTTCACAGCAGGAAGAATTTGCCTTAACCTGTTTGCAACAGGCATATTGAAAAAATGGCGAGTGTCCCAGTAAGATTCTGGCACATCGTCTTAAGCAGCAAAAACACTGAAATTGTACTTCAGTTATCGCTGTATTGTTTTAAACCATCTTGCAGAGAAATACATGACCTCTCATGGTAATGGTCTGTATACTGCCTTTATAGATCTAAAATCTGCCTTCGACTCTATTCCAAGAGACAAATTATGGCTAAAGTTATTCCACACCTCTGTAGATAAGAGACTATCATCAATTGCCTTTAAACAGAGAAATATACTCCGTGTGAGATGCAGAATAGCAGGGAATTTGACAAGATCTATTCCAGCTACGGGGGGGGGGTCCACTGTATGTTGCCCCCTACGCTATTCACCCTTTATCTAAACGACCTGATTGGGTGTTGCTTAGTATCAGATTTCCATCCACCAAAATTGGCTGAGACCAAATGCCCTTTACTGTTGTATGCAGATGATGCTGTCCTGATGACTTTATCAAATGTCTTAAACACCTACTGCATGCATTTATGTCATTGTAAGATCAATCAGCTGACCATAAACTTTGATAAAACAATTTTTAAAGTTTTATTCTGATTTGTATAGTAATAGGAAGTGAAACATTGGAGCAGGACATGGATACTTTTTTCCTTACATTGATCTTCCATGTTTAGATTCTTCACAACTGCTGTTTTTCTTAACTCCTTTTCATATTGAGGAAATTATAAAAGCAATTAGGAATATGAATACTGGGAAATCACCTGGTCCAGATGGTCCAGATGGGTTTCCAGTTGAGTGGTATAAAACATTTTCCAGCCTATTAGTTCCAAACTTTATCGTCTTTATAATCATATTTTTGAATTGGGCTCCCTTTCTTAATTGTTAAACGATGCTTATATTACTTGATTCATTATGTGATTTCTAAGCCTGGCAAGGATCATACTTACTGCACTATGAGCCTATTTCATTAATTAATGTAGATATTAAAATATTAATTGCAATTCTGCCTGATAGATTGCAAGAAGTTACCACAACATTGGTTTGAGCAGATCAGGTGGGATATACAAACATAGACAGGGGGCTGATAATCTTAGATTAGTTGTGGATCCGATAACTTTAAACACTGATAGAACGACCAGACAGCTATTATTTCTTTGGACACTGAAAAGGCCTTTGACAAAATTCATTGGAAATTTATTTTTGCCACGTTGAGTAATTTTGGCTTTTCTGCAGAATTTTTGAAATGGGTTAGAATTTTATATTCAACCGCAAGAGCTAGAGTTATTATGACTAATGGTCTTTTTTCAGCTTTCTTTTCACTTGGGAGAGGTACAAGCCAGGGATGTCCACTTTCTCCTTTGATATTTGATTTATGTTTGGAACCTCCGGTTTGTGCTATTAGATAGAATAGTAGTATTCACAGCTTTGTGCATGATAGTTTAGAATGCAGAATTATTCTTTATGCTGATGATCTTTTATTGTTTATCTCGATACTTCAGTCGTCTGTTCCGGCTTTGATGCAGGTAATTAATATATTTGGTAACTTGTCTGGCTATTCAGTTAACTGGTCAAAGTCTGAATTGGAGATACTATCTCATAGTGTATTAGCTAATTGGCAGTTTCCAATTAGCTGGGCAATGGTGCCCAGATGTTATTACTTATTTGGGAATACTTATTCCCAGAGACATATCTCAAATGATCAAGCTCAATTTGAATAAGTTGATTAATGGATTTAGATAGATGGGCATCTTTAAAGTTGAGTTTGTGGGGGAAAATTAATACATTCAAGATGAATACTATATCTTGTTATACATGGGATTCCTTTATCTATACCTGGCAAATATTTTCAAAAACTCAAGGCTTTATTTTGTAAATTCTTTTGGGGTTCCTCCACATCACAAATATCCTTGAAAAGGATGCAACTTTCAATTAAGGAAGGTGGATTTGGCTTTCCAGATCTTGCTTTATATCATCAGGCCTATTTGTTGACTTGTTCTAAATTTTGGTCTTTTCCACTTAGATCAGATTTTCCACCTTGGTCAATTTTGAAATCTTCCCGACCCGTTTGGATCCTCTCTCCAGATGGATGACATTAGGTTCTTGGCACTCAGTAGTTACAGCTGTTAGAGACATGTGGTGTATAATGTCATGTCAATTACATTTTGATCTATTTTCTCATGCTAAATTGACTATGGGGAAACCCAGATTTAAAAATTGGTAAGAAAATGTTTGTGGCGGACTTAAACAAATTAGTTGATTTTTACCTTGGATCAATTAGTGGGTGCTGATTATGAGTTTTTGTCATTCTCAGTTTCGTGTGCCAAATACAATTTGCCTATTACGCCTGAATGCCAACACTTGCAGTTGCAACATTAGTTGGAATCTAGGTTTGGCCCTGCTGCTTTTACAGCTTCAGAGTCTCCTTTGCTATTGGAAGCACTTATTGAGACTGATCAGTTATATCAACACACGATCCATGTTTATAAATGCTTATAAATGAATAAATATGATACACAGGGTCTTCAGCAGGAATGGACTGTCGCATTTTGCCTAATCAATGGATTGCTGCTTTAGCATCTGTATCTGAAACATCTATGGATCTCAGGTTAAGTCTTATTCAGCAAAACTCATGTTCCATGTCTATTGGATATCACAACGTCTCCTTTATAAAGGTTTGTCTAAGTCGGCTAATTGCTGGACATGTAACACACCTAATGCTTCTTTTAACCATATGTTTAGTTGCCCCTTTTGGGGAGGAGGTTATTATATTGATAAACTTTGTATTGGAGCACTCTTAATATTTACTGATGTACATGTTCTTTTAAATTATCTACCTGTTTCCTGGAAGTTAATGCATGGCCAGCACAAATGGATTCTCTGTGCCCTTTTGACAGCTAAAAGACTAATATTACAACATTTGAAGGATAAACGCTCACCTCCTATAATGCAATGGACTGAAGACCTTATAACGTTTTCAACATTTGAATGGGTGATATATAGATGCCACCTGTGAATGGACTCTTACTTGGATATTTGGTCTGCTTTTGTTGAAGTGTATGTGTAATTCTTTGAAAGCCATATTTTCTCATATAATTATACACACACACACACACACGTATATATATATATATATATATATATACACATTTCATATGTATGCATTGAAATTGATTTGATATATTCAAATTTATGTAGCTACATTTTTCTTTTTTGTTTTGTTTTATATTGTTGAAATTTTATAATAAAAAGAAAAAAAAAAGTCTAACTGGTTAGTTAACAAACCAGGATATCAAACCATGGTTTGATCCTGGTTTGTTTTAATGAACCACAGTTAGAATAGACCACAGTTCCCTGAGTTTCAATGTAATGGGCAACTGCAGTTAATACAAAAGTAAAAGTAAAAGCAGACACTTTCTATCTCTCTCCCTTTTGAGCATGACAGAGGAGATGAGACTGGGGAGTACATGAGCATGAGGCTCATGCAAGCTAGTTCTTGTAACAGCCAATCATGGTTTGTCATTGCATCTCTGTGTAAGAGAGAGAAAGCATGCCCGTTACCTTGAATGAAACATGGCATGAATATTTTGTTGTTAGTACACATACTAGGCAACCAATGAGCACAGTTTGATCCACTTCCCAGCTACATTAAAAAAACTTGGATTTGCCAGAGACCTAGTCACTTTGAGGACTTGGATCAGGAAGGAGGATATAAATCTAAGAAATAAAATAAGAAATTATAAATACTAGTCAAAGAACCTTGGCTATATTGCAGGGTTTGAGTAATATATATAAGTACCTTGCCTCCTCCGCCTGTAGCAGATTGCGGTACGTAGCTATTTCTTGCTCAAGCCTCATCTTAGTGTTTAGTAATATTTCGTGCTGCTGAAGCTGTTTATCAATGCCCTGCCGCACTTCTTGTAGCTCTTTCTCCAGACCTTCAATCTCTGTTTCCAAATGCTTCAGCTGTGTCTGGTACTGCTGTTCTGTGGTGCGAAGAGAACGTTCCAGACCCTTTTCCTATTAGATTAAGTTACTGGTTCAAATTCCAAAATGCATTTCTAAAAAGCCCAAGACCATTTTTTAAAGAGAAAAATGAGAGCTCACTCACTCATAAAAGAAACTTGTTGGCTTTTAAACTAAGTCTCTACCCGTGTAATAAAATCAGTATTTGTAACAGCACTTTTCATTCTGGCTATATAAAACATAGTTTACAACATTTAAGCAGGGCGAACTGCAGGCATTTAGGTGTCTGGACCAGATCTATGTCAGGTTAATAAAACGCACCCAGGTGACTTAATGCAAATGAAGTGTGTCATGCTACCTGATGGGAAATATTTTCCATTTTTTTTCCTAATTTCCTCCTGGCTACATTCTTTAAGAATCTGGGTCCTGCAAAAGTTTTCCAAACTTCAGCACAATTTTTGTTGTCTTTCAGATTTTAACAATGCTCTAAAAATGCTGATTAACAAAGAATTGCATATAAATGTACCATATTCATTTAAGTTATTTTTGTCCCACATCTTTGACCCCCATGGGTCCCAAGCGTGGCTTATAATTGCATAAAATCTACAAAAACAAACAATAAAACGAAAAGATCAAGCAGTATACATTAAACAAAAACACATTCACTAAACAATAACCAAAAAAAAAAAAGAAAAAAGGGATCAAAACAACAAACCAGACCAGCATCAGCCAACATATTACAGAAAGCACACTCAAGCAGAGCGCTGTTCAACTTCTACCTGAATGAGCTATAAGAGATGGAACAAGCAGAGCCTCTTGGGCTAAAGAATCCTACAGTGAAAAGACCTGCAACTGAAAAGGCCTGTTGTTCACATGCTCCCAATTTCCTCCGCACTTCACATGTGTGGGTAGGTTTGTGTAGAAAGAGATGATCCTTCAGATAACCTGGTCCCAAACCATTTAGGGCAGTGTTCTCCAACCTTGGGTCCCCAGATGTTTTTGGCCTACAACTCCCAGCATGCCCCAGCCAGCGTTGGAAGCCAGTACAACAGATACAAAACAAGTGTAATATGGTCATAAGACGGTGCTCCTCCCGTCAGCAGCCTTGCTGCTGGTTCTAGGGTGAACAACACTATCCAGTGGGCACTTTCCTGGTGTATTCCCCAGCCCCGCATCTTCCTCCGCATTCCATTCATCATACTTTCACTTCCTCTAGTGCAGAGGTGGGGAATCTTCTTTTGGCCTGAGGGCCACATTCTCTTCCAGGCAGGGTCGGTGGAAGGCAGTTTGGTGCCCTAGGCAAGATCAGATATTTAGCGCCCCCCTCTTCCCACTTGAGCCCTCCCTCCCTCCAGCCCTATGCTCCTGGCGCCCCCTTTAGCCCGGCGCCCTAGGCAGCCGCCTAGTTGGCCTAATGGTAGCACCGGCCCTGCTTCCAGGGAACCTTCTTGGGGCTGCATGCCAGAGGTGGGTGGGCCCCTGCAAAAAGTGGGTGGGGCACAGCTAGTGGGTGCGGCCACCCCACATTCTCTCTCTCTCTCTCTCTCTCTCACACACACACACACACACACTTTCTCCCACTCACTCATTCATACATTTATAGATACACTTGCACACACAAAGCATTCCCCTGGCCCCACGCTGCAATTCGGCTTGGAAAAAGTCTTTGGGTTGAAGGCTGTTCCCAAGCATAATTGCACTTGAGGGGGGGGGGGCAATTTGGGGGGGGTTGCAACTGGGGATGGGGAGAGTTAACCCTCGCCTTCCCAGCTCCACCCCCCCGCCCCATATGGCTTGGAGAAAGCATTCCTTTTGCTTCAATGAAAGGTGTTTCCCAAGCTGAATTGAAACCTGGGGGGATTTGTTCAAGGGGGGTGTCACAGCATAAGGGGAGGGTTAACACCACCACCACCACCACCACCACCACAGCTGTAACCCCCCCCTAATTGCCCCTCATGCTGCAGTTAGGCTTAGGAATTGCAGTGGGGCGGAGGAGGGGGGGAGGCTCTGGGGACCACATCTGGCCTGCAGGCTGGGAGTTCCCCACATGTGCTCTAGTGCAGTGTTCTCCAGCCTTGGGTCCCCAGATGTTTTTGGCCTACAACTCCCAGCATGCCCCAGCCAGCTACGCTGGCTGGGGCATGCTGGGAGTTGTAGGCCAAAAACATCTGGGGACCCAAGGCTGGAGAACACTGCTCTAGTGCATAGGTGCCATTTTAAACTGTTTGTTCTCAGGATTTGGGGCCAAAATTTGATGGCCTTTTCATTGAAACTTTTAAAAAGTTGCATGATTATACACTCTCCCAAATATGTCCTAAATAACCGGTGGAGGCCGGTGGTTCCAATGTCTGTGGGGTGGTGCATCCACTCCGGGTTTTAGTCTGAAACATTTAAGGAGCTATCCATGGTGCTGAACTGTATTCCTCCCCCCCCCCAAATATGTTCAGCACCATGGATAATTCCTTTAAAATTCAGGCTGAAACCTGGAGTGGCTACACCGCCACACTGGTATTGAAGCCAGCAGCCCCTGCTGTAAATAACTTGGGAAGTCTTCGGTCCTTTTAAAAGTGGCAGGGTCAATCCTTGTTCTAGGTCACAGTGCTAAGTAGGGTAACATATCTGGACTCTATGGAAACATATTCCTCCCTCCTTCCCATGGTAGCCCCCTGAAAATTCTTTACAGAGGCTTAGGGGGATACTGCTGGATGGAGTGAGAACTTTGAAAATTGGGCAGAGAAGCACCTTCCATGAGCAGAGCCCTTCCAGTGACAGAAGGCCGATCCTGGATCCGACCGTATGCATTGTCCTTCAGTTAGGAATAGTGGTTTATGTATAAAGGTATTTTGGGGACTGACTGTATGCCAACAGGAAAAAAAACCCAACAATGTGTATTTCCCGCCCAGTACACAAACATAATACAGCTTGTTGATTACACTTACCACAGCATGGAGAGAGTTAATCTCCATCTGCATGTGATGCCACTGATGCCTGGCTTCGTTTAGCTCTGCCCTGGCTGCCTTTAGGACTTCTTCATCTTTGTTCATTCTTTCACTAGTGGCTTCTTCTAGCTGCAAGGAAGTATTCACCATGTCAGTTTAACATGCCAGTCAGTGAAAATTTTAGCTCTGATTGTGTGAATAAAATAAACCCCAGGTTTCTGAAACAAAGCACATCCTGGGCATAAATTATTTGCTCCCTGAAGAGATGCAAATCTTGAATTCAAATTCCATTCGGTATGAAAAAGTTAATGTAGATTTCTTTCTTTCTTTCCAAATGCTAATCAATGAATTTGCATTGTCACTAGCTGGATCAACAGTGTGGCGTACCTGGCCAACAACTTAGCCTGTAGTTAGTACATGGTGATGCATGCATTAGTTACATCTTGACTGGACTACTGCAATGTGCTGTAGATGGGGCTGCCTTTGAAAAGAGAGGTGCTCTCTAAGGTTTGTCCAAGGCCATGAAGGAATTGAAAGGCCCAAAACAGTATCTTAATTTGGGATCAAGAGTGAACTAGTAGTGTGTACAGGTTGCTGCAAGTTTGGCCGAATACGCTGTTACTTCCCCACACTCGCCAGGTAGTGATGGAAGTCAGAAAATATTTCAGTAAATCTGACCAGATAGAACGTGGTCAGCTTCCCCAACCTCCTACCCCTCAGCTTCTCCATTGACCCAGGTGCCGTTGGTATTTTGTGCCCCTGTACTTCTACAATACAAAAAGACATGTAAATGTTGCTTTCCATGATCTGCATATGTGCTGGATAACATAGATAGTGAACGCCCTGAGCGTAGGACTGCTATTATTGCAAGGGAGCTGAGACGGTTTAAAATTGACATAGCAGCACTTCAAGAAACTCGAAGGGCAGGAGAGGGACAGCTGAAAGAAGAAAAAGGAGGTTATACCTTCTTCTGGAAAGGACTACCTGAGCAGGACCGACGAATACATGGTGTAGGCTTTGCCATCAAAAATGAACTAGTGAACTCTTTGTCAGAAGTTCCTACTGGCATTAACGAACGCCTGATAACTCTTCGATTAAAGCTCGCCAATAACCAACAGGTAACTATTTTGAGCGCTTATGCACCAACATTAGATGCTGATGATGACATCAAGGAAAGTTTTTACAGCCAGTTGGACACTCTCCTGTCAGAGATACCTAAGGAGGATAAAATTATCCTCCTGGGCGATTTTAACGCAAGAGTCGGGCGTGACTTTGATTTATGGCCAGAAACTATTGGAAAAGACGGAGTAGGTAATAGCAACCCGAACGGACTCTTACTTTTGTCTATATGTGCAGAGCATAATCTCACTATCACAAACACGCTCTTTCGACAAAAGAATAAGTTTAAAACATCGTGGCAGCACCCACGGTCAAAGCACTGGCATCTTCTGGATTATGTAATTGTCCGTGTTAGAGATCGCCGCGATGTACTTCTTACTAGGGCCATGGTGAGTGCCGACGACTGCTGGACAGACCACCGACTAATCCGGTCCACAATGGTTATCAACATTGCTCCCCAACGTAGGCTTCAAGGAAGGAAACCAAGGCGTAAAATGAACATCCAAGTCCTTCAAGATCCTATTAAGCAAACTCGTCTTCAATCACTTCTTAAGGAACATCTACCTACGGAACCTCCTGACAACACTGAGGACCATTGGTCTAAGCTGAAAACCTCCATTACTGCAGCTTGTGAACAAACTATTGGATATGAAACTAAGAAACATCAGGATTGGTTTGATGAAAATGACAATGAGATTAAATATATAATTGACCAAAAAAGGAAAGCCTTCCAAATATGGCAAAATGATATTAACTGCGCTGCCAAGAAAAAAACCTACGCTAGCGCAAAGGCTGAGGTCCAAAGAAGAACAAGAGAACTTAAGAACGCTTGGTGGAAAAAGAAAGCTGAAGAAATTCAACAACTTGCAGAATCTCATGATGCACGGGGCTTTTTTAAGGCCACAAGGGCCATTTATGGACCAAAAACCTATGGTACAAACCCTTTACAATCAAAAGATGGCACCAAACTCTTAAAAGACAAAGAGTCTATTGCACTGCGTTGGAAAGAGCATTATTATGACCTTTTAAATCGTAAATCTAAGGTGGATAATGAGATTTTTTCGCAAATCCCGCAAAAACAAATTAAAGAGGAACTTGCAATACTCCCCACTTTGGATGAAGTAAAAAAAGCCATTAATCAAATGAAGAACAACAAAGCTAGTGGACCAGATGGGATTCCTGCTGAAATCTTTAAAGAAGGGGGCCCCGAACTTGTACAACATCTTCATAAACTCATCGAAAAAATCTGGATAAGAGAAGAGATCCCAGAAGACTTCAGGGATGCCATAATTATCACCCTCTTTAAGAAGGGTGATAGAACAGACTGTGGAAACTATCGGGGCATTTCTCTCTTAGCAACCGCAGGTAAAATATTTGCTAGGATTCTCGCAAACCGTCTTCTATCTATTTCAGAAGAGATCCTCCCTGAAACTCAATATGGTTTCCGCCCCTCTAGAGGGACAGTAGACATGATTTTTACTGCACGTCAGCTCCAAGAAAAATGCCGGGAGCAAAATCAACCCCTTTATATGGCATTTATCGATCTGGCTAAGGCCTTTGATACTGTAGACCGTACAGCTCTCTGGACTATCCTTATGAAAATTGGATGCCCCAATAAATTTGTGAATATCTTGCGACTTCTCCATGACAACATGACGGCAACGGTTTTGGACAACAACGGCTCTCATGGTGCTCCATTTAAAGTGGGATCAGGTGTTAAACAGGGATGTGTTATCGCCCCAACATTATTTGCCATTTTCATCGCCATGGTTTTACATCTTGTCAAGGGGAAACTTCCCACCGGTGTGGGAATTATATATCGAACAGATGGAAAGCTTTTTAATCTCAGCAGGCTGAAAGCAAAAAGTAAGGTAATTACAACCTCCGTTGTGGAACTTCAGTATGCTGATGATAATGTGGTCTCCGCACATTCAGAGGACGATCTCCAAACTATCCTAAATGCTTTTGCAGAAGCATACGAAAAACTTGGTCTCTCACTTAACATCAAAAAAACCAAAGTGCTTCATCAGCAAGTGCAAGCCAACCCTTTGGTGATGCCATCTATCCAGCTTGGCGGGACAATACTGGAAAATGTCAATCATTTTCTCTATCTTGGCAGCTATCTTTCTGTTACAGCTAACATCGACAGTGAAATCCAGCATCGTCTGAGCTCCGCAAGTGCCGCATTTTCTCGAATGAAACATAGAGTGTTCGAGGATCGGGATATTTGTAAGAAGACCAAAACACTGGTTTATGAAGCCATTGTATTACCAACTTTATTGTATGCCTGCGAAACATGGACTATCTATAAACGTCACTTCCACCTCCTTGAAAGGTTTCATCAACGTTGCCTCAGGAAAATCCTGCAAATTACTTGGGAAGATAGGCGAACAAATGTCAGTGTACTGGAAGAAGCAAAGACTACTAGCATTGAAAAAATGATCCTTCAACGCCAACTTCAGTGGACCGGTCATGTTGTTCGAATGCCTGACTGCCGCCTCCCAAAGCAGTTACTTTACTCCCAACTCAAGGATGGAAAGCGGAATATCGGTGGTCAATATAAGAGGTTTAAAGATGTTCATAAGGCTAATCTAAAAAAATGCAATATAAACATCGAAAACTGGGAAGCTCTGGCCCATGAACGATCTAAATGGAGGTTGGCCTTTCACAAAGGTTCCATGGACTTTGAAGAAGCCCGAGTGCAAGGTGAAAGGGAGAAACGTGCTAAGCGAAAAGCACGTCAAATGAATCCTTTACAGGACCATCTTCTATCTGGTAACCTGTGTCCTCACTGTGGGAAGCTGTGTGGATCTAGAATTGGCCTCCACAGTCACTTACGGACCCATCGCTAGAGTCTACACAATCTTCTTTAGAATTTCCTCCTTTTATCCCGGAAGACAATCTTACTCGGTCACGAGTGATCGCCTGATGATGATGATGTGCTGCACAGAATAAATTGGGTGTGCGAAGCACTGGCTAGTGTGTTGGCTCGGGACATGGGGCACCCAGGTCCAAATTCCTGCTCTGTTGAGAACCCTGCTGGATGGGCATGTCACTAACTCTAGGCCTAACCTATTGGATTTGTGTGAGGATAAGAGGAGATAAAGAGATGTAACCTGTCCCAAGCTCTTGGGATAGGATTTGAAATACATCTAACAAACAAATGCTGTCAGCCCCACTGTAGAGGCAGGGCAGCCTGAAGAGATTATAAAAGGATCACTCATTCAGAAATAACCATTTCAAAGGACAGCAGGGTGATTAGCTCATCCTCCTTGCAGGGTTTCTTGGTTTGTGGTGTTTGTGGTAGTCAGACCGCTCATCCAGTTGTGATTCAGAGGCATTTTATTTCTGTGTGAATTTTTAATGCTGTCATTGTGACCGGGTAACCTTTAAGAAATATGAGACACAAAACAGGCAAGCAAAGCATTGCAGAACACCGACACCCACTTTTGACTTCTGGGGACACGAAATATTACCTTGAGGGTCGTAAAACATAAGCTCCCGCAATCTTATAGGTGCCTAGAAATCTTATCCCACCTTAAAAATGGTTTTTCTGCACCACTGCTAAACAATGCCTAATTTGTTTTCTTCCTAAAAGAGATGAGCTCAAAATGAAGCTTAGAGTAGTATTGCATTTGGAGAGAGGGGGGGGGATGGCAAAACGTTTGTCATTCTATTTATACAAATATCTAAATGCAAGGTGACACAACTCTACCCTAGCGTTCTTTTTATACTCCTTAACATATTTTCCCCTCGTTTCTTAATCTAGACAAACTGCAGTATATGAGAGCAGGAGAGGGGAAGAAAAGAAAAAAAAGAGAGAATAGAAATCTGATTCCCTTCCCCAATAAAATGCTGCATTGAAAAAGGAAATACTGTACCTCACAGAGGCTGATAGAGGAACTGAGTACACATTGGATTGCCTCCTTATTCGGGTAGGTGCCTGTCTGTATATGATCATTACCTGGGTCCCTGTTGAGAGGATGGTCTCTATCTGACTTCGGGTGATGAGCGTTTCATAGTTTGCCCTGATCTCATTGAGGAGCTGGGACAGTTCCATGTTGCTCCCATCCTCCACCTTGGCTAACTGAACCTTATTTATAGGGCGAGAAGGCTGCTGCAGAGCATTCCCAGTCTGCAGTAAAAGTGAGAGAGCAAGAGGGAGAGAGAGCAGAGGGTGAGGAGGAAGGGAAACGTTGCTTTTTTTTTTCTTTTTTTTTTTAAAGTGGCAGAGTTCTATTCAGGGCCGGTGCTACCATTAGGCCAACTAGGCAGCTGCCTAGGGCGCAGGGCTAAAGGGGGCACCAGAAATAGGGAGGGAGGGCTCAAGTGGGAAGGCCCCCCTGCTAAATATCTGATCTTGCCTAGGGCACCAAACTGCACCAAACTGCCTTGCACCAGCCCTGCTTCTATTCATTTAGCAACGGCACTGAAGCATCGTCATTTATCAATGGCTCTCCAAGGTTTTCAAACTTGGTCTTAGGGCCAATTAACACATGACCAATTTGTGCACGCAAGGAAACCCACCCACACATCCCCACCATTTGTGGCCAATGTCAATCAACAGAGAGCCACTTCAATGTGACTTTTTCCAGCATAGGGATTTCAGTGTTGAAGAGCACATGTTTTGTAAACCATGCATCAGGGTGACATGAGTGTTGTTGCCTTGGCCTCCTCCTGTGTCTATGTCTGTCCAGGAATGGATATATGCCACAGTTTCTTGTCCTTTTTTGCGTAGTGTTTTTTTTTTTTTTTTTTAAACTAACAAGGATTAATCTCCATGCCAATCAAAGTAATTAACATATTGGGCCAGTTCACAGGTCACAATAAGCCACTCTGAAAATAAGCTATGGTGGGTTGACTATTCGCTTGCTAACTCACATTACAGTACTCCCAACAGATGATCAGGCGCTGTGCAGCTTGGAGTGGCTTGTTTCCCCCGTAGTCTAGTCCTCCCACCCACTCTGGCCATATATCCCAAGGGCCTTTGCAGCACATCCTCAAAGCTTAAGGCAGAAGCTGGGAGGCGGGGGGGGGGAGTGGGAGAAGAAGAGTGAAGGAAAGAGAGAAGGCCAGACAGAGTCAGAGCTGCTGGAACTAGAGAAAAGAGTGTTGTACCACCTTGAGTGCCATGTTTTGGTAGAAAGGCTGGGTACAAATCAAATAAATAAATGAACCTATGACAGTAAGATATTGCTCAGATAAGGGACCTAGATAAAATGGGGTCATGGTCTAGTTAGGTTAGCTGGATGCATTTCCCTGGTCATTTTATTTCCCTATTGCTCATATGTTTTTTGTGTGGTGTGTGTGTGTGTGTGTGTGTGTTTAGAAACATAGAATCATAGAATAGTAGAGTTGGAAGGGGCATACAAGGCCATCGAGTCCAACCCCCTGCGCAACGCAGGAATCCAAGTCAAAGCATCCCTGACAGATGGCTGTCCGGCCACACCTTGAATGCCTCCAGAGTGGGAGAGCCCACCACCTCCCTAGGTAGTTGATTCCATTGTCTTATTGCTCTGACAGTCCGGAAATTTTTCCTGATGTTTAGGTGGAATCTAGGTTCCTGTAACTTGAGCCCATTATTCCGTGTCCTGCAAACTGGGATGATCGAGAAGAGATCTTGGCCCTCCTCTGTGTGACAACCTTCAAGTACTGGAAGAGTGCGATCATATGCATATCTCCCCTCAGTCTCCTCTTCTGAAGGCTAAACATGCCCAGCTCTTTCAGTCTCTCCTCATAGGGCCTTGTTTCCAGTCCCTTTATCATCTTTGTTGTCCTCCTCTGAACCCTTTCCAGTTTGTCTGCATCCTTCTTAAAGTGTGGTGCCCAGAACTGGATGCAGGCCTAACCAGTGCTGAGTAGAGGGGGACTAGTACTTCACGTGATTTGGAAGCTATACTTCTATTAATGCAGCCCAAAATAGTATTTGCCTTTTTTTTGCAGCCACATCGCATTGCTGGCTCATATTCAGCTTGTGATCTACAACAATTCCAAGATCCTTCTTGCTTGTAGTATTGTTGAGGCAAGTAACCCCCATCCTGTAACTGTGCATTTGGTTTCTTATTCCTAGGTGCAGCACTTGGCATTTATCCCTATTACATTTCATTCTGTTGTTTTGAGCCCAGTGCTCCAGCCTATCAAGATCACTTTGAATTTTGTTTCTGTCTTCCAGAGTATTAGCTGTTCCACCCAATTTTGTGTCATCTGCAAATTTGATAAACATTTCCTGCACCTCCTCATCCAAGTCATTAATAAAAATGTTGAAGAGCACTGGGCCCAGGACCGAGCCCTGCGGTACCCCTCTCGTTGCCTCTCCCCAGTTTGAGAAGATGCCATTGATAAGCACTCTTTGAGTCCGATTCTGTAGCCAACTGTGGATCCACCTGATTGTTGTTCCATCTAGCCCACTTTTATCTAGTTTGCTAATCAGGATATCATGAGGCACTTTGTTGAAAGCTTTGCTGAAGTCAAGATATATTATGTTCACAGAATCCCCACAGTCCACAAGGGAGGTTACCCGATCAAAAAATGAGATCAGATTAGTCTGGCAGGATTTGTTCTTGACAAATGCATTGGCGTCTAGTAATCACAGCATTGTTTTCAAGGTGCTTGCAGATTGACTGCTTTATAATCTGCTCCAGAATTTTTCCCAGGGATTGATGTCAGACTGATTGGTCTGTAGTTCCCAGGTTCCTCCTTCTTGCCCTTTTTGAAGATAGGAACAACATTAGCTCTCCTCCAGTCATCTGGCACTTCACCTGTCCTCCATGATTTCTCAAAGATAATAGACAGTGGTTCTGAGAGTTCTTCTGCCAGTTCCTTTATTACTCTAGGATACAGTTTGTTGGGCCCTGGAGATTTGTACTCATTCAGTGTAATCAGGTGTTCCTTATTTTATTTATTTATTTATTTATTTATTATATTTATATCCTGCCTTTTTTCCTGCAGGTAACCCAAGGCGGCGTACATAATCTTCCTCCTCCTCTCCATTTTATCCTCACAACAACCCTGTGAGGTAGGTGAGGCTGAGAGTCAGTGACTGGCCCAAAGTCACCCAGTGAGCTTCATGGTGAGTGGGGAATAGAACCCGGATCTCCTGAGTCCCAGTCCAACACTCTCACCACTACACCTTGACCTTTGCCTATCAGTCTCAAGCTGCAATCCTGCCCCTTCAGTTTGCCAGGGGGGACATAGACCCTCTTTCGGGAGAAGACCAAGCCAAAGTAGGGATTTATTTATTTTATTTTTTATTGTATTGTATTTGTTAATCGCCCATCTGGCCGGTCACCCGGCCCCCTAATTGAATACTTCTGCCTTTTCTTTGTCATCTGTTATCATTCATTTTGCTGTCCTCACTGTGTAGTTGAACCACCATTTCTTTCCTCTGTCTTTTACTATGCATGTATCTGAAGAAAGCTTTTTTGTTGCTTTTAGCATCCCTTGCTAGCCTCAGCTCATTCGCAGCTTTAGCCTTCCTGACACTATTCCTGTAATTCTGTGCTACCTGGCTATACTCTTCCCTTATAGCCTGGAGTTCTTTCCACTTCCTATATGTGTTCTTTTTTGTTTTCAGGTCATCTCTAAGCTTTTTGTGAAGCCACATTTATTTATTTATTTATTTATTTATTTATTTATTATATTTTAAAGTCGCCCATCTGGCTGGTCACCTGTCCACCCTGGGCGATGTACAATCATTAAAATACAATAAAATACAATAAAACACAATTAAAACTACATTAAAACATAATTAAAACACATTTAAAAATATAAGTCTTTTTTTAAAAAAACCTAACCCACCCCATATTCCTGTCTGAAAAGCCATGTTTTTAAAGCCTGGCGGAAGTTCATCAAGGAGGGGGCATGACGAAGGTCACTGGGGAGGGAGTTCCATAACTTTGGGGCCGCCACAGAGAAGGCCCTCTTCCTAGTCCCCACCAGCCTGGCTGCTCTAAATTTAGAATTCAGATTCTAAAACTTTTTCCAATTAAACTTTTTCTTCAGTAAAAATTTAAACTTGGTTTTTGGAACCTTTGTGGTCTCTTTTCTTTCTGGGTTACCCACTCCACATCTAATGGCCAACCCTCAGGTAAAGTAGATACCTGAGACCCAGATAATTTTATGATTGGTTTGGTGGAGGCAGTCAGAGTGATGCGGTGGGGGAGCACTGATTTCCACTTGGTGGCAGCAGAAAAGGCCACAGGAAGGGAAGGGCAAAAAGGAGTGGGGGCATCCTATTTTGCCTGGTTTCCCATCCACTCACAGAACAGAATGGGCATTGCCAGTCCCTATCTATCTATCTATCTATCTATCTATCTAGATCAGTGTTCTCCAACCTTGCCCAGATGTTTTTGGCCTACAACTCCCAGCATGCCTGGGGCATGCTGGGAGTTGTAGGCCAAAAACATCTGGGGACCCAAGGTTGGAGAACACTGATCTAGAGAGAGGGGGGGGGAAATTAAATTATAATACCATTTGTTTATACAGGATTACAATTTTGTGAATCATTTTATAATTGTCTTGGCTTTCTTACTGCTAAAGGACCTAATTATCATTTCATGCGTTTAAGGTCTAACAAGGAATAACAAATACATGCTTAGACGTTTCACAGACTTTTCTTTGGAAGCTGCAAAGTACATACATGATGTAATAGGTTTGCAATGTTCCTCTTGGATGTTTTGCAACACAATCCTATAACAGGTTTTCTCAGAAGTAAGTCCCATTGACTAGGTTCGCCCGACATGACAACAATATTGTGGGTGACAAGCAGGACCGGTGCAGGGCAGTTTGGCGTCCCAGGCGAAATAATATTTAGCGCCCCCCCTCTCGTGCCATGGGGGGGCTCCGGAGCAAAGCAGCCCTGCTCTGCAAAAAACAACAACCCTGCGCCGCCGCCACCAACCTATCTTCCCCCCTGCCCTGGCTGCTGCTGCTGCTGCTGCCGCCTCCGAGGAGGAGGAGGAAGTGACGCGACGGGACCCCCGCGCTCTGTTTTTTGCCGTGGAAACCAGGGCAACAGGGCTGTTTAAGCCCTGTTGCCCTGGTTCCTCCCGCCAAAACAACACGGGCGGGGGTCCAGAAGCGACGTGACGCGGAGAAGGTAGGTGGCGGGGGGGTCGGGTGGTGGTGGTGGTGGCGGCGGCTGCGGTGAGCGGGAGGGCGGGGGGAGGCGCGGCGGCGAGCGGGATGGGAGGGCGGGGGGAGGCGCGGCGGCGGCGGGCGGGCGGAGAGGAGCGGCGGCGGCGGGCGGGCGGAGAGGCGGAGGCCTGGCGGGGGCAGTGCAGCGGAGGCCTGGCGGGGGCGGCGCAGCGGCAGCGAAGAGGAGCGCAGCGTTTCTGCGCCCTCTTCAGCCGCGTGCCCTAGGCAACCACCTAGTTTGCCTAGCGGTAGCGCCGTCCCTGGTGACAAGCTGTGAGTGAACCGGGACTGCTTCCTGCAGGATGGCTTTTTCGTGGGCGACAAGCTACCCCAGCAACCTATGGCTTGTTCTAGGGGTAGTTGGACCCATGAGGGGTTATCGTGTCATCCGAACCCAGGTGACCAACCCCATCTTATGGGAAGCGGCTAGTGAGGCAATTGGCAAGAGCTGCAAAAACCCCTTGCCTCTCTTGCCAAGCTAGCGTGGGCCACCGCCAGTGACAGCCGCCCCACCGATGCTCAAGCAGCACAGACTGTGGAGTGACTGTCACTGGCTCGGTGCCCCCCACTGTGATTGCGAGCCCTTTTGAGCTCGTTGTGGCTTCCCCCCCCTTCCCCGCTTCCCCCCCCCAGAGATTGCTTTTCATGATCTCCGAGTCGACAGCTAGAAACAGGCCCTTCAAAGTGCCCAAGCAACACATTGGAGGGGCTGTCACCCCTTTTTAAATTACACTCATGCCTTGGATTGAGAGCATAATTCGTTCCGGAAACGTGCTTGTAATCCAAAACACTCAGATATCAAAACGAAATCTCCCCAAAAAAATTTGTACAGAGATTTTTAATTTAAGCCGTACTACAGTACTTGTATTGCAAGACGTCGCTTGTATATCAAGTAATAAATAAATAAATATTTAAAAATTTGCTTGTCTTGCAAAACGCTCTCAAACCAAGTTACTTGCGATCCAAGGTATTACTGTATTGTTTTAGCGCAAGAAATTTGCACAATTTTTTCGTACATTTTTTTAAAAAAATTAAATTTAATTTTTTTTGAATTAAGATTGGTGTGATATGATCATGGCTCTAAGCCAGATGTTCAGCCACTCTGTTTTGAAACAACTGAAATTTCCAAACTGCCTTTGGCAGCCTGATGTATAACACACACACACACACACACACACACACATAAACTAGCCTGGATGTTACAAGAGCATAACTTTCACAAGCCTGCTGCTTTGTAGGAGGGGCCACAGCTGATTCACCCACTTGAGCTGGTGAAATGTGCTTCATGACACATGCACTTGAATATTCAAAGTAAGGGCCAGGTCCAGTGCTTTTTTTCTGGAGAAAAAGGTACCGGAACTCTTGGATTACATTTCCTCGGGAGTAGATGGCGATTAAATTGTAATGCAATTAATAGAAGAAAAGGTGCTGGAACTCAGTTCCGGTGAGTTCCACCAGAAAAAAAGCCCTGGCCAGGTCTAAGAACACTCCCAAGCTGTGAACCTGGTTCTTAAGTGGGATTGCAACTCCGTTCAGAGTCAGTGAAATGCCACCTCCGAAGGCTATTGAACCACCCGTTAAAGATGGTATATAAATATTTTAAACAATAAATAAAAATTGTGTGTATGGTGTGTGTGTGTATCACTGTGTACGGCAGTTTATAGAATATAAGAGGACGGGTCTGAAAGTTTACAATCTGAAAGTTGACAAGGGGGGAGTGCGTTCAGCGGTGAACAGGGGCGCATACGGTATGTGATTGTTTCAGTTACAATTGGCTTAGACTTGGATGCAGACTTAATGCAGCAGGGCATGGGAAGTGGAGGGTTTTGCCAATAGTTTCACACAAAAAAAGATGCATTTGGAAGAAGAGAGGTGGATTACATTTCGGTTTATTAGCCTGATTCCAGCCCATCTCTGAGTCCCAGCGCTGGTTCAGCATCTCGGTACAAACCTTTGGATGGCCTCACCCAGCAGTCTCATGTAGGTATTAAATAGCATGGAGGATATGAACAGCAGCTTCGTGTTTCCAATAAAATGACCTGGTGCTGCTGCTGAGCTCCAGCCCCATTATGCCTTATTAATGATGTTCATCAGCAAGACCAGAAACAATGCTTGGCTGCCTAGGCTGCTAGGAGTTTCTTGTGAAGGCCTAAACATGCTGATATTTTCTCAGTTCTGCGCAGGACTGCTGTTGCTGTTTTTTTTTCTTACTGTTTTTATTGTGTGTTTACTATTTTTAGTACCACGTCAGTTCTTATTATGTGTGTTATTGTTGTACGTCTTTTCCCAGCCCTGGTTATCCATACATGGCTGTCGCACTAATCCAGTGTTCTCCAACCTTGGGTCTCCAGATGTTTTTGGCCTACAACTCCCAGCATGCCCCAGCCAGCTACGCTGGTTGTAGGCCAAAAACATCTGGGGACCCAAGGTTGGAGAACACTGCCCTAGTGTATCAAACATGCCGTTACAAAGGTGCTTAGCAGCAGTGGCTGTAGCTAGTATTTTCGTTTGTGAAAAAAAAAAGAGAAGGCTCAGGCTTCTTTGGAAATCCTGGAAGCAGTTCTAGATGTGCGAGAGAGGCATGGCTGTGTGGTTACCTAGCTGTTTCTAGCCTGTGTATGCGGAGAAAATTAGACCCAGTTAATGAGACTATGGTCTTGTTCAGATGTACAGGAAACCATGATTTCCTGCCGTTTGAACATGCCCTGGTGGTGAGCCTCCGGCTCTCACACATTCATCTCGCTCCTTTTTTCTCATCTCTCATGCCCCGGAGGAGGCGACTGGTAGCTTAGCTTTCACTTCTGATTTTAAACAAACCACAGTTCTCTGTGATGTCTGAACTATAGTTTGAACTCCCATGTTTCCTGCCACATGTTTCATAGATTCATAGGATCATAGAGTTGGAAGGGGCCTACAAGGCCATCGAGTCCAACCCCCTGCTCAATGCAGGAAACTAGAGGAGGGGTCTCCCATCCAAGTGATAACCAGGCCTGACCCTGCTTAGCTTTCCACGCTCAGACAAGCTGAGCCAGCGTAAGACACAGAATAGTGCCTCTGTCTCTGGACAGCACAGGGCTACTGTTATCTCTGTAAGGTGCCTAATCTTTGGGGGATTGTGTGAGTGTGTGTGTGTGTGTGAGTGTGTGTGTGTGTGTGTGTGAGAGAGAGAGAGAGAGAGAGAGAGAGAGAGAGAGAGAGAGGTGGAGTGGGGGGAGAGGAAGAAATGTAGTTCAATAGTGCATTATCCACTTAAATCAAGATTTATCCCTTCCTGTTGAGAGAGAAGACTTGCACTACTTGTGTGACTAACCACAACCTGACGACCCTTGTTTGAGAACTTTGGTGGGTGTCTTCCTAGTAGCTTCTGAGTTCCAGAAAGGAATTTGGTTCTGTGTGCCCCTTCAATTCTCACAGGTGATTGATCAGGCTACAGTTTTATTAGTATTCAGTTAAAATTAGTTTATTTGGTTAAATTCAGTTTATTCAGAATTAGTTTATTCAGTTAAAAGTCCTTCTGCCCCCTATTTTTCACAGGGTTCAATATTATTATTATTACATTACATTTTATATCCCACCTTTTTTAATCTTGTAAGGAACCCAAGGCGGCTTACGTAATCCTCCATCTTATCCTCACAACAACTTTGTGAGGTAGGTTAAGCTGAGAGTCAGCGACTGGCCCAAAGTCACCCAGCGAGATTCATGGCTGAGCGGGGACTAGAACCTGGATCTCCAACTCTCTAACCACTATGCCATGCTGGCTCTCAGTATGTCTATATGTCTGTATAAAAATAAAAATATGTCTATATAACAATAAAGAAGTCCCAGTTTGAATGTAGATGTGCTATTCATATATGTATTGGTGTCAGACAGATATTTTTTGGTGGTTCAAACTTGTTGGGACTTGGAAAAGATGCTAGGAGAGGATATATTGTTGAGTATTATCCTTCCTATCTCACGCACGTTAGTGAGATCAGCAGAGTAGAGTCCCGCCTTTCCAGCTTAAAAGAAGCTTAGATTTGGCTAGGGTTAGCCAGTTAGCATTTGGTAATCCAGGATGCTTTAAGGCAGACTGGATTTCCCTGGTTTTGCCCCTTTTTCTCTCCCTCAGAACAATAATCAGAGACACAGTCTTGTAAAAGTTAAAAGTAACATTTACTCACTCAGATTATGCAGTTTCATTCAGGCAGGCTTAAAAGACGTTTCTTACAGTTGGTAAAAGTACATTTGGAAATACTTGGGGTCTGAACTTGTGGAGTTCAGACCAGCAACTCTGGTTACATGCTACTGCTAGAACCACGTGGGGGCAACAACCCATGCAACCACACACTCAGAGTCCCAGCAGAAAGAGGAAGAGCTGAAAGCTACGCCCACTTCCTGTTGAGGCTCTGCTAAATATTCAATGAGTATCTTCTAGGAAATCCACCTTAGAAGATACCAGTGATCTTAACCATTTCACCCAACTACCTGGTGAAACATGAGCCATTGGTTTTGACTGCAACTTAATTATCCCACAAAACTAAACCTGGAACTATGGAAACTTGCAGGAAAAAAATCATGATTAAGGTTTCCCCTAAACCGCTTACCAAATTAATATACAGTAATACCTCGGATTATGAGTAACTCGGTTTGCGAGTTTCTCGTAAGACGAGGAAAAATTTGGCATAAATTTACATTTGAAAGACGAGCAAGTCTCGCAACACGAGCCACTGCTGCCGCATATGGCTCCCGTTGCGAGATGTCTTTCAAATTTAAATTTATGCCTCCACGGGGCTTCCCTGGAGGCGAGGCGCGGCCGAGTGTCCAGGAGGCGGGGGCTTCCCGCGAGGCAACGCGCCTCGCTGGTGCCTCGCTGGCGCCTCGTGCGCTGCCATGCCGGCAGCAGTGCGAGGCGCCCGAGGTTCATCTCCCTGCCAGGGAGCCGGCAAGTGCTTTGCCGGCTCCCTCGCAGGGAGATGCGTGGAGCCGCTCCCGCTGCTTCCTACCGTTGCAAGCAGCGGCTCGCCTCTCCGCAGCGAGCCGCCCGCACCGCCGGCGGTCCGGTCGCATCACATCTGGCCCCATCACTTAATCCACTTAACCTTTCTTCATTTTAGCAGTATAATTTAGGGTGCGCAGAGAGAGTCATATATTGTTTCTAGTATTGTTAAACAATTGGGAGTCAGGAATCCTTGCTGATCTACGTAATTCACCCAGAGTCCTAGCAGTAGGTCCAATCGACCTTCTGCACACCCATGATCTACACAAACTTCAATAGCTCCAACCTTTTAATCCAATCCAACTTTGCAAACACCTTAATTGACTGTGTCTGCGCTCCTACAGTTTAGCTCTGCAAAGATGAACACAGTGCTGAATTACTTCAAGCTGCGACAAGTACCCTTGTGTCTTTTCAGCCCAAGGTATGATTACATACCTTGGTGTCCCAACGGGGCGCTAAGGATGGATGTCTTCTGTGTGAACTCCGTTGACCCAGATAATAATCAGTCAATTTGACAGCTCAAAGTTATAAACCTTGGAAATAACATCATCTAGGCAAAGATTTATCAAAACCTCTGCCAACATGAATACCACTGGAAATGGTGTTTGACATTGATGCGCATGTTCAAACAAGATGTTATCAAATAAAATTCAGACACCAGAGTCCTTTGAATTTGAGCTGAACAGCTCCTGAAGCTGGAGGCGGAGGCGCTTATTCCAACACAACTGTTTCTGACTTACATCTTTTTGCTGTCTTTAATACTTGCATTGTTTAAGGGTGGGGGGAGATCTCAGATCTGTCTAAATAAATAATACTCTAAATCAGTGTTCTCCAACCTTGGATCCCCAGATGTTTTTGGTCTATAACTCCCAGCATGCCCCAGCCAGCTATGCTGGCTGGGGCATGCTGGGAGTTGTAGGCCAAAAACATCTGGGGACCCAAGGTTGGAGAACACTTCTCTAAATGATAACTATTCTGTCATTCCCCCCAGAATTAATAACATCTACGTGTAATAATAAGCACTGTCCCCATCCCCAACTCCTAAATAAAGAGTCTACAAACTAAAAGCAGAAGAAAAGGAAACAAAATACAGTAATACCTTGGATTGCAAGTAACTTGGTCTGAGAGCATTTTGCAAGAGAAGCAAAAATTTTAATTTTTTTTTTTACTTGATAAACGAGCAAGGTCTTGCAAGACAAGTAGTCGTAGGGATGTAACCGCTCACCTTGAGCGGGCGTAGCAGGCCGAAATCGGCCCTGCTCATGCCCACCAGAGACTCACTTTGTTATAAGAGTGTTTTGGATTACAAGCACGGTTCCGGAACGAATTATGCTCTCAATCCAAGGTATTCCTGTATTAATAACATGCTTATTTTAAATGCTGCATAAAGCCTCACTAATACCAGAGTAGGTAAGCCAGAGGACATACAGTGTTCCTCCAGTACTTTGGACTTCCTACATCTGTCCACAACTCAAATCACTGCAGAGCCAGAGCCTGGCAAACAGGTGCATGCGCTCCGTGACTCTTAAAGGGACCCCTTATTGCCACAGATGGCAGTTTTTAAGTATTTAGTAGACAGATTTCCCAAAGAGCAGACACTGTAGTCTGCACAGCAGGAGGAAGAGAGTAAGTATTGCTTTGGAACTCTTAGAGATGCTTAGAATGTAGAGTACCAGCTGATCTGTTGACCGCCCCCCTGCAAAAAAAAAAGAAAAAGAAAATGTATCACTTGACTTGCTCTGCATTCTCAGGAACTGACAGTCTATCCGGTTGACTTGGCTCCATTGTTCCTCCCATTGTAGCATTAAGAAAGAGGCTTAGCCATGTTAGACTGCTGCTACTACTATTAGGAGTAGTGGTACAGGGAGGGAAAGGTTTCCTTCTCCCCTGGTCTTGTTCGTGATTGGTCACAGTGAGTGGTTTGAATACATTAGATCCAAAGAAGCAATAGGAAGAACTGTGGGTGGAGGGGGTTAATCGCTCTAGTAGAGCTACATCCTTGCTCTTACAAAGGCAGGAAGATATATGTGATTTAAGTGGAATAGTATGCACTACTGTATCATTCTCTCTCTCTCTCTCTCTCTCTCTCTCTCTCTCTCTCTCACACACACACACACACACACACACACACACACACACAGATTAGGCATTTTACAGAAATAATGGGGAAACTGCCCCCTGCTTGTCTCCCCAAGTGGTAGGCTTGGCTCCTGGACCATTTCATCAACCGGGAATAATTTTCTCTGTGTACGTAGGCTTAGTGGAAAGAAACCACTGGGCAACCACAGCTATCCCATTCAAACATCAACTTATTCCCTAGTAAGTGTGTTTAGGATTGCGGTCTAAGAAGTCACATGGAAACCAATGGAAGAAGTTAATCATGACACATTGCTTTCAACGGGAGTTAGTCATGATTAAATTTAGCTTGATCAAGGCCAGTATATATACCCACTACATTATTGGAAACGTAGTTGTCCAATCCAAAATACATTGTTTCCTCACCAATTCCCAATGATCATGCCATTGATATTAACTCAATGATACCTTCATTGTATGCATGTGTTTGGAGCCCCACCCTTGGCCATGTAGGCAAATTGTGGAAATACCCCATAATACTGTGATCAATTCTGTGTGTAGAGGCCTGTGGCTTACGCTGGCTCAGCTTGTCTGAGCGTGGAAAGCTAAGCAGGGTCAAGCCTGGTTATTCCTTGGATGGGAGACCCCTCCTCTAGTTGCCTGCATTGTGGAGGGGGTTGGACTCGATAGCCTTGTAGGCTCCTTCCAACTCTATGATCTATGAAATCTATGTTCTTTTAAAGAGAGTAATGGGAGCATCTGATCTCTTAGCAGTATGGTACAGCAATAGCCCCAGTTGTGCAACTGCAGTGGGAGATACATTAAGACATAAACATGGGGTTGTGGATAGAAAAATGTGCTCGTGTTTGCCACATTTTTTAAAAAAAACAAAAAACTGCATGGTTGCACATATTGAGTGCATATCCTGAGTGAAAACTTTTTTTAAAAAATCAGAAATTGGGGAAACATAATGGAGGTGGACATGTGTTCACTAACCAATTGGGGCTTCTGACAGTTGAACGAAATGGCTAGTTAAAGGGGGAAAGCAGATTTAATCAGCAATACACAGGATCCTGTAGATTATCAGGATCCAGTAGATCACAGTATGTTCTGGAGGGAAGGCATCTGTCTTCAATGGAACAGTCGCAACATCATGTCTGTCATTTCTCATATAAAATGAACAATTTGTACGCATCCCATAGGAAAGGGGATTTGGACTGTGGTGCTTTGAATGCATACTTCCCTGTGTACTATTATTTTAGGTTAAAGTTACCAGTCCTTTTAAACTTATTTACCCCAGACTTTTCCATTTCTTCCACTGCCAGCACAATCTCTCTTTTCTCTGTGCCGCTCAGTTCCTCCTGATGTCAGGGATATTAATCTGCACGTTAAAACTATCCTTTGGTTCCTTGTTCCCTGTGCAGGTGAATTTCACATTGAGAACCTTGTTCAATTCTTTGTGGCACATGTAGTCTAGACTTATATTCCCAATGCTATTTTCCTCACCTTTACCTGCCCCCTAGTCTTTGGTAATAGGGTAAGTTAAAAATCCAGGCAGTGATATAACTGTTAGATATACCGTTAGTGTATATAAATGACAGTAGCAATCAGAATTGTGGTTAATATTCATTAGTAGCATTTAAGCAGGCTAATATTTATAACTTCAGCATTTTTTAAAAAACCAGCAAGTCATGAAGGATGACGAGAACATTTTCAGTTGAAAACATAATATTCGAAAGGCAGGTATAATTTGCAACAGTAAGAAAGTTTATTGCAATTGCAGCAGTAAACAGAATGTAGTTCTCAGTACTTATAAAAGATTACACTTCCATAAAAGCAGAAGAAAGCATATTGGGTTTTTCCCCTCTACGTTCCTTATTTGTAAGAAGCTACTACGCTGTAATTGATTCTGGTTCCAGGAGGTATTTTGCTACTTGGGTTCTCCCTTGCTGGCAAGCGTTGAAGGGTTCCCTCTTCTGTTTTCTGTGCAACTCACTTAGTTGCTCTTTCTTCCACTGATTTCACTTGAGAAGAGACTATTTTGCCATCCACCATTTCTTCAACAATGGTCTTAACCACCCTGGTTTTGGTGGGTTCTGATAGGGGAAAAATCATGACAGTGTTATCCATTGATAATATCAATATTAAAAATCCAGTACTTACAGCTCCATCCTAAGCAGCTGCCCATAACCTTCCGAACCCGGAGGATTACGGGCATCCAGTTGAGTGCGGGAGGAGCGCAGTGGATAGGAATTCTGCTGCCCTCCCCTCACCCTCAAAAACATATAGACCAGTGTTCTGTTCTCCAACCTTGGGTCCCCAGATGTTTTTGGCCTACAACTCCTACACTGGGAGTTGTAGGCCAAAAACATCTGGGGACCCAAGGTTGGAGAACACTGATCTAGACGGCTGATTTCGGCCATCTAAATGTGTTACACCTCCTCCCGGGGAGGAAGCTGGCGGTACCTTGCTCCTTTGCTCCCTGCCCCCCGCGGGAATACCCCCCTGCACGCCAGAACCGAAGTTAACAGTTCCCAGCCGGCGTGCCAAGAACCGCGCCAGCTGCAAGGTGTGTGTGTGGGAGGGTGCCCCATGCTTGGACTGCTCACTGCGACCTCGGAAGGGATTTCCAAGGTCGCAGCGGGAAGTCTGACCTCCTATGGTCCCACAGACAAGGTTGGAGGGCCACAGGATTGCACCCTTAATCAGTAAAACAAAGTAGATTCACATGCCCTGTTTTCCCAGCATAAAATGTTTCATGTGTGGAAAACTGCTAGTTTTCAGTTGGAGAAGGGCCAAACATACATAGGAATTGCAGGCCCACACAAATTTGGCAAGTTTCAAAAAATCAACTTTCTCAAAACTCAGGTTGGCTTGTGCATGCAAAGCTTTTTAGGAAGCAACCCTATGCATGTTTAGAGAGAGAAGAGTTCTACAAGTCCCAGTATGCTGGTTGGGGAATGCTGGGAGTTGTAGGACTTTTTAAATCTCTAAACATGCATAGGATTGAACTTTCCTCCAGCCTCTTACATTTTATAATGCCATCCAATATGATGGGACTGCAAAAAGATACCTCCTGGGGAACAGGACAATGGTCATGTGAATATGCAATTCGTCTCCAGTTAATGACACCATACTATAGCCATGTCTGCCCTCAGGATATGAAATAACAGAAGATGGATCAGGGCAATATCCTTGTTTGGACTAATCTAATGTTTGGCCGTTGGTGCATTAGATAAACTAGTAATTGTGATAATAGGGTAATATTTCCCCCAAAGTTTTCCTTTTCACTAATTCATTAATTTTAGAATTATGTGCTTAGCATAATGGTTATTTTCCTGCCCTGATTAACTTTACATTTGGAATTATGCACTTGATTTTCTGTAAATTCAACAGAAAAATGAATGCAAATTACTAAAGAAATATAATCTAATAAAGCCTTCCCTAAAAACCATTTGTTTCTTTCTACTTTTTAAATCTCAAGTCCATTTTGCAACAGTGTAAATATGATCAAAACTAGCTTATTAATCTTTTAAAAATTATTGCTGAAATATGTGCTAGTGGTGTGTGACAATTAGTTTTATGCCTAAGCAGTCCTTAAGACTGGCCTGTGGCTTACGCTGGCTCAGCTTGTCTGAGTGTGGAAAGCTAAGCAGGATCAGGCCTAGTTATTACTTGGATGGGAGACCCCTCCTCTAGTTTCCTGCATTGAGCAGGGGGTTGGACTCGATGGCCTTGTAGGCCCCTTCCAACTCTATGATCTATGAAATCTATGAAAAGGTAGTCTTTTTCTAGTAATATCCGAGTAATACTCACTCTTTGCTAGTAATATTCTAATCTATAAAATGATTCTTAAAGTGAACTGAAAGTGGCTTGTGCCAGTATGGATTCAGCCTGCTATGATAATCCTTAAGACAACGTTACCCAACTGAATTGTGAGGCAGGCAAGCTCAACCCTTGACTTCAATGGCTTTGGGTTGACACCTGCCTCATGCATCTGCTACTTGTAGCAGCTTGCATCCCAGTTCTGAGCACTCTTGAAGGACTGCAGCTGAAATGGTGGGGCTGGCGGCAACCTCTACAAGTAGCAGGAAAAGGTACTGGGACAATTGTGGTGGAAGAGCCGAAGGCTTAAAAGCTCATTTCAAGAAACTCAGGTCTGACGTGGTTCACAGGCCACCTGTGGAGACACAGGACCTCAAACCCCATATACTTTACTGGCAAGGAGGTGGAACTGTTCACGATTTACGTAATTTTCAGATTTGTGTGTTGCATTTTTAAATACAAATCAAAAGCAATAAACTTACTTCTGAAATAATACAATTGTCCTTACCTCTGATATGAACTTTTGTCTCGTATGATGATGAACGGAAACTATGAAAAAGGAACACAACAATATTTGTTAATCCTTTTACAGTGCTCACTGTGTCCAATGGGGCTTGCTCCCTAGTACATACGTTTAAGCTTGCGATTTATTGTTAGGGTGGTTGCGCACCAAGCAAATAAAACTAACTTCTTTCAGCCCTGAAAATAAAGCCCTAACAGACTGGGGCTGATCTGTCTACCATGCAGACCAGATCTCTGCCTTGGTTTAGGCATCAAACCACCAGCTGCTGGAATGAAGTGTAGAGGGAGGGAGGCAATATTCATGGGCAGAGTCCATGGGTTTCCCTTCTTCTGATGGAAGGAACTTCCTCCAACAGAAGGAGTCCTCCCATCGGAGGAAAGGAACCTCTGAATCCAATTCCATGTAGCTACTGAATTGAATGCCAACGTAAGAAGAGCCCTGCTGGATCAGATCAAAAGCTTATCTGCTCCACCATCTTCTTTTCGCACAGTGGCCATCAAGATTCCTATGGAAAGCCCACAAACAGAACATGAGGGCAAGAGCCCTCTCCTGCTGGTGTTCCCCAGTGATTGCTATTCTGAGGCATGCTTCCTGGTTCTGGAGTTAGTACATCATAGGAATCATTACTGGTACCTTGTCAGCCGGCCACAGATTTGTCTAATCCCCTTTTAAAGCAATCTAAGTTATTGGCCGTCACCACATCCAATGGCAGCAACTTCCAAAGTTTTAACCATGCACTACAGAAGTACTTCCTTCTGTTTGTCCTGAATCTCCCATTGGATGAGCCTCAGCAGATGACCAACTGCCACCACTCTTAATTTTTAGACCATGTGCTTACCTTTCCCCATCTAGCAGGCGCCGGTATGTTTCAATCTCCATTTCCAGTCTGGTCTTGATGCCCAGTAGTTGTTGATACTCTGAATTCTGGCACTCTGTTTCAGACCTGATCTGCTGCAGCTGTTCCTCGAGGCTGCTAACTTGAAGTTGTAACTGTGAAAGTTGAGTGCTGTAGTTCCCCTCAGTTTCTGCCAAGGTGCCTTCCAGAGAGGCTTTCTGTTAATGAGAGAAAGAATAACAAGGAGGCTCATTAAATAAAGAAGGTGAAATGTTTGATTTGCATTCTCTCAGCATTAAGTGCATTTATTTCTTTTTTAAAAAGCCAGGGTCAGTATGTATATTTTGTGTATTCCCGGAGATTGCTCTACATGTGTAGAATTTACTTTCTTTTGCAGTTTGGCATCTCAACAGCCCTCTATAAAACATAAAAATAATCTATGTCATTCCTATAACACGGCCTTGTAAATAAGCTCACAAAAGTTACTAGCCAGCAAAACCCTTTTTACTAGTCTGCTAAGAGGCTAGTAGCCTGTGTTTCTATGCTGGCCACGAAGGTAGGAAAACTCCCTCTCCCCAGCCAGCATGGAAATGCAGGGTGCTAACCGCAGGGACATAATTGTGACTTTTACCAACTGGGCTGAGGAGGAGGAACATATCATTGCATCCCCACTCCTGCTATGTTTCCATGCTGATCATGGAGGTGGGAAACCTTCCTCTCTGTAGCCAGTATAGAAATGCAAACTACTAGCCCTCTGGTAGGCTAGTAAAAAGTGACAGCTTTTCAAATAGAGGATGCCTGCAAACAGAAGTCTGTCCTCTGACAGCCCTTCAAATAGAAGACTGTTTTCTGTAAAGCAGGACTCTCCAACCTTGGGTCCCCAGATGTTGCTGGACTACAGCTCCCAGAATCCCTTGCCATTATCCATGCTGGCTGGGTATGCTGGGAGCTGTAGGCCAGCAACATCTGGGCACCCAAGGTTGGAGAGCCCTGCTGTAAAGGAAGACACATCCATGGCCACTCTAATTGTGCTCTGAGATTCTTGGATTCTGGGGCCTGCAATGATTTTGCCTTGGGGTTAGTACTCCCTTTGCATGCAGCTGCAGGCCTATAACTTCTCCTTAGCCTCTAAATTAGTAAACATATTTTTCTTAAAATGACATTTATCTCAAGTTCCTTCTTCAAAGGAAACTCATCCTGCAGACGCTGCTTTTCCTGCTGTTCAAGGAAGGGAAAGCAAAATACGAACCTTAGCCAGAAGGGATTGTAGCTCAATTTCCAATGACTGGAAGGAGCGTTTCAGCTCTATTAACTCATTCCTGGCTGAGTTTGCAGCACCGGCATCATCGTAGATCTGCTGCTGCAGTGGCTGGCTCTGGGGGGGAAATCAATAAAATGTAACTTGACCAGAGAGCTATTTTTGTTGTCGTAAAGTGTGCTTTTGTCATGTAGGAATCTGATAACACAGACTCATTTTGTCCAGTATCACAGGTTATCACTACAATCTAAAATATGATCACTATAATCTTTTTACTATAATCTAAAAATGTGCTGTAATAGAGAAATGTACAATTGATAAGATTGAATAAAGCCACAATCCTATGCAAGTTTAGACAGAAGAAAGGCCTACAACTCCCAGCATGCCCCAACCAGCTATGCTGGCTGGGGCATGCTGGGAATTGTAGGCCCTTTTTTCTGTCTAAACTTGCATAGGATTGCACCCTAAGCTATCTAGATAGCCTGGACTCAGTTTAACATGTGGAGCACCTCTCCCAGTATGAGCTCCCTCACCTTTTTAAGATTCCAAAACACACACACTCTGTTCCATGATCCTTATATTAAACAAGTAAGATCAGCCAAGATCTGGAGTACGACCTTTTCTGTACTGATATGGAATTGCTTAGCAAAAGGTTTCCAGAAGCAACCTTTTGAAACTCTATAGTACAATCCTGTACATGACTACTGAAAGGTAAGTCCCATTAAATTAAAGGGGGCTTGCTCCCACATAAGTGTGTATAGGATTGCAGCTTTAGTGGTGAAAATTGGTACGATACAGAGTGTAGTCCACCGGCCATTTTAAAGGAACAGTAACAGAATAAAGTCTATACCATAATTAGGCTTGGTGTCCATTTTTCGTTTATTATCTTCAGTTGCACAGAAGAGCAGCAGACATTGCAAGTGAAATGCATCATACAGAATTTTACTTTCAGCAGTCATTTGTCTTACCATTTTGTGGAATTGCTCTTCAGCCTCTCTGCGATTCTGTTCTGCGAGGTCTTCATATTGAGCTCTCATGTCATTCAATAGCTTCGTCAGGTCAACCCCCGGAGCAGCATTCATTTCCACTGTGACATCGCCTGTGGAGCTACTTCTCAGTAAGTTAATTTCCTAGGCAAGAATATTGGATGCAAGTTATTTAAGCTGTAGAATCAGTCTAAAAGTCCGGACCAGAAACAGTGGTCCTTAAATGGCTTCCTCTAGAAGAGCCTTCCCCAACTTGGTGCCCTCCAGATGTTTTGGAGTACAACTCCCAGCATTTTGGACTATTGGTCATGCTGGCTGGGGCTGGTGGGATTTCAAGTCCAAAACATCTGGAGGGGACCAGGGTGGTGAAGGCAGCTCTAGAAGGACATTTGCTGAAATTCATGATAAAACTCTTACTATATAAGCACATCTAAACATTATTCTGCAGGCTCCCATACCCATAGTTTCTCTGCAGTCAGTGGATTGGATGCAGACTTAGTCATACTTAGAGTAGACTCATTAAAATCAATGTGATTTTCTAGTCATGACTAATTTAATTGATGAATTCCTTGATTTCAATGGGTCTCCTTTAAGTATGACTAAATTTGCATTCAATCCAGTGTGCGTAAACATATCTTTACTACACATGAAATGGTTATGATTGCTGTCATACATGGAACAAAGTTTCAAAATAATAATATGTAATAATAATACTTTTTGGAGCCAAAAGGTGGTATAAAATTGATGATCTTGCTGGGATATCCCCTATCCATGAGCTGCTGCCTCATGATCCGTTGTGTCTTTAAATATTCATCTGGATCAGAAGAATTCCTTTTCAGGCGTAAATAATACTGTCCATAGGGTAGACTGGACCTTAATTGAGGTGAATGATAAGATGAAAAATGTAGAAGGGAATTCCTATCCGTAGGTTTGGTGTAAGTTTTGATGAAAAGCCTATCATTGCTTCCTATATACCATTGTAACCAAAAAGACACAATGGATCATGAGGCAGCAGCTCATGGACAGGGGATATCCCAACAAGATCATCAATAACTCAGAAAGAAGAACTGCCATGGTCTCTTGCTCTGCTTTGTTACGGAATGTGGAACCTGGTCCTATTAACAGGATGACATGTTCTTTCACTTACTCACCTCTTGCCATTCTCAATTGGGAAGATTATCATGAAACACTGGCATATTGTGGGTGATATCCCAGGGTGTGGCATTACACCCCAGGTTGGATTCAAGCGTACCAACAACTTTCGAGACCTGATAGTACACACAGATATTGATCCACCCACTACTGTGGCTAGTACGGTTAAGGGCCATTTCAAATGCAGTGGATGTTCGGTCTGCGTTTTGACTTTACAGACCAAGATATTTGAGCATCCGAGAGACCACCAGCTCTTTAAATTATGTCACTTTTCCAACCAATTGTGCAACCAAGTACGTCATTTATATCATCATTTGTCCATGTGGTCTTTTGTATGTGGGTAAGACCACTAGAAGTATAAGAACACATATGTCAGTACGTCGTTCTAAATTAAAACATAATATTTTAGATGCACCGCTGGTTCCACATTTCATTGAAAAAGCACAGTTATGATGACTTCTGTTTTCTTGTTACAGAAGGAATATATCCCCACAAATATAACTGGAATGACCATGATAAATTGTTATTAAGAAAAGAAGCTGAATGAATCTTTAAATTAGACTCAGTACATCCACATGGTTTAAATGCCAGCTTGGATTTATCATCTTTTTTAGGGAGGTGATTGTTTGACTATTTCTCTTAAGTAAGTTTCCCTATCAGCTGTTTACATGACACAGGATTAGGATGCTGTACCTTTAATTTCTTCTCTACATATACTGTTGTATTAATGAGAGTTTAAACGCTTGGAAGTAAGTTTTTTCTGCCTGCAAATACAGAATTTTTCAGCCAAGGCAAAAGTTTTGGTTCTTTGCAGATTTTACTATGTCTGTAACATTGTACTAGATAGTTAAAAGTTGTTTTATTATACAGAAAGAAATTCCTGTTACGGGTCCAGTTCAAACAAAGAAATATATGTGGAACTAACATTATCTTTACTCCCATGGGAACGGCTCGTAAGCAGCGGTGAGTGTTTTATTTCCGAGTAATTTATTATACATGAAAGCTTCTTTTTTGAAATATTTGTTATCCAAACCTGATATTGCCATTCAGTTAATTTATGGATTAATAATTGTTTGCAGACTCAAAGAAGAGTATTTCTGATGAAGTCATTAATGAATGACAAAACAGGATTGACTACCGGATTCCTGTATATAACATTATACCCAGTCTGTTAAAATGTGGTCTCTCCATTGTCTTGTACCCTGTTGTACTCTGTTTGTTACTGTAATTATGTATTGATACTTGTTTATTATCATATACTATATTATATTCAGTCAATTGCAGTCATCTTCAATTGTTTTGCACCTTTGGCACTCAGTCTGTTGTTGTTGTTGTTGTTGTTGTTATTATTATTATTATTATTGCTTTTTGCTATTTGTAACTTACTATCCTATACTCAGTTTGTTACAGGATTAATTGCACCTGTTTTCAATCAGTCTGTTCCTGTAAATCATTGTCCTTGGTTAGTTGCTATTGTGTACAACATCTTATTTAGAGGGTTATAATTATTATAATTACATTTGTTTTTTTAAATCAAATTGTTTATATTGAAGTCAATATTTTGACTCATGTTATTCTGATTATAAATTACTTATTCATTGTGTTTAACATTTTGAGACTTTGTCCTTTTGTCTATATAGTAACATTTATGGTAACTTTTTGCAGTTGTGTGCATTCAGGCACTCTTGTTTATTGGCTATTCTTATCAACTGCAGCCTGTTGGTTTTGGGTTCAATACTTTTATTAGGACATACAAAGAACGTTCAGAATTGTTGGTACAAGTTTTCGAAAACTGCAGATCCCTACATCAGGCAAGAAGTTACACAAAGCAGGCTGTGTGTGGGGGGGGGGCATGGGGGGGGAGAAGCTGACTTGATGATGAAGTCACAAAGTGTGCATGGTCAGAGTCTTAAGATGGGGTAGGAGGAGACGTATGCAGCAAAATTGATCTCCAGCTTTTGTTCTCTGCCTACCAAGGAATGTGTGTGTTTTGTTTAAGTTTGGAGACAAATAAGAGTAACAACTGGATTTTATATTTTCAAAATGGAGGAATCCCTATTACTGTGTTTCTTTCTCCCAGCAGTCCTACTTGAACTGTGAAACCTGCTTAATACCTAGTACAGCCAAATCCAGTTAAGTCTACATGTGTCTCCTCTTACGCAGCTTCATTTTAAAACTCTGACCATGCAGACTTCATGACTTCAGCATCCTATTCAGGGTGCAATCCTATGCATGTTTGGACAGAAAAACGTCCTACAATTTCCAGAATGCCCCAGTCAGCTATGCTGGGAATTGTAGGACTTTTTTCTGTCCAAGCATGCATAGGATTGCATCCTCAGTGTCTTTCCCCCCACGCTCCCCACCCAGCTTTGTGTGACATCTTGTGCTCACAATGTTGTGTCTCCTTCATTGGTTCTAATAAAGATATTGGCTGACTGTGGATTTTGGAATTTTTCCTTATGGATCAGCACCGTTGACTTGTTTTATGGTTAACCATTTCATATGTCCCTCTGAGTGAGGAATCAGCATTTTCTGATGTTGGGTAAACCAGTATTCTTAATATTATATTTGTTGGAAACCTTCTCAGGACAAATACAACAGAGAAAACAATTTGCATCTCATTAACTGAAGCTAGCCTTAGGGCCTGGAAAGCCCAGGAATGGATCCATTCACCCTGCCTGGCTCCTGAGTACCTACCAGTCATAACCATTGTAAACAAGGCAGGGTGTTCTAAAGAATAATGACGTGTTAATTCCACTAACACCCATCTCCATTCCAGTCTAGATGTACCGTACCAATTTTTATCTTACAGGTTGATAGTGTAAGATGATGATCTGCCTATAGAGGCTACACTGACTGTGTATCTAAACTGTGTAGCCTAAACTACACCGACCAGCTCCTATTTACTTTGTGTAATAACATTAACATTGGACCACACGGACAGTATTAGATAGACATTAGAAGAGAGTAAACTATTCATTAAACCAGTTTATGACACAATCTAAACTCCTTAATTTAGATAGAATTTACCTCCCGACAGTTCAGTAGGAGTCTTTAATACGGAGGCATTTTCCTGCAATGCTCAGGTGATTTTCCCCCATGATGGTATAACAAATGTGAACAAGGACTGAAGGTGGGCGACAAAACTGATTATGAAATATATTGTGCTTTCTATTCAGTGATGGAACCATAACCTTATACTGGAACTATAAAAAAACCTAATTGATGCATGTGGGTGAAAAACGTTGTCAGTGTGCTGTGCCTGTCTCTGCACACTTTCCCAACTGTTTCAGTCGAACATATTCACAACTTATACATTGGGTCACTTTACATGACACAGCGGCAATTCCTGGGTTGTTTAACCCAAGAATTACCGGGGACAAGCGGAGCATGAAAGCTGTGTGCTCGTCATTTCCACTTTTAATCAAACAACCCTGGATTGTTTCATGACATCCAAAATGGGAAACTCTGGGTTGTTTATGGGTTAAACAATCCAGAGTTAACCCAACAATTGCCCATGGTTTTTCACAAAATAACCCAGGAACATTGCTCATTGTTTCTGGTTTTAATCGTTTCTGGTTTCTGTTGATCAAAACTGGAAAAAATGAGCATGCAACTTGCATGCTCCACTTGTCCCCAGCAATTCCTGGGTAAAATAACCCAGGAATTTCCAGTGCCACTGTGACATATGAACTGGGTCAACGTCTTGGGGTTAGGTGGACTATAAAAATTGAATTAATTGACTCTGTGGAGTATATAAGGCTGAGGATGATTTGCCAAAGTTTACCTAATTTACCAAAGTTTACCTTCATGGCGTAATGAGGATTTGAACCTGAGTCTCCCCATGTCCAAACCAAATCTATCCACTGTGCTGCACTGAACACCTATCCTGTATCCCAATGGCTCACACTAGCCCAGTCTGGATGTCACACTAAGCCTTAGTTCAGTGTGATAAGAATGAGGCTCAGTGAGCCTCATGCTCATATGCACATCCCTCCTCTCTTCCTCCTCCTCCTCCTCCTCCTCCTCCTCCTCCTCCTCCAGAGCGGCTGCAAGATGGAGTTTGGAAGCTATTGCTTCTATTTCACTCAACCATAGCTTGTCATGTTATTTGAAATGACAAACTGTGTTTAATGTTAAACTGGTTTGTTTGAAACAAGCCAACTTGAAACCATGGTTTTGGGTAAACTGTAGTTAAACAAAAATGGAAGCAAACCCTTCCGAACTCCTCCTTTTGGCTGCTCTGGAGGAAGAGAGGGTAGGGGGATTATGCGAACCCAAGGCTCATTGTGGCTTGTTCTCATCATGCTAAACAATGGTTTTGCATGACCTTTGAACATGGCCTCTCTGTTGACTGGATTAAGAGGAGAAACCAATGATTGCGAAAGGGAAAAGCTAAAGTTCTTTACCTCCTCGTGATTCTTCTTAAGGTATGCCAGTTCCTCTGAGAGGCTTTCAAGCTGTGCCTCCAGGTCAGACCGGTTCATGGTCAGGTCATCAAGTACTCTACGCAGACCATTGATGTCTCCTTCCACACTCTGGCGAAGGAAGAGCTCATTTTCAAATCTGGAAGGGGAGAGTGAATATATGAACATAAGAAATAGATATGAAAATGGCTCATTTTAGCTATTTGTGAAGGCAAAATGTACATTCACGGTCAACACTGGAAATCATGTTGCAAATTTAAAGGATTGGCTTGGATCCTGAGATAAGCTAACTTAACGAAGTACACAGAAGGGAAGCTTCCAATCCCCTCCACCTGCCTGCAGCCCCCCTACTTGCCACTGAAAACCCTTTTTGGAGGGTCAAGGGTCCTCCTAAACCATGTGGGAAGGGCCACAGGGGGCTGCCGCAGGGAGCAGCAGACAAGAAACTTTCCTTCCATGAACTTCCTTAAGTTAACTTACCTTAGGATACAAACCTAATTTGGGGTGATTCCTTTCTCCTCCAGAAACCCGCTGAGCCCCATTCCCACATTGATCAAGAGGTCCCCAATGACATCATCTAGGCTTGGGGGAACCCCTTTAGAAAAACAACAACAATCCCAATAAGCATTGGGTGTGGAATGCTCAGATTGACTGTGTGTGTGTGTGTGTGGAGGGATGAAAAAACAGTGTTGGGCGTGGGAGCAGGAATGGAATGGAGCATCTTGGAAGAAGATATGGCTGGTTGGCTGCAACCCTGAACAGGAGCACTCTGCACTGCAAGATTTTGTTGCAAGTCCCACTTATTCTCTTTCCTAATTCTTAGTAGTTTAGAAATGGAACAGGCATCTTAGAATGGTTGAACAATCTCTTAGGTTTTCAAGAAAAGGCTGGATGGTCATCTGTGAATTACAGCATGCCTTTCCGTGGACTGGGCAAGCTGCCCTCCTGGGATCCCTTCTGACTCTGAGATAATTGCACCAGATAATCAATGTGAGCCAACAGGTGGATTGTTAGACCTCAGAGATGAGGCTTCAAAATCCAGCTCATTTTTGGTGTTTATGCCACTTTTTTTTTTTAAAAAAACAACACGATTCTATTTCTCTGAATCTTGGCAAAAGCAAATCTGCATTTGAGTTGATATAGGTGAGCTGAATAATACCAGGAAATTACTATAATCCTGTTGTATCTGGTATAAGAGGAGGCAAATTAAGATCTATTTATTTCTTGATATAGCTGATGGTTACTGGTTTTGCCCAGTTTAACAGCTGCCCATTGTAGACATATCGGTTGGATCTGCAGAAAGGGGACTGTAGTCTTTAAGAGTGGGATTTAGATCTCATACTTGCATTTATGTTCTTCGAGCTTATATGACCTCATGTTGTGGATGTGGGGAGGGGTGGTGGTGGTGAGAGGCTAAAGAGCCACAGTCTGCAAACATTTTGAAAGCAAAGTTTTGCATTTAGCAGCTTACTTCAGTCGGAAGTCGTCAGCAGCAAGCCTGGCATTGTCAATCTGTAAGACCACATTGGCATTGTCAATGGTCACATTGACTATCTGAGTGAAGTGAAAAAAGTGAAAAAGAGTAAGGCAATGTTTTGTTTCATATTACATTTTCATCTCCAGATCAACAGCAAATGTATTTGTACGTAATCAGGGATTGCTAATAGAGTAACACAGAGGAAAAAAGTGTCTTACACAGCGTAATCCTATAATCACTATTCAGAAGCAAGTCCTATCGAGATCAATGGGGCTTACTCCCGGATAAGTGGGTATAAGATTGCTGCCTTATTTCCCCCTCAAAATTTATTTATTTATTTATTACATTTCTATACCACCCAATAGGAAAAAGCTCTCTGGGCAGTTCACAACAAAATAAACATTGTGCTTCGATACAGTTTTGAAAACTTTCCCTACCCTGAAATGTTTTGAATATGACAAATAAAGATAGGCAATACAGTTTGTTGTTTACAGCAATTTTTCAACTAAAGTACTTGAATTTGAACTCATGCCTGTTCCACTATAATCTCTAACCCTGATGAGAACAGAATTAATTCAGCTTAAATTCAACTACTGTACTCCTGTTGGATTAATATGTAGATAAGGCTCGTATCCCTAACAGAAATAAACATCAACCATTTTGAATGTTATAAGTGGGAAGAAATATGATTCATTAGCATTTTAAATAACTGGGCAATCCAGCCTTGTTAAGCATCATGATTTGAACCTAAGCCAGTCCAGTTCCATTAACTTCATACTTCAGTTGTGGATTTGGGCCACTCATGCAAAGAAAGAGAAATTCACCTGTGTTGGATTTCCCCAGTTGATCACGTTGCGCACTTTTGGGCACCTTTAACTGACCACATTGCGCTCTTGATACAGACCAGCCTTCCCCAATCTGCTGACCTCCAGATGCTTTGGACCACAACTCCCCCTGCATTGCTGACCATTGGCAGTGCTGGCTGGGGCTGATGGGAGTTGAAGTCTGAAACATCTAGTGAGCAGTCAGGAAAGGCTGATATAGACACTAGCGGTCATGTGGGCTCTGGAGAAATAAGAGTACTAAAATAGGTAAATTCCTCTGACTGGTCTTCTTTACCCCCATATTGTGGTACAGGCAAAGGTAGAACTCTTATCTTATTTTGTTTCTCTTATATGTAACTGAGAGTCAGCTGCACAAGCCTGACTGAAGCGAATGGAAGCTGCAATAGAGCACATTTCTGTGCCGATTTCCATTTCTTGCAGTGGGACCTGCTCAGGAGAAGTTTCAATCCCAAAGACTGCACAGAATCTTGCTGAACATCTTGTTCTCTCACCTGGTTGCGAAGATCTTCAATGATCTGGTGATATTTGCTGTAATCGCGGGTAACTCCAGGAGCTCCAGGTCCATTTTTCTCATACCAGTGACGAATTTTACGCTCAAGCTCTGCATTGGCCTCCTCTAGGGAACGCACCTTTTCCAAGTAGTTTGCTAGGCGGCTGTTAAGGTTCTGCATGGTTTCCTTTTCAGCACCAGCCAAAAAGACACTGTCACCCGCTCCAAAGCCACCGCCCAGGGGTATACTTGAGCTGGAGCGATAGCTCGCTCCATAACCACCACCTGCCACTGAGGCACTACCAAAGCCGGCTCCACCACCATAGCCGGTTCCACCACCGTAGCCGACTCCACCACCGTAGCCGGCTCCACCACCAAAGCCAGCTCCACCACCAAAGCCAGCTCCACTTCCAAAGCCGGCTCCACCAAAGCCACTGGATATACCCCCTCCATAGCCACTGCCTAGCCCCACTAGAGATCCGCAACCAAAGCCATGCAGACTGCCACCTGACAGTTTGACACCTCCATCACCCCCAACAAGGGAAGAAATTCTCCTGGATGCAGTAGAAATCCGAAGAGACATTGTAGCCAAGCGATGTGCTTGTTGAAAGGCAGCAGGCAGAGTCAAAGAGGACAGACAGAGTCACAGGACAGGCAGACAGTGTGTGAGCAGGACAGTTTTCTCTGTCTTTTATATCGGATCATTAGGGTGTTGCTTTTGTAATTCCTCCTGCCTGTGGCAATTTTTTTTTTTTTTTTGCTCTACTCAGCTGATCTAAGCTGCAATTGGTTTTCTCTCCCTCCCCCCGCCCCCCCTGAAGTGAGCATTTAATTCAACCTGGTGTCCATTTGCAGTTTGATGCCCTAAGGGTGTTTGTTAGGCCGAGGGCGGAGTAGGGTGGAACAAAGTTAAAAAATTCATTACGATATTGTAATTGTAGATGAGTAATTCTTTTCTTCTTCTCCTAGACCCCAGGCATAATGCTTCTCGTTCCCAGAGCAAATCTCCAAGTGACATACATCTGTTGCATTACCCTATAAGCTACCTCTATTCATTCACATTTAAAAAAAAATAAAAATAGTGGCGGACCTCTGTGTTTGCTTTACCTTCACAATTTTCCTTCTTGAATATTGGTGGGATCAATGTTCCAGTTAGGTAATTTTAAACTGTGGGCTTAATGGCCTTAACACACACTCACACCCATTTCAAAATGTGGTAAGCCAATGCTTATGCATTGGTGGGGCTCTCCTGCTCATTCTACTGAGTGGGGCTCTGGACTTCTGCCCCAATGTCTTCCCCTGATGGCACCACTGTGTCGGATCATGTCCACTTCTGCTTAATCCAGTTCATCTGTAGTTCCATCCACACTAGCCCACTGCTGCTGGAAGAATATGTTAGAGCCACAATTATAGGATGTTCAGTAGCCATTTCCCTTTTGAGTAGTATGCTCCACCGCCTCTAGATTTTAAAACAGGAGGCATACTTGAAGCCTTAAAAAAAGAAGCCTTAAAAAATTGTACGAGACATAAAATGTCTTGAATTAAGGGATACAGTATGGGACAACAATATTTATTAATAACACGGCAAATGAAAGCCCGTTTGCCATTTTTATGGAGAGCTTTGGGACTTTTGGGAACTTTTGCAAGACTGGGAGTCTTTTGTGGTTGAACTGGGAGTTATGGAAAGGTGTTTCATACATGGCATAAAAAGAGCCTTTGAAGCTCATCTGTGCATGCCTGTAAAAGTGATATAAGATAGAAGGCGGAAGAGAGTCACTTTTTCACTTGAATGTCCACCTAGTCTAGCCAGTTTAGGTAGTAGTATCAACTTTCAGAGATGAAAAATGCTTAAATAAATCTGTGTATTGTGTGGAGATGCCCTAATTTGCAGAAGGCAATCGGGAGAAAGGTAGGCATGCCTTTGCCTATGTCTCTCACGGAAATAACTGGCAACTGTAACTCACAGAAAGTGCTAAGTCCTACTGGTTTGAATGTGACGCCCAGCCCCTAGACATGTTTACGGAAAAGTAAGCCCCACTATTCCAGTGGAACATTCCCAAGTAAATCTGATAGGAGTGTAGCCTTACAGACTAAGTATGATTCTGTGTCTTGCATTTAGGTACAAAAAAAATCAATGACACAAATATAGGATGTGGGAGACCTTGCTTGGCAGCAGTATACCGTATGTGGAATGGGCCTTTGTGGATCACAAGCTGAATATAAGCCAGCAGTGAGATGCAGCAGCTAAGAAAGCTAATGCAATCTTGGGATGCATTAACAGAAGCATCATGTCCAGATCATGGGAAGTAATAGTTCCACTCTGTTCTGTGTTAGGCAGGCCACATTTGGAGTACTGTGTCCAGTTCTGGGTGTCCCATTTTTAAGAAGGACATTGACAAGTTGGAGCATGTCCAGAAAAGAGCAACCAGGATGGTGAGGGATCTGGAAACCAAGTCCTAAGAGGAATCGTGGGGAAAGCTGGGTATGTTTAGCCTGGAGAAGAGAAGTTTAGGGGGAGGCATGACAGCGGACTTCAGATATCTGAAAGGTTGTCATGCAGATGGAGCAGACTTGTTCTCTGCTGCTCCATAGGGCAGGACTAGAACCAACAGGTAGAAAAAATGGCAGGGGAGCAGATTTCAGCTAAACATTAGGAGAAACTTCCTAACAACAGGGCCGGCGCTACCGCTAGGCAGATCCAGGCGGCTGCCTAGGGCGCGTGGCGGAAGAGGGCGCAGCGTTTCTGCGCCCCTTCCTCGCCTCCGGCACGCTCCTGCCCCGCCTGCCGCCTCCGCCGCGCCTCCCCGCCCGCCTGCCAGCCGCGGCCGCCACCGCACCTCCCCCCACGCGCGCGCCCGCCCGCCCGCCACCTACCTACCTTCCCGTCGTTTCCGGAGCCCTGCCGGCGTTGTTTTGGTGGGAGGAACCAGAGCAACAGGGCTTAAACAGCCCTGTTGCCCTGGTTTCCCCGGCAAAAAAAAAAAAAGCGCAGGGGTCCCGTCGCGTCGGAGGAGGAGGCTGCGGCGGCAGCAGCAGCCAGCAGCGGGGGCGGGGGGAAGGTAGGTGGTGGTGGTGGCGGCGGCGGTGGCGCGGGGGGGTGTTGCAGAGCAGGGCTGCTTTGCTCCGGAGCCCCCCCCCCCACGGCACGAGAGGGGGGGCGCTAAATATAATTTGGCCTAGGGCGCCAAACAGCCCTGCACCGTTCCTGCCTAACAATGATCGCTGTTCAGCAGAGGAACAGTCTGCCAACTAGGAGAAATCGGGAGTAGCAATAACCTCAGTGAAATGGAATGCCCAGTTACTACAAAACTGAAATACCTGGGAAGTAAGAGCATTTTAAAGTGATTGTGACTCTCTTATTATTATTTCTTTAATCTGTTGTTACTTGTTAGCTGCCTTAGGTGTGTTTTGAAGTGGAAAGTCAGGAGAGAGAGATTTAAGTAAATGACTTTGGGTGCCAAAGTCATGTCTAAATGGCCCAAATGTTCAGGGAGTGGAAGTGGTGCTTTAGACATGTGGGATACTCCAGTGGTAGTTCCCACCTGACCCGCATTGCAGAGAGGGATCTATGGGAACAGTGTGGGGTGTACATGTCCCATAACTGGCACACCAGGCTTCTGAGCTCAGGAATGTTCACTGTGGCACAGAGACAGGGGTGTAGAAAACTACCATCTGGACACCCTCCAAATAAGTGCATCAGGTTCACGACTGCTGCCTGGATCAAAGCTCCAAGAACAAAGAGAAACTGCCTTGCTGCTGTACCTGCTCTGTAGCTGTGATGTTGGGAAAGGCAATCCTAAATAACCAGTTTTTAATCCCAACATACCATGAGTGTTTCAGTCACTTGTGGGAATCCAGTAGACCTGGGGTGTTCTGGAGGGGCCAAATTTGCTATATATTCCCAAACCACTATGCTTGTGTAGTATATATATTCTACAGAAGACAAACAGGTCTTATTTCAAAGGTGCTATGGTACAATCTTTAATTTTTAAAAGTATTTAACCAATATGTTTCAATCCAGATGTCCCTGTGCGGCTAGTTGGAAGCCATCCTCCAGGAGAAGACCTTTTTAAAAAAATCTCCCAGTCCTTATGCACTGACTTTTAGTACTGTTTTAATGGCTGTTTTAATCACCATTTTATGATTACAGTAATACCTTGGATTGCAAGTAATTTGGTTTGAGAGCGTTTTGCAAGACAAGCAAATTTTTAAATATTTATTTATTTATTTTTTACTTGATATACAAGCGTCGTCTTGCAATACAAGTACTGTAGTACGGCTTAAATTAAAAATCTCTGTACAAATTTTTTTGGGGGGATTTCGTTTTGATATAAGAGTGTTTTGGATTACAAGCATGTTTCCGGAACGAATTATGCTCTCAATCCAAGGCATGACTGTAATTGTATTTTTTATGATGCTATGATTTTATTGTATTATTGTATATGTATTTTTGTAAACTGCCATGGAAGCATCATTAAAAGGTGGTACAGAAATTTGATACATGAGTAGATTAAAAAAAAAAAAAGTTTGTAGTGGAGTTATTTTTTAATGAAGTTAAGGGAGATCCAGTCTTCTTCTCCTGCCACATCCCAAGGAGGCAGCTAGTAGGATGCAAAAGGTAGTAGTGGGATTCCTCTCTGTAGAGTAAAATTATGCATTTTTCCTGTTTTTCACTCAAGACTTATAAAGCACCTTTGAGATAAATCCACTTTGTCTTCGTGACACACCCCTCTTTGATTCTTCCATATTGGCTTTGTGGAGCACCCTGTAAAAGAAAGGATACTGGCTAAAATATGGTGCATCTGAATAATTAGGAAAGCCCCTGCCTAATAACCTCACTTGAGGTGCACTCCTATGCATGTTTAGGCAGAGAAAAGGCCTACATCTCCCAGCATGCCCCAGTCGGCATGGCCAGCTGGGGCATGCTGGGAGTTGTAGGCCTTTTCTCTGCCTAAACATGCATAGGATTGTGCCCTTAATTTATTTTTTTATGAAAGTGTGACTTTGGGAATTGTTTGATTTTACTGTACCAGGTAATTAAATCCAAGGATTATAGCTTAACTAATGAAGGCCAAGGTTTTTTTTTTTTAATATATATTTACAATACCCATTATTCCGTTCCAGTGCAGGAGTAGCAGAGAAATGTTGAGTTTTGATTTTTGAATTACCTGATTTCTCAGCGTCTCAGTCAGTGTTTGTCGGCTATTTCAGAAAGCTTCCCCCCACCTCCCGCACTTTCCCTATTTATTGCCTCCTTTAGAAGCAAGTGTGTTTGACTTCTTCTTCATTTGTGAATGGAAACCTCTAAAAATGGGGAGTATTGTTAAACTGCGCCGTGCACGATGCACTGATAAAGAGCCACAGTAGACTTTAGCCCTTGTCAGGCATTCAAATTACCATACTCATGTGATGAGGGAGAGTGGGGACAAGTGTGTGCTTGCTTGGTCTGCCCCCTTCCATTGCTGTACTCATCGCCCTCCACAAGTTGGAGACAAACTGCACCAGGAAGCCTTTTCTACCTGTGCAGGCGCCCTGCGTGATTTGGAAAAACCAGATTCGGAGAGCCATATGTGTTACGTTCATTGAATAGCATGTAGCTGAGAATAATCCTTTAAAAAAAAAAATACAAAACTCTAGAGCAGTGTTCTCCAGCCTTGGGTCCCCCGATGTTTTTGGCCTACAACTCCCAGCATGCCCCAGCCAGCATAGCTGGCTGGGGCATGCTGGGAGTTGTAGGCCAAAAACATCGGGGGACCCAAGGTTGGAGAACACTGCTCTAGAGCAAGTACACTTTGCTCTGATTTGGATTGGGACCACCGCACACTGGAAGAGGATTAACACACTCTCTCTCTCTCTCTCTCTCTCTCTCTCTCTCTCTCTCTCTCACACGCGCACACACACACCCACACCCTGTTTTTCCTGGAATCAATTCCAGTGGGAAAAAGTCTCAACTGACACCAGTGGATTACTTTAGCTGGAGATCCTGGGGGCTGGATATATGGAGCCATTTGCATGCAAAGAATATGCTCTACTGTTGAGCTGTGGGGGCTCCCTGTAACAATGCATGCTGCAAATAGTACCTTCAGGGGCAAGTAACAAATAGCAGCACTAGGATGATTTTTGGTAGGAAAATGGCACAGGGAGGAAGAGGTTAACACCCCCCCTCCTTGCACCACAGTCCCCATCTGGATTGGGGGGAGGTGCTTTCCAGGGATGTTGAAGAGTCCTTGGTCTTGAGTCACGAGTCGAGTCACAAGTCTTTGGACCCGAGTCCGAGTCCTTGGTCCAAAATGGTGACTCACGAGTCCCGAGTCACTCCCAAAGCTGACTCCACGAGTCCCTATTAAAATCAATGGGGGTTTTTTCCCAACAAAATAAGGCTACTTCAAATGTGTGGCTTAAATAAATTCTAGGCACAAGTGTGCCTTTTTATTTCAAAACTCTGCAACTGATTTTCAGCCACAGGGGGATGGAGGGACTCTCCAGCGTGGGGCAACCCCCCACAACAACACATCAATCAAAATACATCTTGAGACACTGTTGAGGCTGCGCTCCTGGTAGCCGTCCATAGCGGCCAAGCAGTGGCGCACCTCGCTTCCACAGGGCCGGATTAAGAGCATTATGGGCCTGGTGCTGAGGAGGGCGCGCGGCTGAAGAGGGCGCGCGGCTGAAGAGGGCGCAGAAACGCTGCGCTCCTCTTCGCTGCCGCTGCGCCGTCCCCGCCAGGCCTCTGCCTCCGCTGCGCCGCCCCCGCTGCGCCGCCCCCGCTGCGCCGCCCCTGCTGCGCCGCCCCTGCTGCGCCGCCCCCGCCAGGCCTCCACCTCCCCACCCTCCCTCTCTCCCGCCGCCACCGCCGCACCCGTCCCGCTCACCGCTGCGCCTCCCCCCGCCCTCCCGCTCGCTGCCGCTGTGCCTCCCGCCGCCGCCGCCACCATCACCACCACCCCAACCCCCCCGCCACTTACCTTCTCCGCGTCGTGTCGCTTCCGGAGCGCCGCCCGCGTTGTTTTGGCGGGAGGAACCAGGGCAACAGGGCTTAAACAGCCCTGTTGCCATGGTTTCCCTGGCAAAAAACAGCGCGGGGGTCCCGTCGCGTCACTTCTTCCTCCTCCTCGGCGGCGGCGGCAGCAGCAGCAGCAGCAGCAGCAGCAGCCGCCGCCAGGGCGGGGGAGGGTAGGTTGGTGGTGGCGGCGCAGGGTTTTTTTTTTGCAGAGCAGGGCTGCTTTGGAGAGGGGCCCCCGCTAAATATTATTTCGCCTGGGGCGCCAAACTGCCCTGCACCGGTCCTGATTGTGGGCCTGTTTTGGGATAGGGGCCTGGAGCTGCAGCTCCAATAGCCCCTATCTTAATCCGGCCCTGCGCTTCCATGCGCTCTTCGCCAGCGATCGCACTTCTCTCCACTCCTTCTGGCACAGCCCAGGGATGTTGAAAAGTCCTTGGTCTTGAGTCCCGAGTCGAGTCTCGAGTCCCACTAAAAAATATTGGGACTCGAGTGGGACTCGAGTCAGAGGGGGGACTCAGTCCAACTCACGAGTCGAGTCCTGGTGTCCGAGTCCCCATCCCTGCTGCTTTCTGTGAAGGAAATACGGGACAGTTGCAAGCGCACGGTTGTAAGTGTATTAATTTGACTTTTAATTGCATCCAGTTGGTATTTTAAGACGGCTCTCTGGCTGAATTCAGTGCTGTCATTTCTACTCTGATTACTTTTTTTTTTTTTTTTAAAGATCAACAACCATCAAAGGTGGTTGCTAACTTTATTGCCAAGTTGTATGATAAGAGCCGTGTTCTGACTCAATTGTTGATGTTACAATACTTTTTCACCAGAGATTAAACGGAACGCTTGGGCAAATGGCCAGTGCTGAACTCTCTAAAGTGGTTGCCTGTACTGTGAGAAAAAGCCTAGAGCAAGGGAGGGCGGGGAATTTGAGCAACAGCATCTCTGTAGGTTCACTAGGGAGCGGTATTGGTACATGAAAGCACACAGTTTACTGAAACGGCAAACCTTTTCTTAACATCTGTAATATGACAAATTGTGCTTATAATTTGGCACCAAGATAACTTGAATTAGGTGATCACAATACATTATGCAAAGACAACATTCCCTTATCTTCCAGAAACGTGTTCAGTTTGCTTGGTTTATTCTAGACTCAGTAGTGGATTTTTGTTTTTTTTAAGTGGATTCATATATGGAGTTTTGCAATTCTGTCTCTCTGTCTGTCTTTGGGACAAGCTGGATTGGGACTGTGGCATGGTGTGGGGGGGCTTCATCCTTTTGCCCCCCACTGCAGTCATGATACAGATTGGGGGGGGCATACCTGTTGTGCCAGGTTGGCCACTATGAGCTTTTCTACACAGGGTCATTCATTAATCGTTGCATTTACTTTCGGTTTTGTTGCAGAATTCAGATCGGAGGTCCACGCAAAGAGCTTTTCCTTTCCTGCTTTTCTGCTACACAACCTCTAGGCGGTGCTGTACTTTAGCGGAATAGCGCAAATACACGAATAGGAAAATACCTTTTCTTTTGCCATCAGAAATAATATCCCATTTCCCCAGCTCTAAAAACACCCTGGGAAACTGCTCTTAAAAAAACAGAAGTGAAACTGGAGGATCACAACGTTGTCCAAAGAACCCATAATAAACAACAGTGAGTAAGGAATCATGATTGCACAAATAAATGCCTCATGCAGAAAAGCTCTGTTTGAACAGAAGGCTAGACTAGATAAGCCTTTGGTCTGATTCAGCAGTGCTCTTATGTGAATGGAGTGAATTGGAGCTTTGTTCCCCGTGCAAATAGCCAATGTGAGGGGGCAGTGCAATCAGGATCAGAACTACAGGATTAATGGGACCGCCCCCACACACTTATGTATGTGATTGGAGTAGGCCCAGGTATAAAACCAACAGGCCTGCTGCAGTCATCTGGTTGGGCCTCACTCATGCTGATACACAGGCAAGCCTGCAAAGTACAAAACTAGAACGTGCTAACCAGTGTTCTCCAACCTTGGGTCCCCAGATGTTTTTGGCCTACAACTCCCAGCATGCCCCAGCCAGCTAGGCTGGCTGGGGCATGCTGGGAGTTGTAGGCCAAAAGCATTTGGGCACCCAAGGTTGGAGAACACTGTGCTAAGCATATACCAGGGGTGGGGGTCCTGTCCAGATGTTGGACTCCAGTTCCCATCTGCCCAGCCACGATGACCACTGATACAGGATGATGGGAGCTGTAGTCCCGCCTGTTCATTTTATTTATTTATTTATTATATTTATACCCCATGTTTTTTCCTGCAAGGAACCCAAGGTGGCTTATATAATCCTCCTCCTCCCCATTTTATCCTCACAGCAACCCTGTGAGGTAGGTTAGGCTGAGAGTCAGTGACTGGCCCAAAGTCACCCAGTGAGTTTCATGGCCGCGCAAGGACTAGAACCCGGATCTCCCAAGTCCCAGTCCAACACTCTCACCACTATGCCACACTGGCTCTCACCATGCAATCGGTTCAGATATATAGAAGGATGTGTGGTTAAGCGATCATCTGTCCCCATCTGGTGACTCAAGTGACACACACGTTTGATTTCCAAGTCTCATTGCTTGATAGCTGAACACTTGATGATCCACGGCTCAACATATCGTTATGACTGTTGGTCTGACTGTGCCTATTGTTCCCTACTAGTAGCTAATGTATGGACCTCCAAAGCACTTTTGTACTGTTTTTGCACTTTTGTGGGCATCATGAGAAATCTCTGCTTTTATTTGTGCATGTGTGTGCATTAAAAAAAAACAAGTTTCTAGCTCTCATGGGTGTAGAGAGCAGCTTGAAAATAGGATGACAAAAAAAAAAAAAGACTCAGGTTCATTATTTTTCCAGTCTTATAATTTGTAAGACTACACATTCAGTTTTGATTCGAAGAGACATAGCAGTTTTTTCTGCATTCTTGACAGCAACGGTTGGTTTCAGATTAAGCATACTGTATAAATGCAAGTTCTTGGCACTTATCTTGTCTTTGAAACTGTGACACGCTCAAAACATGTTAATGGTAATTATCGTCTTTTGCTCCCTCTCTCGATTGGAGCCAATAAACACATACCAACTGTGCCCCGTGGACAGATTCATGCTAAGTTAGCTTGTCATATATTTCCTATGGTGCTAAGCACGTGGCGGTCTTGCCCTGTGTTTTTTGTTTCCACATGCCACAAAAAAAAACATGCCACAGGAATTCCTTCATTGGGCCATTTTGGGAGTGTATCTCTTGGGCACCTCATCTCTGCTTTTCATCATGCCATGCTGCTACAGTTGTATGGTGTGTGTTGTATTGGTTGCTACTGGAAGCCCAGCATTTTTGACTGGTAACAGAATAGCTGCTTCAATGATTACTTATGAGGAAGATATGGAGCAGTGCATGCAATCCTGTACATATCTACTCAGAAGTAAGCCCCATGAAGCTCAATGGCACTTCCTCCCAGGTAAGCGTGTATCGGATTACAGCCTAAATGTCTATGATATTACATACATTGCTCCCAGCCATGATTAATTCACAGTTGACATGGCAGATATGATTGGCGTGTGTATACTGACATATGTCGCAGTGAACACCATACAGTGTGAAGCATCTGTTGCAGTTCCCTAACAGCATGTCCACTGCATGACCCCACGTGTTTTCAGAGATGTCTCTCCCCATCACAGATCACATTGCAGTGATCACATGCTGTACAACCGGCAATCATATCTGCTGTGCAAAACGTTAAATCAGTTCTTATTTGGTTTGAAGAGTATATGCACACCTGAGCATACAATGGGTTTGCCATGGTTTGATCTTGTTGCAGAATGTTCTAGTTGCCTGCTTCTGGGTTTTTTGTTTTTTACTAAACTAGACAGATCAGTCAAGAATGGGACCACAAGTTGACCACATGGCATACTTGATTGCACAAACAGTGACATGGGTGTGCTACCAATGAGGGTACAGTCATGCCTTGGATTGAGAGCATAATTCGTTCCGGAAACGTGCTTGTAATCCAAAACACTCTTATATCAAAATGAAATCCCCCCCCCCAAATTTGTACAGAGATTTTTAATTTAAGCCGTACTACAGTACTTGTATTGCAAGACGTCACTTGTATATCAAGTCAAAAAATAAAATAAAATAAATATTTAAAAATTTGCTTGTCTTGCAAAACGCTCTCAAACCAAGTCGCTTACAATCCAAGGTATTACTGTATCTGCTCACTGTTCAGCAGTACCTGCATCGAATCCTCAACAGATCCTTTCTCTTGGGGTTACATATAGTAACAGAAGAAAAGTAATTAGTAGGTCTTTGGGGGGCATCACACAGATAATACCAAGCCTGTGGCTCACGCCGGCTCAGCTTGTCTGAGTGTGGAAAGCTAGGCAGGGTCAGGCCTGGTTCTTACTTGGATGGGAGACCCCTCCTCTAGTTTCCTGCATTGAGCAGGGGGTTGGACTCGATGGCCTTGTAGGCCCCTCCCAACTCTATGATCTATGATAACCTTTAAAACCCTACACGGCTCCAGTCCAGCTTATCTCAAGGAGCACCTCCAGCAACATCAAGTAGGCCGCTCAACAAGATCTGCCACGGACGGCCTTCTCCTTATCCCATCAGCCAGAGCAGCCAGGCTGGTGGGGACTAGGAAGAGGGCCTTCTCTGTGGTGGCCCCCACATTATGGAACTCCCTCCCTAGTGACCTTCGCCATGCCCCCTCCGTGATGAGCTTCCGCCGTGCATTAAAAACATGGCTGTTCAGGCGGGAATATGGGGTGGGTTAGGATTAGGATTTTAAAAGAATTTTTTAATACTGTTTTAATTATCATATTTTATTGTATTGTTTTATTGTGTCATTTTGGTTGTACGTCGCCCAGGGTGGCCGGGTGACTGGCCAGATAGGTGATTAATAAATATAATAAATAAATAAATAAATGATAACTGTTGCTATGCAGGATGAGGGACCGCTGTTCACACGAGGACCTAACATATTGTGGAGAAACAGCCTCTGCATTTGCATATGCTCACTTAGCTGAAATGAACCCACACTGTTGAAATGTTGTGCTTCATTTGGCTATGGGTGACTTCAGTGGGAGAATGTTGGAATTGAGTGCAACGAAATATTTATCATATGCAAATAGTAAAAAGGTTTATTGAACTATTACAGCTAAAAGAAGTCAGAATTTCAGAATGCACTTTTGGGGTTTGCTTAAAGGAAAGTAGATAAAGTGAGGAATGTCTAGAAGGTTTTTTTAAAAAAAGATTTCAAGGCACTTGAAGGTGTTTTTTTTCTTGCTTCTCTGCCCAGACATGTATTAAAAGGAAATATTCTTTGCAGTTTCCTGGTGTTTATTTAGTCGGCTTCTCTTCAACTGTTTTGACCTGGGATGAAACAACTCTGCCGTCAACCACTTCTTCCACAATTGTCTTAACCATTCTGGTTTTGGTTGATTCTGGAAAATAAAAAAAGCCAAGTGGAAATATAGTCACATCAATGTTTGAAACAGATCCTTGCCATGCCTTCCATTACTGCAAATTATGCTCTGTTTTTGGGTTGTTTTTTTTTAAATAGAAGCAGACTAGTATTAAGTACGCAAGATGGAGACTTGGGCCTGACAAGATATGATGGTAGCAGATGTATGTGTCAGAATGGTGTCATTGCCAATTCCCAGTGGGTGGGAGGGCATCATGAGGGCAGGGAGTTGACCTTTCCCCCACTCAAGCTTCTCTTCCAAGAATTGCTTCTCCATTGCTGTTTTCCTCCGGGGGGGGGGGGTTCTGTGAATGGAAGTACCCCTGCTGGGAGAAAAAAACAGCTGGAGAAAAATATGGGTGAGGGGATGGGTTCTTCTCCTCCCTCCCACGCAACACATGCTACACTTAAATCTCACTCTCACCTCGCTCTGTTATAGGGAATTGGCAGTTCCTGCTGCCATTTTGTTTAGATGGGCGCTAATGAAAAGAAATACATTTAACCCTGCTCAAGGAGCATCTCCAGCAACATCAAGTAGGCCACTCAACAAGATCTGCCACGGACGGCCTTCTCCTTGTCCCATCAGCCAGACCAGCCAGGCTGGTGGGGACTAGGAAGAGGGCCTTTTCTGTGGTGGCCCCCAAACTGTGTGGAACTCTCTCCCCAGTGACCTCTGCCATGCCCCCTCCTTGATGAGCTTCCGCCATTCATTAAAAACATGGCTTTTCAGGTGGAAATATTGGGGTGGGTTAGGATTTTAAAATTTTATACTGTTTTAAGTGTATTTTATTCTGTTTTGTTTCATTGTATGTTGTACATCACCCAGAGTGGCCGGGTACCGGCTAGATGGGCAATCTAGAAATACAATAAATAAATAAATCAGTGCAGTGCAGTGCTGAGGATGATCGGCTAAAATGTTTCCATGTTAGTCACTTTAAAAAACTGGACAATTTAAAGTTTGCAAAGACTGTATCCCCTTCCACCAGTGAGTACTTGGTACAGGTATATTAGTATAGTATTTAATAGAGGTGTAGTGCATAGATACAGGTACAAGTATGGTACATAGATAGTAAAGTTTGCTGGAGGGGGCATAAAAGCATCTCTGGAATACAGATGAGTTTAATAGGCATTCCCTCTCCCATGGGAATCTCAGGGACTCTAGGGCTCTGCACACAGAGTCGAGAGGGGTGTTAATATAAACACTGTTTATGTGCTGGCGGAGTGAGCAAGGTCATGCCTGGCAGCCATGCCCTCCACCCCCAAGACGCTCATCAGTTGTGCGTGCCCCCTCCGGACACTGGCCTTGCATTTGGCCAGTTTGTGAAGGGGCTCTACACATACTAATTGACCTGCATAGAGATTCTCCATACAGGGGGGGGGGGGGCGGATCCTGAGTAGGGCTTTGCAACACAAGAAGAAAGGGGAAATTGGAAAAATGTTGCATAAGCACACGGAGAGGCAATAATCTGCCATTGGTATGGAGTTAAGGGTCAGGGGAGGCAGTTTTGGAAGCAAGGGGACTAAGAGGTGGAAAGAGAGATTATGCATTTCTAAGGTGTGTGTGTGCGCGTGTGTATATAATTACCTTTGCCAGAGCTTCCCGAACCCATAGAGCTATAGCTTGTAGTGCCATAAGTCATTCCACCAGACCCAAAGCCACTGTAAAAGAGAAACATTGGGTTTTTTGCAATGTATAGTGATATGCTATCTGCTTGACTTTTCAGTGAGCAGTGAAGAACAATAACAAAATTATTGTGATCAAACATTGAAGGTAACTGTCGATAATCGGCCCAGGCAGGCTTGCTTTTGTTTCAAAGTGAATTAATGAGGATCAATACTTACAGCCCTATCTATGGTGGTGATGTTCTAAATTCAGGGAGAGTTAGTACATGGGGAGGGTTGGGATTCACTGGCCCTGCCGCCAAGGATCTATGCGTATCAGCTCTGGGAGGTTGGAAGGTGGGCCACCATGTGTGATCCGGATCAACCCCCCCCCCACCTCTGTATTCATTCTCCCAAAGTGGTTCTCCCAAAGTCTGCATAGGGATTTTGGCGAACGTAAATCTAACATAGATGTTATATATAGAGGAGGGCAACAAGGATGATAAAGGGACAAGGCCCTACGAGGAGAGACTGAAAGAACTGGGCATGTTTAGCCTTCAGAAGAGGAGACTGAGGGGAGATATGATCGCACTCTTCCAGTACTTGAAGGGTTGTCACACAGAGGAGGGCCAGGATCTCTTCTCGGTCATCCCAGTTTGCAGGACACGGAATCATGGGCTCAAGTTACGGGAACCCAGATTTCACCTAAACATCAGGAAAAATTTCCTGACTTCAGAGCAATAAGACAATGCAACCAACTACCTAGGGAGGTGGTGGGCTCTCCCACTCTGGAGGTATTCAAGGTGCAGCTGGGCAGCCATCTGTCAGGGATGCTTTGGCCTGGATTCCTGCATTGAGCCTTGTAGTAGGCCCCTTCCAATTCTACTTTTCTATGATTCTATGATATGCAGATATTTAGAATCACCCTCACCTCTCTGCATACTTTCCAAATGCAGAGTGCAATCCAATCCCATTTGAACTTATGGGAAGTGACTTCCCATTGAGCTTAGTGGAAGTGACTGCATTCATGTCATGCAAATCACTGTCCTGCAGATCTTGCCATATGGTCAGATCTATAGAACTCCAGAATTTGTTTTGAGACAGATCAGACTGTGGGGTGAGATCTCTATTAAGCTTTAATTAGCATCTTACCATTTTAGCAAGTTTGTGGGGGCAAATAAGTATTTATGTACTTACAGGATTTATATCCTGCCTTTCCATTCTCAAAGAGAGCACTCAAGATGGCCCACAGTGGGTTGGAGCCAGACTAAGTTCATCATATTTACAGTCCACTGAAAACAATGTGAAAAGCTTGTCATGATTAACTTAAATCCCATTGATTTCAAAGGGTCTTCAGTGTGGCTAACCTGCAATGCAACGCAACGCTGTACAGATCTACTCCGATGTAAAATGTATAAAACCTTACACAGCTCAGGACCACAATACCTGATGAAGCACCTCTCCTGTTATGAACCTGCCCATACACTATGGTCAGCATCTGCTGCCCTCCTCTGAGTGCCTCCTCCAAGAGAGCTTCGTAGGGTGGCAACGATGGAGGGAGACCTGAAGTTCTCAGTGGTAGCCTCCTGACTGTGGAATGATCTCCCCACTAAGGTCTGCCTGGTGCCAATACTGCCGTCTTTTGGACACCAAATTAAGACTGTCCTCTACTTCCAGGCACTTGACAGGATGTGATAGGATTTTAATGTTGGTTGTGTTTTATCAGGTCCTGGTATCATTGTAATTTAGCGTTGTAGGGATTGGGCCACTCTTCCTGCGGCGAAGGACCTGGGAACAGATTCTGAAGGAAGAGGGGGAGAGGTGGAGTTGGAAGGGGGGAGGCCAGGAGCTTTGGAGCAGACTCTACTCAGGGCCGGATTAAGATAGGGGCTATTGGAGCTGCAGCTCCGGCCCCCTACCACAAAATAGGCCCACAATGCCTGGACCCGCGGCGCGGAGCGCCGCAGAGAGAGCCACACGCGCGGGAGGAGACGATCCTGGTCATGGGGCGTGGGGAGATCAGTCCCAGCCGTGTTCTGCCTGCCTCCGCGAGAGATGCTCTGTCTGTCCCCGCCGCCACCTCCTCGCCGGTCCTCGGCGGCACCCTCCGCTTAAAGAGCTGCCAGCGCGGGGAGGGGCGGCCAGGTGGGCGAGGCTGCCCCGGTGCTGGGAACAGATGACACGGCAGGGGTCGGGCGAGTGCGTGGGCGGGTGCGCGGGCGAGAGTCACCGGACGTGCAGAATGCGGGGCGGGGGCGCTTCTCCGAGATGATGCGGAGGAAGAAGGGAAGAGCCGGGTCGGCCGGCACCGGCAGGCCCTCTCTGTGAATCCAGCCCTGGTAAGAATCCGCTGCCGGGGGCGCGGCGTGGCCCACGCTTCCCAGGAGCTGAGCGCGCGTCCTTCCTCCCCCCCCCGTGGCCGCTGCTAGCAACACGTGCCCCCCCATGAGGCTACGTTGGGAGGCGACCTCCTCTGAAACAACAGATCCTTCCAGCCTTCAGCTAATCCAGCCCCCCCCCCTTCTCTCCCATTCTCACTCTAAACTGCAAACAAACAAAAACGCTCCTTAACAAAGGAAGGGCAGAACAGAAGCCATAATTGTACATTGTGAGAATTCTCTGTTAGAGATCCTTAGCCCGGCTCCTCAGTCGGAACTACAGTTCCCACCATTCCCTGAGAAGAGGCAATGACTATTACACCAGATTACATCTGAGGATAAGATCAACCTGTTATTATTATGCAAATCCAAATGAAAGCGATCCCAGCTGCACCCCCTAGTGTAGACAGGGTCAGGTACAAACAAGCCTGTGTCTCACGCTGGCTCAGTTTGTCTGAGCGTGGAAAGCTAAGCAGAGTCAGGCCTGGTTGTTACTTGGATGGGAGACCCCCTCCTAGTTTCCTGCACTGAGCAGGGGGTTGGACTCAATGACCTTGTAGGCCTCTTCCGACTCTATGATCCTATCCTGTGATCCTAATCTTAAACTCTGGATGTATACAGCCCCCTTCCCCCCCCCCCTCTCTTTAGATGGCCGTGCGTATTCCTCACTTACTTACTAAACTGTGGTAAGTTGGCCCTGCTGTGTTGGGGGGGTCCTCCTGCTCATTCTGCTTCGGCCCCAAAGTCCTGCTATGCTGGCTGGGGCATGCTGGGAGTTGTAGGCCAAAAACATCTGGGGACGCAAGGTTGGAGAACACTGCTCTATTTGATGGGCTGCCCTGTCCAAGTCCCATGTAAAGATAAAGAACCCTATGAAGGTAGCTGGGGCCTTGGAGATGCCCATCAGCATTAGCACCGGGACGGCAAGCTGAGAAGGGGCACACAGCTCAGCTGGTCTCTGTTCCCCACAATGGAGAGATGATGTACTGTATGTTTACCAGTATTTAAATTATAGTTATTATTTCTAAATGTGCATTTATACATCTACATTATATGCAAGTTGGTGCCCTCTTTTGCCCTCTTTTTTTTCTGGTAATGCATTCCTCCTCTCGCCTGGCGATGTGTAATGTGACCGCCCGTCTAATTAGTGCAAGGATTCCACAGATCTCCACATCTCTTCCTCAGGCAAGATGGGTACCCAAAAGCAGCAAGCACACAATTAGGCTCTGCAGGTCATGTGATGGTTACAAGGCTGGACCTAGAGCTGCCCCTAGGGTCGCTGGGAACAAGAAAGGGGGGAAATGATGGATCCCCCTTTTAATATAAAATTGTTGTCTTCATTTATTTATTTCCATAAAAAGGCCCACCAAAATCCTCAGCACCAGGCCCATAATGCTCTTAATCCGGCCCTGACTCTACTGCAGGCAGGGAGGCAGGACCGGTGCAAGGCAGTTTGGTGCCCTAAGCAAGATCAGATATTTAGCGCCCCCCCTTCCCACTTGAGAGCGCTGTATGTTTTTTCAAGGGTTTCTGCACCCCCCTTTAGCCCTGTGCCCTAGGCAGCTGCCCAGTTGGCCTAATGGTAGCACCAGCCCTGCAGGGAGGAACAATCCGGTGTCACAGATTCGTGGGGAAGCAGTCTGAGCACTCTGTTCTGGAGGAGGGGGATTCTAGCATCACTAACCCCCACGTGAGCTAAGGACAGGTGACCATGACAAGTGTCAGTCAGGTGCACTGCTCTGTGAAATTGGCTCTTAAGAATAAGGACCCGTGGGTAGTTTGAGTCTGGAAGGGAGGAAAGGTCCCAAGTTTGGAATCAACTGCTCAACAATAGGGCCATCTTCCTTAATGGCTATTATTCTAACTTATTGCCTTGTGATTGACTCTGCTAATCACTTCTTTGTAATTCAAAGCCAGTTGCTAGGATGGCCTCCAGGTTAGAAGCCTGCGAATTCATAGATTCATAGATCATAGAGTTGGAAGGAGCCTAAGGCTATCGAGCCTACAAGGCCATCGAGTCCAACCCCCTGCTCAATGCAGGAAACTAGAGGAGGGGTCTCCCATCCAAGTAACAACCAGGCATGACCCTGCTTAGCTTTCCACGCTCAGACAAGCTGAGCCAGCGTGAGCCACAGGCCTGTAAAATAAAATAACGCTTTTTTGGTCCTGTGGATTCTTCTTGGAAGGAGATTGGGGGAGTATGGCCTTGGCAACTGTTTTAAATTCTTTTTAAATTTTGTATGTTTGCAGGTTTTTTTATACAGTATAATGTTTTGTAATTTTTGTGAACCAACCAGAGAATGTTGGCTGTTTGGCGGTATAGAAATGAAATATATGGAATGTAATGAGTACACTGGGACTTACTCCCAGGTAAGTGTATATAGGATTGCAGCTTTAGCCTGGATCCAATCCAATACGTATAAACAAATGTATAGAAAGATACATTAACAATAGCCATACATTAAGGGTACGATCCTATGCATGTTTAGACAGGAAAGGTCCTACAGCTCCCGGTATTTCTCTTTAAGGGTGCAATCCTATGTGTGTTTAGACAGAAAAAGTCCTACAACAATCCATGCTGGCTGGGGAATGCTGGGGGTTGTAGGACATTTTTCTGTCTAAACATGCATAGGATTGCACCCTTAAGACTAAAAGCACATCAAAGTAAAAACCAGTACAACTAGGTGTCTAAAAACATCAAAGAGAAGGCATGACAAGTTTCCCCTAGATAAATCAGTCTTAACTTGATGATGGAACATCTTAAGAAATAAGGCAAAGCAAATTCGGGCTGTAGGAACTTCCACTGTCTGGGTACTGCCATAGAGAAGACAATTTCCTGTGACTCTCGTATGCGCCTTACCAACTAAAAGTAAGATTTGATTCTACCTGTCAAAATGTATCTCTCTACCCTAATCCTTTAGATTAGGGGAAAATAAGCATTTAAATTGTATCCTGACCTTGACTTTTCTTTGTTTATGGCCACGCTGGTAGTTTCTTCCATTTATGTCATGTCCATGCCACACCCTTGTTTGCATTACATTGGGGGTTGTAGCATGGGAGAAATACTACAGAACTGGTCACATGTGGTGTTGCTGTGGCATGGTACCCCTAGCACAGTGGCTTTCTTGCTAAATAGGAATAGAAACTGTAGCATTGTTCCATGTCATAGCTGACCAACAGAATAATCAGGATTTTCTACACAAGGAATTTATCGGGCTCTTTAGATGATGTTGTGATCCTCCAGTTTCGCTTCTGTGTCTAACCAGCACTTTCAGGGAGTTTTTTTACAACAGGGAAAATGCAGAATTTGTGAAAGCGAAAGAAAGTGCGGTGTCCTCTTACGATTTTATGCTATTTCGCAATACCACAGTGCCACCTAGAGGTTATGTAGCATACATACAGCCGATTAACAGCCGATTGGCAGCCTCAGGTAGAAAAGCTCCTTGTTGCTAAGTGAACTGGGCTGATCGAGACTTAGTTATACTTTGAATAACCCATGGAAATCAAGTTAGTCATCACTAGATTAAGTCCTATTTATTCAGTGGGTCCACTCTGAGTATGATTAAGTCTGGGAATCCCATCTTATGTCTCTGGAGGAATCTTCCAGAGGGGTAGCTGCATGTGTCTATCCCTTTTGCGGAAAAAGACAAGAAGGAATCTCGTAGTCCTAAAGACAAGCAGATGTATTATGACGTAAGCTTTCATGGACTAGGGTCCACAAAATCTTCTGCCAAAATACCTTTGTTAGTCTTTAAGGTGCTACAAGACCCCTTGTTCTTTTTTCTGATGTGAGGATGTGGTTTCTCAGTTGCATGTGACATATCTTCTTACCCTCCTTCTCCATCCAGGAGGCGGCGGTAGGTCTCAATCTCCTTCTCCAGACGTGTCTTGATGCCCAAAAGATGCTGATACTCTGCATTCTGGGTCTCCATTTCAGCCCCGGACCTGCATCAGCTGTTCCTCTAAACTACTGATCTGACCCTGTATTTGACCAAGCTGATCACAGTAATTTCGTTCTGTTTCTGCCAAAGTGCCTTCAAGAGATTGTTTCTGTCAGGAGACGGAGCCAGGGGTTGGGGGAGGAAAGAGGAAAATACAGCACCAGTTAGTGATGATAAAGGAGCTGGAGAAGCTCAGGAAAGGAAATTATTTTAAATATTACTATGAGAACTCTTATTCCGGAATGAAGCATGTAAAATCCTGTTGAAAATCAACAGTGCCTTCTTTGTGCTTGTGCTTTCACCTTCTAGAAGGCCATTTATGAGAATAACACCACAATCCATCCAATGCATGTTTACTTGGACATAAGTCCTCTCAATTATATTTTATTTTTATTGAGAACAAAAACAAACACCACAAAACATATACAGTCATGCCTTAGATTGAGAGCATAATTCGTTCCGGAAACGTGCTTGTGATCCAAAACACTCTTATATCAAAACGAAATCCCCCCCCAAAAAATTTGTACAGAGATTTTTAATTAAGCCGTACTACAGAACTTGTATTGCAAGACGTCGCTTGTATATCAAGTAAAAAAATATTAAATAAATATTAAAAATTTGCTTGTCTTGCAAACGCTCTCAAACCAAGTTACTTGCAATCCAAGGTATTACTGTAACAATTAAAACAACAACAAAAAAGTCCTGTTAAGTCCAGTGGGGCTTATTCCCAGGTTAGTGAGTATAGTGATGGCAGCCTAAGTAATACACTTACTCTGGACACACACACACACACACACACAAGCCAAAATATGGGTGGGTTTGTTCGGTTTTGTTGGCCCCTAGGTGGAGTTCGTGTGTGTGTGTGTGTGTGTGTGTGTGTGTAAACTAAGTGTCAAGCTAAAATGACACCATTCATGTACTGGTGAGAGCATTGGACTGTCCCTCTGGAGTTCGGGTCCTAGTCCCGCTCGGCCATGAAACTCACTGGGTGACTTTCGGCCAGTCACTGCCTCTCAGCCTAACCTACCTCACAGGGTTGTTGTGAGGGTAAAATGGAGAGGAGGAGGAGGAGGATTATGTAAGCCGCCTTGGGTTCCTTGCAGGAAAAAAGGCGGGGTATAAATATAATAAATAAATAATAATAATAATATACAAATGTGTATGTGGTTTTTTTTAAAAAAAAGTTTAAATAGCAAGTGTGGGGGAAGGACATCTTTAACCCTTTGCCGCCCCGCGTGGTCCCAGTCTGGATCGGGGCCCCAGCACCTGCTATCTGCAGTGGAAGGAAACCTCCCTTTTGCGGCAATGGAAGCTTTCCTTAGACTGTAAGCTGCAGCAGGTGCAGCGGTTTGATCCAGATTGTGGGACTGCAGCGAGGACCAAAGGGTTAAATCCCTCCCCAACTATTTATTATTTAATTATACATTATATCCCACTTTTCTTCCGTTGTGGAACTCAAGGTGGCGACATGCGGTCCCAGGTGGTCTCCCCCATGCCCTGACCTGACCCAGGCTGCTTAGTTTCAAGCATGATGGCTGCCTCCCTGTGCCTTCAGACCAGTGTCTCCAACCTTGGGTCCCTCAGATGTTTTTGGCCTAAGCGTAGCTGGCTGGGGCATGCTGGAAGTGTAGGCCAAACACATCTGGGTTGGAGAAACACTGCTTCAGGGGACCATACCCTGGGACTAGGATCTGAATCCACATCTGCTCCCTGTGTTTATTTACATTTTTAAAAACCACTCCTGGCTGTTTCTAATTGCATAACGGGTGTCCTTTAGTAGCCCAAGACCCGGATTAAAGATACTTGCACTGCATGTTACAAATCATTAAAGTTGTGGTTTGTCCTTGCAAACTCTTAATTTTATTGCTTTGCTTTCTCCAGCTTCCCCCCCCCCTACCTACCAGTTCCACCCCTCCCCCGTTCCTTAACATTTTGGTTTCATCTCCAACCCCTCTTCTCTTTGGCTTTGACTACTTTATGAGCCTGGGTAACCCAAAGACCACGTGGGCTGAAGATTGTGGGAGTGAGTCCAACACTCTGGAGGGCACCCGGTTGGGAAAGGCAGCCCCAAGTGATGGTTCATCATCGTCACTTCAAGATGGCTCAAAAATGGGGAATCAAATCAGGAGTGTGAACTGCCATCTCAGTATGTGCTGGAGGGTTTGCAAAATGAGCTACTGGGCCAAATGGTGGAGTTATTTGCCACGTTAAAATTGGTCGTGGGAATCCTCTCCCCTTTCCAAATAATTAACGGAGAGATCTTTCCAAAAACCCTCTAATACAGCCCTAGCGCTGCCATTTCAAGGAACTCAGATCATACCCTTACCATGGCAAGTTGGGCCTGATACTCCAGTTCCAGGCCCTGCAGGGCACGCCTCAGATCAGTGATTTCAGTCTTGCTTGAGCTCAGCTGATCCACGTTGGCCGAGATTTCTTGCCTCAGAGCTCCAACCTGAGACAAAACAGCCGAAGAGGAGGAGTGTTTTAAGGGCCCGGCTAGGTAATCGAAATACTTTCCCCCACGGTTTGTGGCATGAGGAGCATTCTTGCCTGTTTGTTGAACTGCTCTTCTGCCTCTCTCCGATTCTTGTCAGCAAGTTCTTCATACTGGGATCTCATCTCATTCAGTAGTCTAGTCAGGTCAACTCCCGGAGCGGCGTCCATTTCAACACTGACGTCTCCAGTAGCCGCCCCTCGGAAGCTCCTCAGTTCCTACATTAGGAGAGGCCCAGTGGTTTTTTTTAATAGCATGCCATATGAACCGGTCCATTTAGCTACACAATCCACAGAGAATAGAGGAGCTGTCACAATTCACATGCAAGCCCATTGGAATGAATGAGACCTGTGCGTAGGTTTGCCATCTATTTATACTTTCAGTTATTTCTTTTAAAAGCAGCCTGGGAACTGTAAGTACAGTTTACACAGGCGTTTTTAACAAGGAGGAGGCACATGTTCCCCTGAATTAAAGCTTGCGCGACTCTTGTTGTAAAGATTACTGCTTAATATTTTCCTGGATTGGAAGATTCATTCGCACGCAAGCACATCATGCAGTTCTTGGCTTTGTGCCATGTGTCGCCATGCATCGAAAACAGAAGGCACGAATGAATACCACACGCATATGGAGACGTTGCATTTGTTAGGAAAAAACCCCTTCTCTCTAAGTGATGTGGGAGTTTGGGGATTGTGATGAAGTAAAGGCAGGACAGTTTTGTGTGTGTGTGGGGGGGGGATACAAAGAAGAAGAAGCAAATATAGGATATAATGAGGGAACCTGAGGGGAATGCGTGCATACTTTCCCCAGAGTGACAGCTCAAGATAAGCTACAGCAGGGCTGTCAACCTTGGGTCCCCAGATGTTGCTGGCCTACAGCTCCCGCATACCCCAGCCAGCATGGCTAATGGCAAGGGATTCTGGGAGCTGTAGTCCAGCAACATCTGGGGACCCAAGGTTGGATGAGCCCTGAGCTAAATGCATTCAGAAGTGTAACTTGGCTATATAAGGAAGGAGAGAGTTCAGTTTAAAATCTCTTTCGCTGTGTTCTCATTTGACCAGCAGATGGCGGGCACACCTGTGATTATGGAATTTTCATTGCCTTTATGAGGAGAGATTATTATTACTAGGATGGAGGTGCTTCCAGATAGATATATTGATTCATAGAGTTGGAAGGGGCCTACAAGGCCATCGAGTCCAGCCCCCTGCTCAATGCAGGAAACTAGAGGAGGGGTCTCCCATCCAAGTAATAACCAGGCCTGACCCTGCTTAGCTTTCCACGCTCAGACAAGCTGAGCCAGCGTGAGCCACAGGCCTGTACAGATGAGGCTCCTGTGCAAGCAAGCGCCCTGCCCTGCCTCAATCACAGAAATTTACGAGGGGTCCAGTCCAGATGTCATTGTCTTCCATTTGTAACCCCTCCTGTGCTTTCCCGCCACTTATTCTGTAATTTTTTTCTTACCCCCCAAAAGATCTGTTAAGACAGAATAGCCACATGATGCTTTGGAGAGCGAGCAGCTCGGGTCCCCTCATTTTGCAGTAGGTGAGGCACCACACATTATGCTTACCGTCCAGAGTCTGATGGTACTGAATTGCACCACTGTGCCAGAATTCGAATGGCGTACCATCTCCTCACTAAGATGTGAGCGAAGTTTTAGGCAAAGAGTTCTCTTACCTCCTCTGTGGTTCTCTTGAGGTAGGCAAGTCCTCATTCAGGCTTTCGATCTGCAACTCCCGGTCAGACCTATGCATGGTTAAGTCATCACGGACTCTCGAAGGCCATTATATCGCCACCACACTCTGATGTAGGAACAGTTCATTTTCATACCTTTAAAGTTAGTATATTACGAATGACACTTACAGAACATCTTGCATGTAAAGAATCCAGATGACTTTCTAATTAAGGTCAATGGTCTGTTTATCAGATTGTGGATTTTTACTTTCTGCCAGCACCCAAACGCTGGGTGGGTGGGTGGGTGGGGGAAAGAAGAGGTGTGCTGTAGAGGGGTGGGGTGGGGTGGGGTCATCTCTTCTTTCTTCCTTTCTCTTCCAGGAATTTGATACTTACTTAAGTTTGAAATCATCGGCAGCCAGTCGAGCATTGTCAATTTGCAAAATGATCCCAGAATTCTCGATATTCTGTCTATGTATCTATAACAAACATATAAAAGATAGATGCATGCACTAGTACTTCCTAGAAATCATAGCCACCATCCCCGGTATCTCTAGGGACTCTGCACAATTTACACTGAGTAATAGTGAAATCACACTGAAATATTTTTAAAGCTATTTTTAGAAAGGAACATTGGGAAGAGAAGGGGGAGTATAGAGATAAGGTGACCAACTTCACATTGTTTATTTAATGTGCTTAAATGTGCCCAGAGGATATTTACTTTATTGTTGGTTTTTAATGATGGGGCAGGCATGGTGGAGACAGATATCTGCAGGGAATCCATTACAGCAAAAGTACAAATATAGCTCCCAAGGGTGAGATTCTAGGAGCGGGTTCTTGTATGCAGTTCAAAGTCTTTGTATAGTGGGAGCAGGAGAAGTGACTATATTAATATCTAAGATGAGTTTACCCCAAAGGTGTAAATAAAGCAGAAGTTGTATTAGGAAAGTTTGGCTGTGTTGCATGCTACAATTTCTAAAAAAAATATTATCTCAGAGTGATTTGTTATGAAAGGTGATATTCCTTGTTGTTATTTATTTTATTTCTTTATCCCGAGAGCTCAGGCCATGACACGCTTTTATCTTTGTTAATTTATGAAATAATTAATTTAATTGATTTGATTTATATCCCACCTTTGCACCCAAAAATGGCGCTTCAAGGCACAATTAGAACTACTTCTCTGTCTGTTCCAAAATCTCAGAATCTAAATTGCACAATCCCTCCTGCAATGCTTTCCTTCCCCACTTTTCCTCCTTACAATATAACCAACTGTATTTAAGCCTCCTGGCCGCATAAAAATATCCTAACCCATTCTTACCCCGATTATATATGTATGTGGGCCATTAATTCGGCTATGTAAAAAACATTCACTTCTACTTATAAGGAGCCATACCTCAATCATAGAGCACCTGCTTTTTATGTAGATGTAGGTTCAGTCCCTGTAATCTTATCCAGTGTAAAGAATCTCAGGTAGCTACTAGTGAGGTAGGAATGGCCTTAGATCTTGGAGATCCACTTGGGTGGTTCAGAGCAGACAATGACTGGGTTCAGACAGCACAATAACCCACACTCAATGGTTGTCATTGAACCGTGGGTTTTTGTTGTTGAAACGTGGGTTATCATGTTGTCTGGACCCAGCCAAGAGAACAAACCATGGTGAACAACCCATAGTTCAGAACCCAACAATGAACCATGGGTTCTCTTCATGGGTTATTCATGGTTAACAAGCCATGGTTTGTTAGCACAGCTGCATTCAGACAACACGACAACCCACGTTTTCAACAACAACCCATGGTTCAATGACAATCCACACTCAACCCATACTCAACCCTTGAGTGTGGGTTATCTTGTTGTCTGAACCCTTTGGCGACCTGGACTCTTATGATAGCTTCATATGTGGAAAAAACAGCTGCTTCAGTTAGGAACAATAATGATAACTGTCTGCCCAAACTGTGAATGATCACCAAGGGTTACTGTTTATGCCCTCACCCTTTTTGTACTGGCCAAAATAATTTTGCGTAATTTAACCTTCACCTCTGGAGTGGAGTGTGGTTGCTTAAATCTTAAACTCAGGTTTGCGGTCTCTGCTTAACAAGGGCACATGAGAACCAATTACCTCACAGTTCATTGCTTCACAAATTGAATTACGCAATGGGAGTGAGAACAGTGAAGTGTAGCTAGACATCAAGGCATTCCCTAGAAGAGTTTCAGACCCAACAGTTTTCAGTAAGGCAAGTTTAACTATCAGATGCACAAAGGGCTGGGGCAGTTTGTGGATGGGATACTCCAGGCAGTCAACATGTTACTCCCTCTGAGAATAATGATCACCTGAGGGATGTTGAAAGGTTTACAAACTGGCTGTTCAATATTGTAGAGCAGAAGAAACTAAATTATGGATTGTAGAAAACTTGTTGTTACCCATGGGCAGAGTGTAGACCCAAGTGAGAATATTTTGCAAAAGCATTTGGGTGACTTACTTTGTTCCGAAGATCTTCGATGATGCTGAAATATTTGCTGTAGTCTCGGTCAGTGTCAGGAGTGCTGTTCTTTGCATACCATTCCTTGATTTTGAATTCCAGCGCTGTATTTGCCTCCTCAAGAGCATGCACTTTGTCCAAGTAGTTAGCAAGGCGGTCATTGAGATTCTGCATGGTTTGCTTCTCGTCACCGCTGAGGAGGAGACTGCCATCTCCCCCCCAAAGCCACCACCAAAGCCACCACCACCACCAAAACTGCCACCACCCAAGCTGCCACCACCAAATCCGCCACCACCAAATCCGCCACCACCAAATCCGCCACCACCAAATCCGCCACCACCATAGCTGCCACCACCATAGCTGCCACCACCATAGCTGCCACCGCCCAAGCCTGCGCCCAAGCCCATTCCGTATCCCCCAGCAAGGCTTCCTCCTCCATAACCCCCTCCACTATAACCTCCAGCAAATTTGGAACCACCACTAAATCCTCCACCACTAGATAACCTGACAGATCCTCCGCCGCCACCTCCAACACTGTATGAGGAAAGCTGTCGGGAGGAAGAGCCAGATGTGAGGACTGAGAGAGCCATGGTGACTGAGCAAGAAGTGTGACCTGTCCCGTCCCAGCAAGGCAAGCTGATAAGAAAGAGTGCATCGAGTTGGTGGGCTTTTAACGTTTATACAGAGTTAATGGGGTGTGTCGTTTCCGCCCCATCTCAGCAAATGAATCCTTTGCCAAGTCAGTGTCTTAATATCCATAATTAGATAATGATTTTGTCTAATTAAAAACTGATGTTACCACGTTCTACAGAAATATGTATCCTTGTGTTATTTGTTATGCCAAAATTCTAGATGGAACTGGGTGGAAGGGAGCCAAATGTATTTTACTTTTCTTTTTATCTTTTTGATGACCAACCCTTTTCCTTTCTCTCTCTTCCTCCCTCCTTCCACGTTCTTTTAACTTCAGTTAGATTGCATTCTCTTCAACATTTTAAGCCTCCAGGCAGGCATAACCCTTCTAAATGAAAGAGGAAGCCAAACAAAGCTTCAAGTGACATGTATGGACAACACATACACTATACTCTTACATTGGGAAAGATTTTTTTTTCCATCTAGCAGAAAAACAGATGTCAAATACCTTGTCATAGTTTGGCTCAAAATTGCAATTTGCCTGATTTATTAATTGCAGCCTTCTTGGATTTATTTATTAAAAATCTTTGATGTTAAATCTGCATTCTTAATCTGATGTGCAGCCTGTCTTTGCAAGTTCTAAGAGATGAGAAGAGGTGGGAATTGGGATTAGCAGACACAAGAATGTCTCTTCAATCTGTGATTCAGAAGAGGGCAAGTTAATTCACATACAGATCACAGAGTTTTACTACCAATAATTTAATAGAATTCCTTTCCAAACGCAATTCCCATAAAAGCGCAAAGCATTTATCTTTCCACTACTCCTCTTTTGCTTTTCCATGCTCATGGTTTTCGTTTCAAAATGTTCAGTTCTCATTTACCACAAGTTCACCGTTATTAAGTTCACTTCCTCCTTTTTGGTACACTTTAAGGTCATATGGCTTGAACTGACCCTTGTCCGGTGTTCATTTTGCAAAATCAGATTCTTAGGATCCAGGATCATATGTTTCGTAGGACTGAAAAACAAATCCCAATTCTGAATTGTCAACTGTGCCTAGGGTCATTAGTAAGATGCACCAAGTCAGACATGGGTTAGAAGCATGCGTGTGTGGTTGCTACTGATCAGATGCTGATAGTAGTCATGTAGCAGATTGCTTTGCACCTCTTCTGGTATAACAGAAGTGAGAGAGTCCCATGTAATGGATGAATAACATCCACGGCAGTTTATGGTTTCTTTCCCGCACCTCAAAAAATGTGTTCTTTGGCTTCTCTGTGGTTATATTCAATCACTTTGTGCATTTCTTCATGTCCAATGACCATTGAGGCCAGTACCGGCTCCAGGTTTTGGGGGGCCCTTGGGCAAGAAACTGTCAGTAGAACCCCTCTCCGGTGGGACCAGTTCCTTGCTGCTGCTACCTGCTTACTTTCTTTCTAGACCCTTCCTTCTGGATCTGGATTCGGCAGATCATAGATCAGTGATGGTGAACCTTTTTGAGCCCGAGTGCCCAAACTGCAACACAAAACCAACTTATTTATTTCAAAGGGCCAACACTGCAATTAAACCTGAATACCGAGGTTTTAGTTTTAGAAAAACAACTCATACAGTTGCCCGAACTAATTAACATCTTTTGTCTTTAAAGAAAAACACAATAACAGAGCTTTCAATGATACAAACAGTTTTTTGTTGAAAAAAACATCAACTAAAAAATTATTATAGTACTACATTGTACACATAGCCTGAAGGGAATTTATACAAATTTTTAAAATAATTAGGCACATATATTTTTGGATAAGGGATTCTCAACTTGTAATATGATTATATGCCAGACTGAAATTGTATGGGGCAAGCTTTACCCCGGGTCCTTTCCCTGCTTCTACAGGTGTCGGATAAGTAAAAGAAAAAGTCAACCTGTACTAGGATGAGCAAGATAAACAAGAAAACTAAACGTGCTTAACACATTTTAAACACTTTATGTCTTGGACTGCAAACACTGCATTAGGTAAAAGTTTGCATTGGGCATGCTTTGCACAATTAACGTGATTTTGCTATTGCATGCATGCTGATAATTTGTCAAACCTTGGCTCATACTCCGTTAGTTTGAGAGCAACACATGCAGCACTCAGGTCAACTGTTAGGCTTTACATCCAAGCCATGCTCTGTGCATCATTCTTCAAAATCTTTTAAATATGATAACAATGTAGAAAGAATTATGTAACATGAATTCTAGAATAAAATCATTCTGTTCCACACTGTGAGAAAGAACAAAATCATTAGTGTTTTGCAGAAGGGGACAGTCTTTTCGCGATCTGGACCAATG
>JAHFWL010000892.1:0-71174 GCA_021292165.1 Shinisaurus crocodilurus
AAGTATAACATGGTCACTTTCCCCCAGAGTTCCCGAAACTGCCACTTTATCCACTAACTCGTCTCTGTTGTTAGAATCAGGTCAAGGATAGCCGATCCTCTAGTTCCTTCTCCACTTTCTGTAGAGGAAGTTATCAGCAGCACAGCTCAGGAATTTCTTGGAGGGGCCATGATATCTCCCAACAGATATCAGGGAAATTGAAGCCCATTACTACCACAATGGTAAATCTTTAAATGTTTAAAGAACATTTAAAGATGTTCTTAAGGCTAATCAAAAAATGCAGTAAAACATCGAGAACTGGAAGCTCTGGCCCATGAACGATCTAGATGGAGGTTGGCCTTTCACAAAGGTTCCATGGACTTTGAAGAAGCCCGAGTGCAAGTGAAGGGAGAAACGTGCTAAGCGAAAAAGCATGTCAAATGAATCCTTTACAGGACCATCTTCCATCTGGTAACCTGTGTCCTCACTGTGGGAAGCTGTGTGAATCTAGAATTGGCCTCCGCAGTCACTTGCGGACCAGAGTCTACACAATTTATTTATTTTTAATTTCCTCTTTTTATAATTTTTTTTGCAATTTTATCCTGGAAGACAATCTTACTTGGTCATGAGTGATCGCCTACTACTATTAATACACTGGCCATCTAAAGGGGTGGGGTGGGCAAAAACCATTAAATCCAGGGTCCAAAATTACCTGCCTGCACCATTGTGCCTGTCTAGCTATCTTTGGGAGACCTGATCATTTCATGTGATTTTTGCCTTTGAGATTATCATTGGGACAAAATTTGAGAATTCCTTGCCTACACATGCCACACTGTCTAAAATCTCTTTTGCGAGAAAAGTTGCTTTAGAAGCCAGAGGGTGACAAATTAGACAATTAAGAACAGGCAGAACTTTTTAATGGTTTTATTTCAAAAAAAAAAATGTAGGCAGCTGACACCAGAGGCCAAAAGTTAGAATAATAAAATAGCTGGGGCTATAGCTTAGTTCAGGGTGGGCAGGCATCAGCCTTGCAGGATCTGATCATCTATCTTTGGGTTGCTTTTTTAAAAAAATTACTAGAACCACAAGATCCACCCACTGGTGAGAGACATACAGTTAAAATTAAAGGATTCTGAGCCCAGGAATTGGTTCCAAGCACCAGAACTGCATGGAGCTCACTGTCCTTCCACACAAAAATCCACTCCTGTTTACCCCAAACTTTCTTCATTTCATTACTATCATTTAGGGTGGTGGCGGTCATTTTGTTGCTGTTATGTTAAACAATTGGGAGTCAGAAATCCTTGCCTGGCCTGTTTTGACCTGGTATGAATTACAAGGTGGCCATCCAGCCGGAAACTCAGGCAACTGAATTGCTAATAAAGATAGGTTTTTGGCCAAAAAAATACCCGGTTTGTTACAAGGTCATTCAATGACCATAGTTGAGCTTGAGGAGAGAGGCAGAAGAATGGGTAGGCAGTCTAGGGTGAAAAACGGCAAGAATTGAGAGTACAATATCAGGGGGTTGGACTCGATGACCTTGTATGCCCCTTCCAACTCGAATATGGATCTGTATATCCAGTCCAGGTTCAGCACAGAGTAGTCAGAGGCAGTCCAAGGTCACATATAAGAATCAGTCCAGAGCAAAGGATGCAGGAACAAAGAAACAAGGTGAGGGTTCAGGAGCCAGAATAGATGTTGTTTTCCAGCAACCTACTCAGTGTGGTGTGGACTTTTTAACCAGAAATAGCCTGGATTCCACCCAAGCTGCCTGCTGCAGCTAATTTGGGAGTTTGGATTGTAACTTGGCACTTCACTTGAGAGGGGAAATTGTGTTCTTTGCTTTAGGTGGTGGAGTTCTTGGGGGCTGGGTGGTCGTCCCATCTCCTGGTCAAACTCTGGGTCATCCCGGGGAGGGGGAAGATTCCCACGGTTCATCCTGAGGGCCCTCTCGTCAGGTGCAAGCTTGGCTTCTTCATGCATTACTGCCTCTGGTTCATCCTCAGGGAAACAAATTCTTGAAACCAGGTGAGTCAGGCTCCTCCTCAAAGGGGATTCCTTGACAGGGGGGATGACATCACTCTCTCCCAAGGCCCCCTTCCAGGGGTTTAGTGGATCCAGGCTTTCCTGGGTACCTGCAGTGGAATTGATATGGTAGGGAAAAATTGGGGATGAAAACCATAGTTGGTAAAGAACAGGGTGCTGAGGAGTGAGGTGTAGGGGGAAATGGTTTCCCAGGGTCCTACTGGTGTTGGTAAGGCAGACAGCAGCCCAGCAGGTTTGCCAGGCTAGTTCTTCGCTCAACAGCAGGTTTCACAGGTCCGAACATAGCATTCCACATCTGCATAGACCCAAGGCTATCAGAATTCTCTGGTTACCAAGTGCAGGGTCTTATAAAGGCCAAAACACTGATGTAGTATTTTGTCTTGGACAGGTCCAGGGGAATATAGAGATGACTGCGATGGCACAGGAGCCCATCTAGGACCAAAGAAGGACACTATCCCCCTGTCCCAGAGGCCTCTAGTACTTGAAACCGGGGTTGCACAAAGGGGTCTCATGCTTATTGCTCTCATAGGTGTGTGACCATGGTAGGAAGCTCAAAGACAGCTGCAAAATTCTCACGGCGTAGCACTGCGAAGGGCTCCTTGAGCATCTCTGCTTACTGTTTACAGGAAAGGGCATCTGCTTACTGTTTACAGGAACTGGGGATGTAGATGATGACAAAATTAAACCAGGAGAAGAACAGGGCTCATCGGATCTGTCATTGGTTTGAACTTCCAGGTAATCTGCACATGTTCCAGATTCTGATGGTCTTTACGCACCTCTACAGGATAGATTGCACCTTCCAGTAAGTGCTGCCAGGTTGAAGGCTACTTTGATAGCCAGCAACTCCTTACCCCATATGGTGTGTAGTTACTTCTGGCAGAATTAAGCTTATGGGAGTAGAAAGCACAGGGCAAGAGGGGCCCACTGGACTCAGTTGGTTGGAGCAGGACTGCCCCAATAGAGACATTGGGTGCATCCATTTCTGTTACGAATGGGGTCTGCAAGTCTGGGTGTTGGAGAATGGGCTCTGAAACAAAAAGTCCTTTCAAATACTGAAAAGCTTGCTGGGCTTTAGGTCCCCACCTGAAATGCTTGCCAGAGCGAAGCAGGTCAGTCAAAGGGGCAGTGACCCCCAAAAAGTTCTTAATGAAATGGCAGTAGTAGTTCGCAAAGCCTAGGAATTGTTGGACATCTTTCAGCTTCTGGGTTGTTGTTGTTGTTGTTGTTTGGTTTTTTTGCCAAGATACTACTGTTTCCAACTTTGCAGGGTCCATTGCTATCCCCTCCAGAGATATCCGGTGCCCCAGAAAGTCCACTGACTCTAGATCGAAGGCACACTTTTCCAATCTATATATAAAAGAAAGTGTCCTGACTGACTGACTGACTGACTGATTGACTGATTGACTCTGACTGATGACTGACTCATCAACGCCCAGCTCAAACCATTTAATCCAGGAACGTGAAATTTTGAAGGGACATGGCTTTTATGACGTAGACCCCCACTAAGTAAGGATTTTGGGAAATTCCATCCCTAAGGGGGTGAAAAAGGGGGAAGAATCACCCCACTCTCATATCTGCAGTTCTACAAATAGGCCTCACCTCATAATTGCTGCAGGAGCCAACTTGCTGCAGGAGCCAATAGCAGCAGTTATGCAAATAGCCCATACGACACTTAGAATGTTCCTATGAATTCCTGCAAGGGCCAATAGGGCTGGGTATGCAAATCTCCCCTAGGCCATTTAGAATGTTCTCTGAGGGGGTGAAAAGGGAGGAACGTTTTACATGACAGGGTGAAAAGGAAGGGAAACTTTTTAAATGACTGACTGACTGTTGTGGCGGGGGGGCATCGTTGCATAGGCTCCATCACGTTTAGATGGATCTACCCCAAACTTGGCATGCTCACTCTTCATCACCTGTAGACTCTCAGGATTAACCTGATTTTTCTTTACGAACATATATTTCTGTCACAAAAGATTTCTGCTGCCAGCACCCAGCCTAAACGTTATACTTTCAGTCAGAGACACTGCATCTTTTCCATACATGTTTTTAAAAACAATTATACCGAACTTCCGGGTGAACATGGAGTCTTGAAGTCGCACAGAATCTCTGATACAGCGTTCCTGGCCAGAGAAATTCTGACTGGGGAATCTACTTCTGATAAGAAGCTAAGATTTGATGTTACCCCCAAAATACCTTGCAGGGTTATAAATCGCTTTTGTTTGCCTTTCGACGGACAGATTGTCGCTGTAACCTGAGGGGGGGGGAAATGGCGCCGTATTCAGGAGATCGGCTTGTACCGATCATTAGAGATGTACGTGTTCGCTTCCAAAATGATGGATTATATCTGGACTGGCCGATTTGGAATCTTTCTACAGCACAGTAGGAATTATAATTAACTGTAAGTTGAATGTGGGTATATCTGGGAGGCAAAGAAGATAAGAAGTGCTAATTGGAAGGAGGGCTATAATTCTTTTATGTGCAGTGGAATTTGGAAGTACAAGGCAATATGACTTCAGCATTATGTTGCTCTGGAAAAAGTTGGAAGACAATATTCTAATAACTGAAAGAAGAATCCAAGGTTGGATGTAAACTTTGAAGTAGACTTAACAAAAAAAGACTAGAATTGGACACTACACAGGAGGAGAAAGAAGTAATTAAGGATGTTGGAGAACTTTCCAGAAATTCACAGAGGCGCTGAAGTTTTAATTGGACTGAATTTGTTTAAGGAGAATGCTCCGAGAAAAGTTATGACGCAGTTTTTAAAACCCAAGATGGGCGAATGCTGAGATTTACAGAGGCTCTGAACTCGGGACTGGACTGAATGTCCCTGAAAAAAATTATGAAGCCGGTGAGCAAGATTATCCATTTGACAGAGGGAAATATGAGCTTTTTTAAAAAAAAAAACATCTGATTTTGTTTTGACTGGGAAAAGATACAAGGTTGTTGTTTATTGAATTATTCAGATAAAGGGATTGCCTATATGATTTGTATGGACATTAAACATTTAAGAAAAGGGATTGCTTATATGATTGGTCTGGATTTCAAATATAAATGGTGATGTAAAGAGAAAATATTATTATTAAGATATAGCATATTAGGTCTGTTTGGAATATTTACTTAAAAATGTCTTTTTAATCTTGTGTGGAAGATTTGACATATTGAAGGGGAAGGTTGTTCTTTGTTTTTGTTTTTGGAGGTTTTCTTTTCTTTTCTTTTTTTTTGTCTTTTACAAGTAGAAATGATGACTTATGTGCTTCTGTTGTTTGGTTAGCTGTTACTTACTTTTTAACTTTCAAACTTTTCTTGAAAAAAAAGATATCTTTAAAATTAAAAGTGAGTGGTTTATGGATAGATAGAAAGAACAAGGAGTAAATGTACTATACTAGAGAGGGATTCTTAATATTCTTAATAATGGGATTTTAAAAATTGGATTAAAATGTTGTTTTGCTTTTGGTTTGCCGTAACTGAATGTGAGGTTTGTTAACAGAAAATGTTGTAAGAATAACTGTGGTTGCTTAAGCTGTGGAGAAGATTGGAAGTTCCTTTTTAATTGTGTATATTGTTTGTTATATATGTGTTTTGTGTTTGTATGAAATGAAATTAAAAAATTCACACACACACACAAAAAACAATTATACCAAATCCTAAAATCCACGTGAGCCACAGCCGCGGGAAACAGCTAGTTTAGCATATAGATGATGCTCCAGCAAACGTTGCAGCACAGCTCAAACATGGGCCTCATGGGCCTTTGTATTGGTGAGTAAATTAAGATGTCATCCAGATAAAGATAACAAAGCAGTCCAGGTAATCCTGGAAGATATAATTCATGAAGTGCTGGAACATCGCAGAGACATTACACAATCCAAAATGTGTGACTGTATATTCATAATGTCCCTAGTACATCTGGAAGGTGGTTTTCCCCACTCATCCCCCACACAGATGTACACTAGGTTGTATGTCCCTCATAGATCTAACTTGGTATATATGGCTACTTGATGAAAGTATTTTGAGAAGTTCAGAGATGAGGGGCAAAGGGTAGCAGCTGGGAAGTGTAACCCGGTTCAAAGCTCGATAATCATTTCATAAACGCAACTCTCCACATTTCTTTTTTCCAAATACTACTGAGGTGGGCTGCTGGAGAAGAGGGATGGATGGATTTTTTTCTAGGAAGTCATTAAGGCTGCAAGCTCAGGTTTCGACAGGGAGTAAATACACTGTATGGGAATCTGGATCCTGGCATCAAATCAGTGGTGCAGTCGTAGGGCCGGTGGAATGGCAATTGTCCACTTCTTCTTTGTCGAGACATCTCTAAAGGTCATGGTACTTAGAGGGGAGTAAGGGTGCATCATCATCATCATCATCATAGGCGATCACTCGTGACCGAGTAAGATTGTCTTCCGGGATAAAAGGAGGAAAATCTAAAGAAGATTGTGTAGACTCTAGCGATGGGTCCGTAAGTGACTGTGGAGGCCAATTCTAGATCCACACAGCTTCCCACAGTGAGGACACAGGTTACCAGATAGAAGATGGTCCTGTAAAGGATTCATTTGACGTGCTTTTCGCTTAGCACGTTCTCCCTTTCACCTTGCACTCGGGCTTCTTCAAAGTCCATGGAACCTTTGTGAAAGGCCAACCTCCATTTAGATCGTTCATGGGCCAGAGCTTCCCAGTTTTCAATGTTTATATTGCATTTTTTTAGATTAGCCTTATGAACATCTTTAAACCTCTTATATTGACCACCGATATTCCGCTTTCCATCCTTGAGTTGGGAGTAAAGTAACTGCTTTGGGAGACGGCAGTCAGGCATTCGAACAACATGACCGGTCCACTGAAGTTGGCGTTGAAGGATCATTTTTTCAATGCTAGTAGTTTTTGCTTCTTCCAGTACACTGACATTTGTTCACCTATCTTCCCAAGTAATTTGCAGGATTTTCCGGAGGCAACGTTGATGAAACCTTTCAAGGAGGTGGAAAAAGAAAAGCTGAAGAAATTCAACAACTTGCAGAATCTCATGATGCACGGGGCTTTTTTAAGGCCACAAGGGCCATTTATGGACCAAAAACCTATGGTACAAACCCTTTACAATCAAAAGATGGCACCAACTCTTAAAGACAAAGAGTCTATTGCACTGCGTTGGAAAGAGCATTATTATGACCTTTTAAATCGTAAGTCTAAGGTGGATAATGAGATTTTTTTCGCAAATCCCGCAAAAACAAATTAAAGAGGAACTTGCAATACTCCCCACTTTGGATGAAGTAAAAAAAGCCATTAATCAAATGAAGAACAACAAAGCTAGTGGACCAGATGGGATTCCTGCTGAAATCTTTAAAGAAGGGGGGCCCGAACTTGTACAACATCTTCATAAAGCTCATGCAAAAATCTGGATAAGAGAAGAGATCCCAGAAGACTTCAGGGATGCCATAATTATCACCCTCTTTAAGAAGGGTGATAGAACAGACTGTGGAAACTATCGGGGCATTTCTCTCTTAGCAACCGCAGGTAAAATATTTGCTAGGATTCTCGCAAACCGTCTTCTATCTATTCAGAAGAGATCCTCCCTGAAACTCAATATGGTTTCCGCCCCTCTAGAGGGACAGTAGACATGATTTTACTGCACGTCAGCTCCAAGAAAAATGCCGGGAGCAAATCAACCCCTTTATATGGCATTTATCGATTTGGCTAGGCCTTTGATACTGTAGACCGTACAGCTCTCTGGACTATCCTTATGAAAATTGGATGCCCCAATAAATTTGTGAATATCTTGCGACTTCTCCATGACAACATGACGGCAACGGTTTTGGACAACAACGGCTCTCATGGTGCTCCATTTAAAGTGGGATCAGGTGTTAAACAGGGATGTGTTATCGCCCCAACATTATTTGCCATTTTCATCGCCATGGTTTTACATCTTGTCAAGGGGAAACTTCCCACCGGTGTGGGAATTATATATCGAACAGATGGAAAGCTTTTTAATCTCAGCAGGCTGAAAGCAAAAAGTAAAGGTAATACAACCTCCGTTGTGGAACTTCAGTATGCTGATGATAATGTGGTCTCCGCACATTCAGAGGATGATCTCCAAACTATCCTAAATGCTTTTGCAGAAGCATACGAAAAACTTGGTCTCTCACTTAACATCAAAAAAACCAAGTGCTTCATCAGCAAGTGCAAGCCAATCCTTTGGTGATGCCATCTATCCAGCTTGGCGGGACAATACTGGAAAATGTCGATCATTTTCTCTATCTTGGCAGCTATCTTTCTGTTACAGCTAACATCGACAGTGAAATCCAGCATCGTCTGAGCTCCGCAAGTGCCGCATTTTCTCGAATGAAACATAGAGTGTTCGAGGATCGGGATATTTGTAAGAAGACCAAAACACTGGTTTATGAAGCCATTGTATTACCAACTTTATTGTATGCCTGCGAAACATGGAAGGGTGCAGTAGGGCCTTGGGCAGCAGTAGTGACCGCATTACCCGCTCAGGCCAGCAATGGTATGAACAGTATTCAGAGGCCAGAACAATCTCTCCTCAGGGCCAAGTGATCTGGGGATTGTGGAGGGTCGGCCAAGCCATACCTAGAACTAGTGGGAAGTGCGGGACTGTGACCAGGTAAAACCGAAGTTGGGCGGTTTACAGCAATTAACAAGACAGTCCCTGCCCGCAGGTTTACAATCTAAAAGATTGAGATTATTCTATGTGCAGTTTGCTTTAGCATTCAGTTCCTTCAGTTCCTTTGCATCTTCCCCACTGCATTAATTATGAGCACATGCACTTTGTTAACAAAGAAGCACTGCAACAGCCCACCGAACCACCTTGATGTAATTGTACATGTGGTTGTATCAAAATAATTGTGTGTGTTGTTTAAACAATGCATGTATGTAGTTTTGTCTATTGATAAAACACCTCAAGCCAAATGTGATTGTAGATCAAAGTTCTTTCCCTCCTTGTGTTTACCCATGTGCAGGCATCATTAACAGATGGCAGTAAAAGAATCTAAGTGCAATCATACTGCTGGGACATTGGAAGTCTGAATAAGAGAGGGTTAACAGAGCCAGGAGTACTGTTGGGGACTGCCTTAATGGCCCTGGCAAAGTTGGCAGGTATTTAATTTTCTTTTTGGGGGAATTGCCGGTAAATGGACTGCAATGACTAGGACAGTGATGGCGAACCTTTTGAGCCCGAGTGCCCAAACTGCAACACAAAACCAACTTATTTATTTCAAAGTGCCAACACTGCAATTAAACCTGAATTTTAGTTTAGAGTTGAATCGCACAAGCCACCACAGCTTAAATCACACCACCTTCAAGCTGCCAGTGCGTCTTTTGAGCCCGACCCAGCAAGGGCTGTCTCCTGACTCCTCCACATCAGCCCCCCCCGACAGCCCCTTCTATCCCCCCCCCCATGGGCAGAGAGCGAGTGAGCGCACGAGGCAGAGATTTAAAGCGGCAGCCCAGCCACCCCTTCTCAGGCAGGCAGGCAGGCAAGGCTGGAGGAGGAGGAGGGCGCGCGAGAAGGAGGTGGGCAGAGAGTGAGCGCGCGAGAAGGAGAGCAGCCAACCGAGCATTTAAAGCGGCAGCTGCCCTCCCCGCCTCGCCTCTCCCCGCTTGCTCTCCCGCCCCTCGGGGGAATCCTCACGGCAGGAGGTGCCCGGGACCCCTGCCTGATCTCGCTCCTCTCGCGTGCCCACAGAGAGGTCCCTGCGTGCCAGCTGTGGCACGCGTGCCATAGGTTCGCCATCACTGGACTAGGACATAGCTGGGAGACTCCTCTAGAACAGGACTCTCCAACCTTGGGTCCCCAGATGTTGCTGGACAACAGCTCCCAGAATCCCTTGTCATTAGTCATGCTGGCTGGGTATGCTGGGAGCTGTAGGCCAGCAACATCTGGGGACCCAAGGTTGGAGAGCCCTGCTCTAGGAGGTAGTCATTTTGGCTTTTCTCCCCTCTGTCTCCCCTTAGCTAAAGATGGCATCATCTAGGTGTCCATAAACAGATGGTAGTTTTGAATCAGGGATAGAAATCTGTGTTTTGGGGATCGAGAAGCATCTTAGGGTGCGGGCTTTCTCCCTAGAGATCTGATATGGGAGCACTGGACTTTGACTATCTGTTCGAGTGTTTAAGCTGTACCTCCACCTATGCTCAACTTGAATATTTGTAAATAAACAAAAATATTTCAACACACCAATAAGCCTCCAGGGACCTCCTTCTAAAGAGCTAGTATGCCTATGTACCCCAGGTGCTGGGGAACATGGGCAGGAGGGTGCTGTTGCACTCTTGTCCTGCTCCTGGGATCCCGTGTGCAGCTGGTTGGCCACTCTGTGAACAGAATGCTGGACTAGATGGACTCTTGGTCTGATCCAGCCTGGCTTGTCTTATGCTCTTATGAAACCAAACATGGGTATGCACAGCTCCCCTGGAATTTCCCACTACTTAAAGAAGTCAGGAGAGTGTAACAACAATACATATGATGAAGATTGCTTTTTAGCTGTGATGAATCAATGTATGTCAGTAATGTAGGAGGCAAAAAAGCTTCAGGAACCGAAAGCTGCAGAGAAAGGGCCAGTGCCAGAATCTAGTCAGCCATTGGCATAGTGCTACTGGTTGGCCCCTGCGGCCACACCTCCCACCTGCCTGCTTGCCCACTCAAGCTGCCTACCCAGTGGCCAAAGCCCCCTGCCCGCCCACTGAAGCTGACCATCTGCACTGCCCATCCACCCATCTCTTGTCCACCCTCAGCTTTGGGGGGGGGGGTTATACCTGGGGCAGCAGTGGCTCCTCCTCCTCCTCACCTGACTTGGCCAGCCCTGATGGCAAAGTGCTGCAGCATCCAGCCAGCCATGTGCAGCCCCCCCCCCTGTGCAATTTTAAATATTTTTTTAAAAGCCTGGTAAAAAAATCTCCCCTCCCGAGTTGAATAACTACGAATCTAGACTCACTTGGGAGTTGGGACCAGCTGGATTTCACCTATGCAAAATTATGGGAGACAGCAACTGAATTCTTCTTCAAAATGTGGACATTTTGAATCATTTTTGCATGCAGTGACCAAGAGCACTCGCCATTCAATGGAGGAAGGGCATGCACTTGTACATTGTGTGGGTTCCAAATAGCCTTGCCTGAGTGATAATAGTATTGCCTGTCAGGTATTGATGTCCCTAATATTTCAACATCCTGTCCATCCTGGAGGCAAGAAAAACCAGCCCAACAAGTCACTCTTCCAAAGTTTCTCAAGAATGTGAACAGTTAAAATCAGGATGTTTTAACACATGCACATATGTATCACTCCTTTCAGAAATCTGATTTTTTTATGACCGAGAGCATTGTTCATCCAGAATAAGTATGCAAAATTAATATATTGTATTAGGTTCTTTCAAACTGCTTTCCTTTCTTCTGTCACGTTCAAACTGCAACAAAAATGCTTCTGTTTGCTCCACACACAGGCAGGTACGGTGTTACATACAGGCAGGTACAGTGGCTTGAAGTAGTCATAGATTTCATAGATCATAGAGTTGGAAGGGGCCTACAAGGCCATCGAGTCCAACCCCCTGCTCAGTGCAGGAAACTAGAGGAGGGGTCTCCCATCCAAGTAATAACCAGGCCTGACCCTGCTTAGCTTTCCACACTCAGACAAGCTGAGCCAGTGTGAGCCACAGGCCTGTGTCATCAGCCATCAAAGGTCACGAATCAGGATGCTACTGTCCACCAAGTATCAGGCCGTATGAAAATCGAGAGAGAGAGAGAGAGAGAGAGAGAGAGAGAGAGAGAGATTTTGCACAGTCAAGGCTCATGTTCACAACAAAAATATAATTTTGCTGTTGCTGCTATATATGACTCCTGGGGCCATGAAACTCCAGCACTTCATGAAAACAAGTCCCCTGGATATGCCATTTTTCTTATTCTCGTCTATGGTTCTGTTAATGTTGTTTATGAATATCAGCCTCATCTCTAAAGGCTGCCATTCAGAAGCCCTGATTTCTCAACTGCAGAGTTCTCAAATGAAAACATTAATTATACAGTCAGTGTCAACAACAACAAAGAAGGTATTAGCTACTCACCTGTGCGATACAGGTGAAACAGCCATAAATCCTGAGCTAAGTACTAATTATTTGGATTGTGAGCATCTCCAAACTACACTGGAACTTCTCCAAATGTGGAAAGGAATTTGCACTATTGACGCTGGCTTAAAAGCAAGAGGAGTTCCCATAAGATAACTTCAGGGTCCCTTGATGTTACATTTTGAAGACACTGTAACAGTGGGTTCACATGTGTACTTGGGGCTTTGGCAAATATGTGGAAATCGTTCTGCATATACAAGAAAGCCCCTGCATCTAGTATATTGTTTGGCTTATTACTTAAGAAATGGGCACATGTATCTGTGTCTTAAAAAAGGGTAACATGAGAGGCAGCCCTTGTTCTTTGGTTTCTAGAAGTAATTTAGAGAAATATCCAACTACTTGAGAGACACTCCCACAGGAAACTGGACTGAAAAGCAGCCAAACCCCTCTCTGATTTGAGGGGAGCAAGTGTGAAGAAACAAAAATGTTTCACTTGACACTGATCCAGTCATGGCAACAATTCCTGGGTTGTTTAACCCAGGAATTTCAGGGACGAGTGGAGCATGTGAGCTGTGTGCTTGTCATAGCTGCTTTTAATTAACAACCCAGGAACTATGCATTCCTGGGTGGCCTCATCACATGTGAACCTGGAAACTCTGGGTTGTTTATGGGTTAAACAACCCAACAACAAACCATGGAATTCCCACTGTGATGTGCAAACCTGGTTTCTGTATTAGCTATAAAAGAACAGTATTCATGGCCATACAGATTAGGTTTCCTTCCCGATGCTTACTGTGAACCTGGACAGAAGTTATTTTGTGGTGAGTAGTGAAGGGCACACCAGCAAATAGCATTTTTGCATCAACAGTAGCTCTTTATTATAACTTGAAAAACTTTCCTACTCTATGGATTTAAAAAAAGACAAACGCTTCCAGAAGAAAAATTGATACTATTTTCATACTTAAGGTTTACTGCACTATTTCAGTTTTTGTCCTATTTTATTTGATTTTAATAGGAACTTTTAAGGTACAGGTTACATTATACAATTCTTACATGAAGTAGATCAGAAACCTAGAGAAACATGCAAAAAGAGGGTTCAAAAATATGTATGCTATGTGTTAAATCCAAACAGTCCTTTCCATGAATGAAAGGACTCTTTCCTCTGATGACAAATGGACTCCTCCTGTCAGAGGAAAGGAATCTTTGTATTCAACCCTATGTATATATGTTATAATACTTTTCTTGGGAAGACTACAGAGAAAAATCTAATGAGAATACAGTTAACCAGCGTGAGCCAGTGTGGTGTAATAGAGTGCAAGACTGGGACTTGGGAGATATGTGTTCTAGTCCACAGTTGGCCATAAAACTCACTGGATTCTAGGCCAGTCATTGACACAGCCTAACCTACCTCACAGGGTTGTTGTGATAATAAAATTGAGAGGAGGAGGACCATATAAGCTGCCTTGGGTTCCTTGCAAGAGGAAAAAAGGCAGCATATAAATATAATAATGACCATAGAAATAGGGGAGAGAGTCAGTGATGTGTATTCCCAACAGAAATGTTCTTCCTCAAACTGCTGGGAGACGCTCTTGCCAGTGCTTAAATTCTTAAAATGAGAGGGAATCAAGCCTGCCTGCAGGGCAAATGCTCTGCTGCACACAATGAAGGAACAGAACCTTGCCTTACATTTTTGTATAAAGTTTGGTATGGATATTATGGAGTTAAAGACTTTTTGTACCTGTGCTGGTCAGTACCGCAAAAGGTCAAAAATTTAATTATTGGCGTCAGGAGGCCAAGGGTTTGCAGAAAGCTTCAAGGTGCCAGAAAGTCTGAAGAAGAAGAAGAAGAAGAAGAAGAAGAAGAAGAAGAAGAAGAAGAAGAAGAAGAAGAAGAAGAAGAAGAAGTAAGGAAATGGGCAGGAGGGTCTACAGGAGAGGAGGGTCTACAGGAGGTCAGGAGAAGGGCTCAAGAGAGGAATTTAGGGCAAATGTTATCAAGAAGCTACCCTCCTGATTGGTTGGAGAGGGGAAAGTATAGGCTATCTTTTAATACAAGGGTGGGCAACTTGTGGTCCTCCAGGTGTTTTGGCCCCAAACTCCCATCAGCCCTAGAGACAATAGTGACCATGGTGAAGGATCATGGAAGTTGCAGGCCAAAACGTCTCAAGGGTCACACAATTACCCATCACTGTTTGAATATATGAAAGCTTGAGGCAGAAGGGCAGATTTTGAGAAGAGAGAGCGTAGTGTGGCGTAATGGTGAGAGTGTTGGACTGGGACTCGGGAGATCTGGGTTCTAGTCCCCACTCGGCAATGAAGCTCACTGGGTGACTTTGGGCCAGTCACTGACTCTCAGCCTAACCTACCTCACAGGGTTGTTGTGAGGATAAAATGGAGAGGAGGAGGATTATGTAAGCCACCTTGGGTTCCTTGCAGGAAAAAAGGCAGGGTATAAATATAATAAATAAATAAATAAGGCTGAGAGAGAAAAATCACAGAAAAAAGCCCAGAGTCCTAGAGGAAGGGTAGAGCTTCTGGATCTGGAGGACTAGAAGAGAATGCAGGACCTCTGATTGTAATATATTGCTGGGAAGGAACTTGGATAAAATAGGGACACAGTCTAGCTGGATGCATTTATGCCTAGTTATTTTATTACACTATTGCTCATATGGTTCTTTGTGTGTTGTATGATTTCCTATTAACATTTCCCCCCAGTAACTTTTACATTTCGTTGCTTAAAATTTTGTGATCTCTTTTCTTGTTGGGCTACCAACCCCATGTCTAAGAGCCAACCCCTACACTACCTAAATGTGTGGACACTTGAGACCCAAGGCGTCAGTAAGGATGGTTTGGTGGAGACAGCCAAAGGCAAAAAGATTTCCACCTGGTGGCAGTGAAAAAGGCCAAAGGAACGGAAGGGCAAAAAGGAATGGGGCACACTATTTTGACTAGGTTCTCTCCTAGGGCATCATCGGTCCATGACACAGACACATCCTTCCCAAATCCAGGGGAAAGTGATTTTGCACATTTTATTTATTTTATTTATTATATTTATACCCCGCTTTTTTCCCCTGCAAGGAACCCAAGGCGGTTTACATAATCCTCCTCCTCCTCTCCATTTTATCCTCACAACAGCCTTGTGAGGTAGGTTAGGCTGAGAGTCACTGACTGGCCCAAAGTCACCTAGTGAGTTTCATGGCTGAGCGGGGACTAGAACCCGGATCTTTTGAGTCCCAGTCCAACACTCTCACCACTACATTAGAAGTGGAATTCCACTTCTGCTTCCTGGCCTGAACAAGTTCAGGTGGGGGGTAATGTTGTGCCTAGTTCCCAGATGGAGAGGGGACAGGTGGGCAGCAGCGTGTGGACACATGCCGTGTCCGGATTCCATCTGGGAGTGGTGGCAGGTATTTAAGCCCACGTTGCCCCCAGCTGAGACTCTTCTCCAGCAGTCTTGGCACCTACCGCTCCCACCCACCCTTGTGTCGCAGTGTAGGATCAGCCAGTCACAGAAGGGGCAGTAGGGATTTTTAAAGATTATTTTTATTTTGCCTGTGAACCAAATTGGCTCCTGCTGATGCTTGTTGTTTTACTACATATATTTGCTAGATCAGCATTCACCTTTGAATTCTTTAAGAACTCCCAGGTGGATACCATGTGGATCTGGTTATTTGTTTATTTTCAGTTAGTCAATAAGGTCTTGATATACAGCAGGTAGTGCTTGCTGGGTGCCAGATAAACAAGTGAGTTGATCAGCTGCAACGGCAAGGCTGTACAAGAGATTAACAGATACAAGTAAGAGCATCAGTGAGCTCAGTGAGGCACTGCAAGGGTGATGGGATGTACCACTCAGGACTCTAGGACCTAGGGAGTGGCCGTAGCGCAGTGGTAGAGCGCCTGCTTTGCACGCAGAAGGCCCCAGGTTCAATCCCCGGCATCTCCAGGTAGGGCTAGGAAAGAATCCTGCCTGAAACGTTGCAATGCTGCTGTCGGTGTCAACAAGACTGGGCTAGAGATGGACCCATGGTCTGACTCAGTGTAAGGTGGCTTCCTATGTTCCTATGAGTGAGGAAAGGAATCTCTTTGGGACTAACCTTATTCTTACACCTCATAGGGCTAGGGGGTTATCTACTTGCCTGGATAGGCATGTGGCTCACTCTGGCTCAGCTTGTCTGAGCGTGGAAAGCTAAGCAGGGTCAGGCCTGGTTATTACTTGGATGGGAGACCCCGCCTCTAGTTTCCTGCATTGAGCAGGGGATTGGACTCGATAGCCTTGTAGGCTCCTTCCAGCTCTATGATCTATGAAATCTATGAAATCTATGGATCCTGAAATCATGTTCAGGGGTCCTCTTCTGGGTGGCCCCGCCAAATGTGTTGAGACGGGTGGCTAGTGAGGAGAGGGCATTTTCACTGGTGGCACCTCAGCGATGGAATTGTAGAGTGCCCTTCCCAGAGAGGCTCACGTAGTACCTACATTATTTATTATTTTTATTTATTTATTATATTTATACCCCGCCTTTTTTCCTGCAAGGAACCCCAGGCGGCTTACATAATCCTCCTCCTCCTCTCCATTTTATCCTCACAACAACCCTGTGAGGTAGGCTAGGGGCTGAGAGTCAGTGACTGGCCCGAAGTCACCCAGTGAGCTGAGCGGGGACTAGAATCCGGATCTCCCGGGTCCCAGTCCAACACTCTCACCACGACGCCACACTGGTCTTTTCTGTGCCAGGTGAAGACCTTTTCACTCTCTCAGGATTTTTAGTCCTTCATTATTTTTTTTATAAAAAAGTGTTAGTGCTTTTTAGATGTTTGCACTGCTATTGTTTTTACTTTGGTTTCATTCTGTTGCTCTTTAAATGTTGCTTGTTTTTTTAAAGGCTTTTACGCTATGTTTTATTATGTTCTTACATTTATGTTTTAAGCTCTATTTTGTGAACTGCCCAGAGAGCTTTGGCGCGAATGCACTGTATAGAAATGCAACAAATAAATAAATAAATAAACGAACAATGACTTGGGAAGGCCTCTCTCGATGCCTGAAGAGGTGTGGTCAGATGGAGTGGGTGGGAGGAGTCACACGGCCTCCAACTGGGGGGGCAGGTAAGGTTCATCCTAACTTAAGACAGGGTTAGTCACATGACTGCTCCTGCATTATGATAGTATCTCAGATAGTCATAGGATGCCTTGCAGATCTTTGTTATATTAAGGTTTAAATGAAATTGGGGCTTTAGTTAACCCCAATGCAAGTGTCTTGTTTTGTCCCTTTGTTCTGGGCTTGGGTGCAAACAGGAACTCAGGTTCAGTAAGCAGAAACCAAGCAGGCAGGCAAGACAGATTTGGGGTTCTATCTATGAAGGACAGTCAACCTACACTGGGGAGCAAGTGTTGAACAGCCAGCCAGTTGTTTGGCAAGGAATGGCGGGTATCTGGGGTGAAACAAGAACAGAAGAGCCAAACTGATCCCAGGTGTGCCTCATTGGAGGTGCAGCAGGCCAGGGATGAACCCCGCTGGTGCCTTGGCTCATTTTTCTTCACTCACATCTTGCTGGAGTCAGTGGCAATACCTGCTTTGCAGGCACCTTGGGGCAGAGAAGCTTGTTCTTCCTGTATTTTTGCAGGTGTCCCCTTCTCTGTTTTATATTTGCTTATTAAGGTTGCTTATTAAGAGGATTTTTTAATAACACCTAACTCTCTTTGTTATCATTTCTCAGCCTTCCTCTACCTCAGTCTTCTCCAACCTTGGCCCCCCAGATGTTTTTGGCCTACAGAGTTGTAGGCCAAAAACATCTGGGGACCCAAGGCTGGAGAACACTGCTCTACCTTATTATTACAGTGAGCTGATGTGATAACAAAAGGATGACTTCTGATCTGAGGTGTGACTGAGCCAGAATAGGGTAGTACATCATATTGCTATAAGACTGCCAAATGGTTTAATGATCAAGAATCATAAGAGCACCCAGGGGCCTTGAAGTTGCCCATCAACAGCACCTGGACCGCGGCGCAGACTGAGCAGGCGCACAGGTCAACTGGTCACAGTCTTCCCCACTATGATGGGGAGGGTCCATAGCTCAGTGGTAGAGCACATGCTTTGTATGTAGAGAAGGGCTCTCCAACCTTGGCTCCCCAGATGTTGCTGGCCTACAGCTCCCAGCATACCCAGCCAGCATGGCTAACGGCAAGGGATTCTGGGAGCTGTAGTCCAGCAACATCTGGGGACCCAAGGTTGGAACTTGGAGAGCCCTGATGTAGAGGATCCCAGATTCAATCTCCAGCATCTCCAGGTTGGAGAGGGCTGGAAAAACCCTGGAGAGCCGTTGTCCAACCCTGTCTGAAACCCTGGAGAGCCATTGTCAGTCGGTGTCAATAATATTGAGCTAGCTAGATGGACTAACGGTCTGACTCAATATAAGACAGTTTCCTATGTTCCTATGATGAGATATATTGTATTTCCATTTAAATTACAGCAGCGGTTGTTCCCCCCCCCTAAATGTGCATCCCTTTATAAAAATCAGCATAGACAGTATGCAATTTTTATGCAAATCTGTGTCCCCTCTTGCCCCGTTGTTTGGTGATGCACTTCCCCCTTTTTTGGTGATGCCAGCAGCAGCCTAACCAAGTGGCTAGTAAAGCAGGAGGGATGCGACTATTGGAATCCAATCTGTGCATAAAGTGCAGAGGTGTTCTGTACAGCAGCACCAGTGCAGTTCCATAGTGCTGGGATTCTACCACATTGTGCTTGGGGAGGTGGTTGAACTAGAAAGACCCCACTCACACACCCTGTACCCCCAGGAACTGTCCTCCTGGCTGTTAATCTGCAAAGAGTTTATCATAGGTGAAGGCAGCTTCCAAGGTGGGGAGTGGAGAGAGGGTGTATTATTTAACCATGACCCAAAACACTCGCATGGTTTTTCTTTTTCTTCTTGCACTGCTGCCTGGGATAACAGCCTTGCAAGAGCAATCTCATTATGGCTGCAGATTTCTGATGGAAAATTGTACATTCTCTTGTGCAAATCAGCCCTCTCTGTCTCCTGCTAAACTGGCTAGTAGAATGCACAAGAAAAAGAACGGCTCCAAGGTGCTTGCCAAGGCAAGGCAATTGAGTGTCTGGCAAACGTCTCTGGAACATAGCAATCCTTGGGGGCTCCCTGATGCGTATCACAAAATATCCCATAATTAATCATGCACCTTCAAATCCCTATGGTATTAACTCGCACCGGATACTCGTTGCAGGTGCCAACAGATAGAAAGACAAGAATGCACGAGCGTCTTAAGGGACAGGTCCCAGCACATAGAGGCACACAATCTCTTCACAGCCTGGGAAAAAGAAGCCTTGTGCAAGAGGGGTGAGCTGTTCATTGAGAAGGGGTGGCAGGTGGAGCAATCCTCAATTGGATTAGTAATCTTCAACCTTTTCAGACCAAGGACCCACCTTTAACCACAGCCTGCAACATGAGACCTGCTTGAAATGTTTCAGAAAGCAGTCATATCTGGTCCCTGGAAAGCGTTCCAGGAACCATAGGATTTATTGGAGTCTCCCTCCTGAAGCTGTAGACACTGCTACAACTTCAGGAGGGGGACTACACAATCTGATCCCTCCCCCCAGCAGCTGCTGTGGAAAGAACCACACCAGGTGCTTTCCGACATTGCAAAAGCAGCCTTGGAGGACCACATAGAGGTGGGGGGGGCGTTCTGATGGGCAGGGAGTTGAGTGGAGAGGAGAGTCCAGGATACAAAAAAATCCTATCGCCTCTCCAGCCCTCCACCAGTACACTTCCATTAGACGAGTCAGAGACCCGTGTAGCGGAAAAAGAAAAAAAAGGATGGATGGAGAGGCAAAAATATCCAGCAGCCCAGTAGGGTATTGGATACTCAGAAACCTTCAAGATCAGAGGCTTCCATCTAGCGGATGGCAATCTGATAGGACTGCACCCTTAAACATCTTTTCCTTATTTATTTATTTATTTTTAAGATAAATGGTGTTGGTGGTACTGATGCAAGCCAACTCAGGTTGGAGCATGATCCAGTTGTGAGCCTTGATGACCCACAAGTTGAAGAGCTACAGCTTAGGCCATATGTATACTGTAGGGCGGGCTGCCCTTACATCTAGTTCAGTGTTCTCCAACCTTGGGTCCCCAGATGTTATTGGACTGCAACTCCCATCATCCCTTGCCAATGGCTATGCTAATGGGAGTTGCAGTCCGACAACATCTGGAGGGCCATACACGTTCCTGCATTAGGAATTCCTGTTGAGGAACCTGGCCTTTGCAAATTTGGCCAGAAAATTAGTAAGTGATCTGCACCTCCTGCACTAATGTGCAGGTCGAAACTTACCTATCCAGTGTCTTAAATTCTGATGCAGTTTTTGGCTCAAAGTACAGATCAAAATACATTTTTTAAAATGTTTATTTTAAAAGAAAATAGGTTTAGATGTGAGTCTTTTGAGAGAAAAGAAGTTTTAAAAACACATGCCTAAATACACGTTTTTGTGCAGATTTTTTTTTTTTAACAAGTTGCATATAAAATGCAGAAATGGGACACAACATTCTTATGGCTGAACACATATGAAAGTAACCTGGGCTGAAAATAGATCTGATTTGCCCATCCCTAGTTAGGGACTCTGCGCTACCAAACTTGGGATCCCTGTGAGATGATGACACATCTTGCAAGATCACTTTGCTTTTTATTAGAGCCCTGTGGGTCCATCATCTGGAGCCAGGTGAAAAACAGCAGCTTAGGTAGGTGGATGCCTCACTCTGCCTAATGCTAGGGCCGGCCCCTTCCCTCCAGCCTCTGCTTGAACACACCTCCTTGGTCCCCTTCATGCAAGGTTCAGCCAGTTCCTCTAGCACCACATATAGTCTTCTACCTTCATGAGATTCATGAGATTCGAAGGTGGGGCAAGAAGAGCATGAGGAAGAAATGAAGTGGCTCAACACAACACAGGCCTGTGGCTCACGCTGGCTCAGCTCGTCTGAGCGTGGAAAGCTAAGCAGGGTCAGGCCTGGTTACTACTTGGATGGGAGACCCCCTCCTCTAGTTTCCTGCATTGAGCAGGGGGTTGGACTCGGTGGCCTTGTAGCCCCCTTCCAACTCTATGAATCTATGACACTGAGTAGTACAATCTCTCCAAGACCTCTTCTCAATTGATCTTGATTTCTCATGCAGACGGTGCATAATAATGTAGCATTTTTGATGGTACCGTACATATGCCTTTTACCTAACATCTGCCCTTGTTTTCTATCGGTGCTTATTTTCCTCTTCATCACCATTCACAAGCAAACCTCTCTAGCTGAAATGCAGGATGGGTTAAATTTGCATGGTTATGTACCACATATACCAGCAACACCCAGATATTTTGTCAGTGTGGTATGAAACCATATAATCTGTGTCCTTACCCTATGGGTGAAAGATATAGACATTGCCAGAGGGTAATGAGAAGTGCCATGTGTGGGTGTGGTGGCAACCACATTGCTTAATGTAATGTGTATTGCAAACAAAGACTTTGCCTAGTGAACCACAGCGGGATATTATGCAAGCAGGATTCAGAGCTTCTTGGAGCACAGTGTGAAACAGGAATCCCCAATATCGCTATCATTGAATAGATATGGATGACCATTTTAACACACATTATAACACACATCTTTCTTATAGATTCATAGATTCATAGATCAAGAGGAAGGGGCCTACAAGGCCATTGAGTCCAACCCCCTGCTCAATGCAAGAAACTAGAGGAGGGGTCTCCCATCCAAGTAATAACCAGGCCTGACCCTGCTTAGCTTTCCACGCTCAGACAAGCTGAGCGAGTGAACCCAGGGACAGCCGTACCATTAGGTAGAGCGAGGCAGCTGCTACAGCTGGCAGATGCAGCTGGCAGATGCAGCTGGGGGGGGAGCAGGCAGCAGTGCCAAGGGGTTAGAGGGCAGAGCTGTGTATGCCACGCAGCCTGCCTTACGCCCTCTAAGCCAGCCTGCTGCCCTCAGTTGTGATAGAAGGCACTGTCCCATCACCAGTGTTGGAGTAAGATTCCACTACCAGTTCATTCGGCTCCCGTACATGGAATGGCACCCGCCATTTTGTTCTTTGCCTCAGGCAGAAAAATGTCTTAGGCGTGCCCTGTCTCAACCTGATACGGGGTGAAATTCTCATTAACAACTGGATGATAACAGACAACCAGCTTCTTAAGCCTGCGGGTGCGAAGAGGGTAGGGGAGATGGGGGCATGCACCCTGGTGTGTTCCTGCCCACTCAGTCCCCAGCCTCCCCATGTTGAAGGGGAAGACTTGAAGGGGGCTTCCACTAGCTAGAACCCAAGTAGGAGCCCCCACATGATTGGGACACCCGCTTTATCAGGGTTCCCAACTGCATGTGGGCTTCTATTCACATTGAAGAATTAGAATCACCCTTCGGAGTGTCCCCATCTACATGCAAAGGTCAGGGACAGAGGAGATGGGGTTGCTGGAGGTGGGGCTTGCAGGCATGCCCTCGTCCCGTCCCCACCTTTTATCCAGGCACAGCTCTAGTTCTGGGCCAGTCACTGACTCTCAGCCTAACCTACCTCACAGGGTTGTTGTGAGGATAAAGTGGAGAGGAGGAGGAGGAGGATTATGTAAGCCGCCTTGGGTTCCTTGCAGGAAAAAAGGCGGGGTATAAATATAATAAATATAATAAATAAATAAATAAATAAATAAAATAATCCCTCCCTATGCCACTTAACCAACTCTTTTATGGGATCATCCATCTCTGACACTGAAGTTCTCCCTCTCCCATAAACCTCACTTCCTCAACTTCCTCACCCTATGTTCCAGCCCATAAACTCAATGTAAACCTGAAGTGAATGGGGGAGTCCTGGAGCTCCTGGAGCTCCAGGTGTGCAGTGCATTGGTGTGCATGTGGAGCTCTGAATCATAGCAACAGAATGTAGATGACAAGTTCCCAGGTAGAATGGCTTTCAGTGGTTAGCCCCCCAAGAAACCAAACCTGCTTTTGGAGTGCCAGGAAAAGGGCCTTTTCTACAATGGCACCAAGATTGTGTGGACCTCTTCCCTGGGAAAATCTGTTAAGCCCCTTCCCGCTGGTGCACTTTAAAGTGTACTTTCAAAATGCATGTGTATGCTGAGTCTTGCTGACCTATCTATTTCTTTGAAAATATGCTTTTATGATGTGCATTTTTTTAAATTGTTGATTGCAATGTTTTGACTGCTTTTATCGCCTTGTGCGGGGAGGGGGGGGAAGCTTTTTTTTTTCAAAGTTGTGGTACAAATGCAGAAATTGAGCTGCAAACTTGGTTAGTCATGGAAAACAGTTTGAATTTGCAAACTATGATGAGAAAGGTGGGCTAGGGGGAGGGAGAGAGAGAGAGAGAGAGAGAGAGAGAGAGAGAGAGAGAGAACTGTGAGCTGCAAAAGCAAGGAGTCAGATTCCTCCAATATTTGAACAACCCCAGGTCCAATTAAAATCCTGAAAGGAATATGTTGAGCTAGTGATCTTATTAGATGCCAAATTTAGAAAACAAAGGAACTATTCTGTTCCACACAGTCAGGTTCAAACAAGCTCTTTGCGGAGAGGGACCATTGCCAAATAGATTCCAAGTCTGCCTCACGCTGCAGGGAACTTTCAAAGCTTTGCATGTTGCTAATGTCAGATATAGATCAGCAAAACCTAAATATCAAGAGAACCAGAGATTGTGAGAAACAGCCTGTGGGATCTTTTCCTCACTTGTGTGCCTCCCTTATCACTTGCCTTTCACTGAGGCACCAGTTGACAATTGCAACCTTGCAACACAACACCACTTTCTCTTTTTGCAACCACACCAAGGTTGAATCTGTAGGACTCAAGCCTTCAGGACCCCATGCCCTCACTGAGGCATATGAAGAAGGGACTGTGCTAGTAGTAGTAGTAGTAGTAGTAGTAGTAGTAGGCGACGATCACTCGTGACCGAGTAAGATTGTCTTCCAGGATAAAATTACAAAAAGAAAATTATAAAAGGAGGAAATTCTAAAAAAAAAATTGTGTAGACTCTATCGATGGGTCCATAAGTGACCGTGGAGGCCAATTCTAGATCCACACAGCTTCCCACAGTGAGGACACAGGTTACCAGATGGAAGATGGTCCTGTAAAGGATTCGTTTGACGTGCTTTTCGCTTGGCACGTTTCTCCCTTTCAACGTGCACTCGGGCTTCTTCAAAGTCCATGGAACCTTTGTGAAAGGCCAACCTCCATTTAGATCGTTCATGGGCCAGAGCTTCCCAGTTTTTGATGTTTATATTGCTTTTTTTTTTTTTAGATTAGTCTTAAGAACATCTTTAAACCTCTTATCCTGACCACCGATATTCCGCTTTCCATCCTTGAGTTGGGAATAAAGTAACTGCTTTGGGAGACGGCAGTCAGACATTCGAACAACTGTGCTAGTTTGCCATCACCAACTACTGGCAATAGAGGAAACCAACAGGATAACCAACTAGGACTACCAGCTAGCACCACAAAGAAGCCTCTTGCTCAATCATCAACTGGCCCTCTTGTATGTCCCAACAACCCCTGGAATACAACTGGTTGGGACAAAGAAGGACTTTTCAGAAGCTTCACCCAGGCTTTGGAACTCCCTCTCCAGAAAAGCCCACCTTGCTATAACCAGGGGTGGAAAACACATGGCCTGTGGCTCCTATGGGGGCCCCCATGGCTGTTTTTGCAGGGCCCCACCTCTGCTGCTGCTGCTGAATTTGCACCGGTGGGAAAAAATCATGATGATTTTGCAAACAAAAATCTTTGCTTTCATTGTATGATTTGGTGCCTTGATGCCTGTTTTAACTTCTGCTACTCTCAATCTTTGTAGCTTTTTAAACAGTGGTATTCTTATTTTACTGTTTAAATTGATTGTCGTTAGCTGCCCTGAAGTCTTTTCGAGGAAAGTCAGGTTGAAAAAAAAAGTTTTAAATACAGGCAGTCCCCGAGTTAAGAATGTCCGACTTACAGACAACCCACACTTAAGAATGGACTTCTAGGTCCCCCGGCGCTATGTCGTTTATGTAGAGTACATAGCGTAGTATACTACGCAATTTGAGTAATTTATGCAATTTGCGTAAATGCCGGTTTTGAACATATAGGATGCTAGGTCAGGCTTGTAACATCGAGCCTCGCTGGGCAGAACGAGGCCAAAATTGGCCCCACTCATGCCCGGCAAGGCCTTACCTTTCGGGGCGGCTTGCCCTCTCCGTGGAGAGCCTCCCGCGCAGTTCATTCCGTCCCGTCGTGTCACTTCCGGGACCGGAAATGATGCGACGGAACCCTGCGCAGGCGCGCTGGACCTCTATGGCGCATTCTGCGCCTGTGCAGGGTCCTGTCGCGTCATTTCCGGTCTCGAAAGTGACAGATGGGGAAGAAGACACCCGATCGAGCGGTGCGAAGCCAGAGAACCTCTCCACGCCGCTCAGAAGATCGGGTCGGGTCGGCACCCCCGCGGAAGATCGGGTCGGGGGCGCGACCCAGCCTTGGAGCGACCGCTAGCTAGGATGTTCCCGACTTACATACAAATTCGACTTAAAGAGATTCTTAAGAACGGAACTCGTTCATAACCTGGGGACTGCCTGTAAATAAAAAGAGCTGTAAAGGAATTCTACCTTAGAAGCTCTCAAATTTGCTAGCTATCAAATGTATGTGTAATTTTCATTTTGGCATTTCTTTCCACCCATCGCTGAAGTGAAAAGCAAGTTTAGATGGAGATCCCATGAGCTTGTGAGGACTGACATCATGCGAGGAGCCCTGGAAAGCACCATTTTCTGATGACAGTCGGTGTCATGAGCTGCTCACATTGCTACGTTCCGGGCAAAAGGTTTTCCCTGAAGCCACCCATCCTTTATGTGCCCTGAGCACTATTTCCTGAAGGATGAGCCTTTAGAATTGCAGAGCCTTTAATTGCAGAACACAATCAACTTCTAAGCTTATGTTGAATTGTTTCTAAAGATTGCATCCTGCTGGTTATGAAATCACTACAGGGAGAAACTCTGTCTGGACACTATGTAATATAACTAGAGAACCATGCTGTTCTCAGGCATGGGTGTGTCTTCTGGGAGTGCACGTGCTGATGCTGAAGAAAATGTACCCTGTGGATGCTTAGAGCAGTGTTCTCCAACCTTGGGTCCCCAGATGTTTTTGGCCTACAACTCCCAGCATGCTTAGAACACTGGCTTAGAGACACTCTTACTTCTTTATTGTCTCTCAACAAAAAAATGTGAGAAGCAGCCCCTAGAAAATAACCATTCGATTCTAGCAATGCTCTGGAATCCACACTCCTCCAAATTCTTCAAGGCGGTCCAACAACTGTTTTTAATTTTTGTTTTACAGGTTCTATCCACTTGGAGTGCCTACTGCCTACAAAGTGCAGGAGTTGCTGCATGTGTTGCAAATGCATCTCAAAATGCACCAGGGTCTGTGATGATGTGCCATTCCTCTCAGGGATATTGTATGGGGAGAAAGATGCTCCCGGGGGCATTTTCGGATGCGTTTTCAACGTGCCTGGCACCTGCTGCAATTTGTGGCTGCTCCAAGCCGCTTCAAGTGAAAAAGAAAGAAAATTGAAAAGGCAGTCCTAAGTCCCCCTTGTAAACTTGTAAGTGCTTTTTTAAAGAAATAATTTCAGGCAGATTTTTATTTTAATAATAATAATAAAAAAAAATCTGTACATGTGCAAATGGGATGGAACCAACTTTCAATCAGTTGCATGTGAAACTGACACAGAGCTTTTCTACACGAGGCATTTATTGTGTGCTTGTGATTCTTTATCCACGGTTGTTTAGGGGTTCTTTAGCCAACATCGTGATCCTCCAGTTTCGCTTCTGTTTTTTAAGAGCACTTTCCCAGGTTTTTTTTAGAGTGGGGAAAATGGACTATTACTTGTGAAAGCAAAAAAAAAGAAGGTATTTTCCTACTTGTGTAATTGCAATACAGTCATGCCTTGGATTGAGAGCATAATTCGTTCCGGAAGCGTGCTTGTAATCCAAAACACTCTTATATCAAAACGAAATCCCCCCAAAAAAATTTGTACAGAGATTTTTAATTTAAGCTGTACTACAGTACTTGTATTGCAAGATGTTGCTTGTATATCAAGTAAAAAAAAATATTAAATAAATATTTAAAAATTTGCTTGTCTTGCAAAATGCTCTCAAACCAAGTTACTTGCAATCCAAGGTATTACTGTATTCTGCTATAGCACAGTCCATCTAGAGGTTATGTAGCGGAAAAGCAGGAAAGGAAAAGCTCTTTGTGTAGAGCTCAGATCTCAATTCTGCAACGAAACTGAAAGTAGACATAGCAATTAACAGCCTTGTGTAGAAAAGCTCACGGACCAAATTCAGACTGATCTGTCCATCCATGCTTGCAGCTACGATACATGCATCTGTCACATAGAGAAGATGACACAGAAAAACTGCATAGTTACATCGATCCCCGGTCCTACCCATGTCTTCCCTCCGAAGTTTTTCTTCTGTTAAATTTCTATGTCACTTCAGAGCTCCCCTGCTAGTACAATGTAAAATTCCTCTGTTCACAATTGTTCAAAGTACTAGTTCATTTTAACATTTTGTAGCACTTCATGGTTTAGAGCAGGGCTCTCCAACCTTGGGTCCCCAGATGTTGCTGGCCTACACAGCTCCCAGCATACCCAGCCAGCATGGCTAATGGCAAGGGATTCTGGGAGCTATAGTCCAGCAACATCTGGGGGCCCAAGGTTGGAGAGCCCTGGTTTAGAGCAAGGTAGTGAACACACTTAGCAATATATGTATTTAAAATGTATATGCCGAATCCAAATGACAGCCAAGTAAGACGCAGCATAACTAAAGTAGCTGGGAGAAGGCTTGGGTGCCCACACTTGATCCCTTCCTAAGAGCCCAGATCCCTATGTGAGCAAGACCAGCATGGTTTCAGGCCGGCCAAGGTGTTCTTTGATGAGTTGCTGTTGGGGAGCCATGCATGTGGGTGCACAAATGCTTTGGCCATCGGCGGCAGCTATCAGCCACAAGAACAACCAAGCGTCCACCTAGACCAGCATTCTGTTCACACAGTGGCCAACAAGCTGCTCACGGGATCCCACAAGCAGGACATGAGTGCAACAGCACCCACCCACCCATGTTCCCAAGCAACTGGTGTACATAGGCATACCCAGGGCTTTTTTTCTGGTGGAACTCACCGGAACTGAGTTCCAGCACCTTTTCTTCTATTAATTGCATTACAATTTAATCGCCATCTACTCCCGAGGAAATGTAATCCAAGAGTTCCGGTACCCTTTTCTCCAGAAAAAAAGCACTGGGCATACCGTCTCTGATACTGGAGGTAGCATATAGCCATCAGGACTAGTAGCCATTGATAGGTTATCCTCCGTGAATTTGTCCAATCCCCTTTTAAAGCCATCCAAATTGGTGGCCATCACTACATCTTGTGGAAGTGAATTCCATAGTTTAACTATGTGCTGTGTGAAGAAGTACAGTAATACCTTGGATTGCAAGCATAATTCATTCCGGAACCGTGCTTGTAATCCAAAACACTCTTATATCAAAGCGAGTCTCTGGCGGGTGTGAGCGGGGCCAATTTCGGCCCGCTCCACCCGCTTGAGGCGAGCGGTTACATCCCTACTGAGTGACTTTGTCTTGCAAGACCTTGCTTGTTTATCAAGTCAAAAAAATTAAAAAATGTTTGCTTGTCTTGCAAAATGCTCTCTGACCAAGTTACTTGCAATCTTAGGTATTACTGTACTTCCTTTTATCTGAGATCCAGTGTTGTGTAGTGGTTAGAGCAGGGCTCTCCAACCTTGGGTCCCCAGATGTTGCTGGACTACAGCTCCCAGAATCCCTTGCCATTAGCTATGCTGGGTATGCTGAGAGCTGTAGGCCAGCAGCAACATCTGGAGACCCAAGGTTGGAGAGCCCTGGGTTAGAGTGTTAGGAGATCTGGGTTCTAGTCCCCGTTCGGCAGTGAAGCTCATTATGTAAGTCACCTTGGGTTCCTTGCAGGAAAAAAGAGTGGGATATAAATCACAGACCTGTGGTTCACGCTGGCTCAGCTTGTCTGAGTGTGGAAAGCTAAGCAGGGTCAGGCCTGGTTATTACTTGGATGGGAGATCCCTCTTCTAGTTTCCTGCATTGAGCAGAGGGTTGGACTTGATGGCCTTGTAGGCTCCTTCCAACTCTATAATCTATGAAATCTATGAAATAAAAGAATCTGCCCTGAATCTCCCACCAATCAGCTTCATGGGATGACCCCCAGTTCTAGTATTATGAGTGAGGGAGAAAAACATCTCCCTATCCATTTTCTCCACACTATGCATAATTTTGTACACCTCAGAGGACAAGCAGGAGCAACCTGGACCTCCTACGATGCAGTGGCTAGAGCAGCCTTCCCCACTCTAGGGACCTCCGTAGGAGTTGGACTACAACTCCAGCATGACTAGCTGGGGGATGCTTAGAGCTGCAGTCCAACACATCTAGAGGGCACCAAGTCAGGAAGCCTGGGTTTCTGTGTGGGAAATCTAAGTCCAAATTCCCACTCAGTTATAGAGGTCATCGGTAGGCACGTCACCATGTCTCATCCTAATTTAGCTTAATCAAGGCCCTCTGATGAAGCTAAAACTGCACTTGGAGGAAGAGCGGGATGCAGATGATATAACAAAGATTTGACAAATGGAAGATACAGCATTGTGAGAAGGGGCAATACCCAGTAAGCTGGTTATGAAATCGCTACAGGGAGAAACGCTATCTGGACACTGTGTTATATAACTAGAGAACCACATCATTTAATTTTTCAGGCATGGGTGTGTCTCCTGGGGGTGCACGTGGTTCTGAAGAAAATGCACTCTGTGCATGCTTAGGGACACTCTTACTTTTTTAAAAAATTCTTTAAATAAAAATGTGAAAAGAAGCATCCCCTAGAAGTAACTGTTAGCAGGGCCATAGTAGTTAAGCACGTTAGTAGGGAAGCTGGAAAGGGGAATCCTAGTCTATTTGTGGCCCATTTATTAAGAGGGAATTCATGCCAACTCCAAATTCACACCCAGTATATAGCCATCTGTGTCTAGAAAGTTATGTGTTACTACAAATTTCCTTACACTTATTTGCTGAAGGGCAGTCTGCAGCTGGGACTTTCTGTGCCTCTCTGCCTTCCTTTGTGATAAGATGCTTCACGGTCTCTGTGCCAAACCACCCACTTACTAAAAATTTGCCAAATTTCCCTCCTTCAGGCAGTGCCATCTGCAAAACGCTATCTCTAGTCTTGGAATTCTCTGGCACCAACTAAACTGCGCATATTAAGGATTTGGAGCTGTTGCCTTGATTTCTCGGATGTGTTAAATTAAATACAATTATTTTGTAACTTGTTTTGTTTAATTCCCCATTTTTTTTTCAAATCCCTGCAGATTTGAGCAGAAAAGGACTTCTAAAAACAAAACAACAACAGGAGTTACAATGGGAACTGCAACAAAATGTTGTAGTGTGGAGTGCTCCTGTTGAGTGCATGCTGGGAGTTGTAGGCCAAAAACATCTGGGGACCCAAGGTTGGAGAACACTGCTCTAGAGCACAATGCTATCCATTTTAGACAGAAAAAAGTACTACAAGTGCCAGCATTCCCCAGGATTGCACCCTTAGACAGTCAGCCATGCCCTCTTCCATAATCGTCTATTCCTTCGCCCTCCCACTTGATCTTTCATTTCCCCATCAACAGTCAATTTGGGTTTGTCCCTGGGTGTTCGCTGCATGGGAGCTACAGCCAAGCACAGCTCCCAGAGGAAAGTACCTGTATGATACACCTATTAAAAACATGTATTGGTTTACATTTTTAGGTGAATACCTAAAACATCTTAGGTATGCACTATTAAAAATGTAGTATGTGAAGTGGGATATGAATTAGACTTTTTTTCCTATAACCTGTTCCATTCTTGTGTGGCAGAGCAGAGAATGGCTGCACTTAAGCAAAAAACAACAACAACAAAAACCCTAACTTCTTCTTTACATTATGTTTAAGCTATTCCTTATTTATTTATTTATTTATTATATTTTTGAATCGCCCATCTGGCCAGTCATCCGGCCACTCTGAGCGATGTACAGTCCAATAAAATACAAGAAAGAAACAGAGAAAACAAACAAACAAACACAAGAAAAAAACATGGCGTGGGTAGGCAACCTTTTGGGGTCACATGGGCACATTTGGCAATTTGAGAAACTGTCCTGATCACCTCCACAAAAATGCCCACCATGGTTGGCATGACAAAGGTCAAGTAACCTGCCCGAAAGTAACCACAGTACAAGGCAGAGGTGGGGTCTCAGCCCCAACACACGAAACAACTCCTTTGAACCTACAGTTTTTAGCACCAATAGAAACATAATCCACCGCAATCTCAGCTGCTGGTAAGAAAATGTGTTAATTTAAAAAAGAAGAAGAGGAAGGGCACCTTAGCAGACATCAAGAAAAGGGTCTGGGGCGCATTGGTCTAGTTTCAGGGTACAAATTTCCTCAGACACCCAAGCTCCTCCCTTCAGCCAGAGCAGCTACTGGTGGGGACTAGGAAGAGGGCCTTTTCTGTGGCGGCCCCCATACTGTGGAACTCTCTCCCTAGTGACCTCTGCCATGCCCCCTCTCTGCTGAGCTTCCGCCGCTCACTAAAAACATGTCTATTCAGGTGGGAATATGGGGTGGGTTGAGATTTTAAAATTTTATACTGTTTTAACTGTATTTTATATTTTATCATGTTGTACATCGCCCAGAGTGGCTGGTTTGCCGGCCAGATGGGCGATTCATAAATACAACAAACAAACAAATAAATAAATAAATTGTATCACAGTGACTCCTTGGACGGTTTATCTGGATTTTCACTGCCTGCTTGTATCACCTTCCTCTGGCGAGATCTTAGGGCAATCTCTTGGCATAACACACCCACCTGCTCTTGGCATAACACACCTCTGAACTTCACCAGCCACCTAAGGTTATCCCACAGAGAAAGAATAGCTATCAACACTGGACTAAACCCTTGTCAACTGTGTCATCCCTTAACTGTCATTTCCCAGCTGCCCTTTTCCACCTAGCTGGAATCCCCAGCCAAGCAGAACTGAATTTACCTAATCCAAGCCCCATCTAACAATATTCAAAGCCATCGTCTCTCTCCCTGCCTTCAGAATCATCATCATCATCAGGCGATCACTCGTGACCGAGTAAGATTGTCTTCCGGGATAAAGGAGGAAATTCTAAAGAAGATTGTGTAGACTCTAGCGATGGGTCCGTAAGTGACTGTGGAGGCCAATTCTAGATCCACACAGCTTCCCACAGTGAGGACACAGGTTACCAGATAGAAGATGGTCCTGTAAAGGATTCATTTGACGTGCTTTTCGCTTAGCACGTTTCTCCCTTTCACCTTGCACTCGGGCTTCTTCAAAGTCCATGGAACCTTTGTGAAAGGCCAACCTCCATTTAGATCGTTCATGGGCCAGAGCTTCCCAGTTTTCGATGTTTATATTGCATTTTTTTAGATTAGCCTTATGAACATCTTTAAACCTCTTATATTGACCACCGATATTCCGCTTTCCATTCTTGAGTTGGGAGTAAAGTAACTGCTTTGGGAGACGGCAGTCAGGCATTCGAACAACATGACCGGTCCACTGAAGTTGGCATTGAAGGATCATTTTTTCAATGCTAGTAGTCTTTGCTTCTTCCAGTACACTGACATTTGTTCGTCTATCTTCCCAAGTAATTCGCAGGATTTTCCGGAGGCAACGTTGATGAAACCTTTCAAGGAGGTGGAAGTGACGTTTATAGATAGTCCATGTTTCGCAGGCATACAATAAAGTTGGTAATACAATGGCTTCATAAACCAGTGTTTTGGTCTTCTTACAAATATCCCGATCCTCGAACACTCTATGTTTCATTCGAGAAAATGCGGCACTTGCGGAGCTCAGACGATGCTGGATTTCACTGTCGATGTTAGCTGTAACAGAAAGATAGCTGCCAAGATAGAGGAAATGATCGACATTTTCCAGTATTGTCCCGCCAAGCTGGATAGATGGCATCACCAAAGGATTGGCTTGCACTTGCTGATGAAGCACTTTGGTTTTTTTGATGTTAAGTGAGAGACCAAGTTTTTCGTATGCTTCTGCAAAAGCATTTAGGATAGTTTGGAGATCATCCTCTGAATGTGCGGAGACCACATTATCATCAGCATACTGAAGTTCCACAACGGAGGTTGTAATTACCTTACTTTTTGCTTTCAGCCTGCTGAGATTAAAAAGCTTTCCATCTGTTCGATATATAATTCCCACACCGGTGGGAAGTTTCCCCTTGACAAGATGTAAAACCATGGCGATGAAAATGGCAAATAATGTTGGGGCGATAACACATCCCTGTTTAACACCTGATCCCACTTTAAATGGAGCACCATGAGAGCCGTTGTTGTCCAAAACCGTTGCCGTCATGTTGTCATGGAGCCTTTTTAAGGCCTTCAGAATATCACTCAGCAACTACTACGCAGACCTTTTGTCAGCAACAAAGGAGGCCTCAAGCAAGCCTACTCAGATATCAGTATTGCCTCACAGAGGCCCCACAAAGTCATCATCAGGCGATCACTCGTGACCGAGTAAGATTGTCTTCCGGGATAAAAGGAGGAAATTCTAAAGAAGATTGTGTAGACTCTAGCGATGGGTCCGTAAGTGACTGTGGAGGCCAATTCTAGATCCACACAGCTTCCCACAGTGAGGACACAGGTTACCAGATAGAAGATGGTCCTGTAAAGGATTCATTTGACGTGCTTTTCGCTTAGCACGTTTCTCCCTTTCACCTTGCACTCGGGCTTCTTCAAAGTCCATGGAACCTTTGTGAAAGGCCAACCTCCATTTAGATCGTTCATGGGCCAGAGCTTCCCAGTTTTCGATGTTTATATTGCATTTTTTTAGATTAGCCTTATGAACATCTTTAAACCTCTTATATTGACCACCGATATTCCGCTTTCCATCCTTGAGTTGGGAGTAAAGTAACTGCTTTGGGAGACGGCAGTCAGGCATTCGAACAACATGACCGGTCCACTGAAGTTGGCATTGAAGGATCATTTTTTCAATGCTAGTAGTCTTTGCTTCTTCCAGTACACTGACATTTGTTCGTCTATCTTCCCAAGTAATTCGCAGGATTTTCCGGAGGCAACGTTGATGAAACCTTTCAAGGAGGTGGAAGTGACGTTTATAGATAGTCCATGTTTCGCAGGCATACAATAAAGTTGGTAATACAATGGCTTCATAAACCAGTGTTTTGGTCTTCTTACAAATATCCCGATCCTCGAACACTCTATGTTTCATTCGAGAAAATGCGGCACTTGCGGAGCTCAAACGATGCTGGATTTCACTGTCGATGTTAGCTGTAACAGAAAGATAGCTGCCAAGATAGAGAAAATGATCGACATTTTCCAGTATTGTCCCGCCAAGCTGGATAGATGGCATCACCAAAGGGTTAGCTTGCACTTGCTGATGAAGCACTTTGGTCTTTTTGATGTTAAGTGAGAGACCAAGTTTTTCGTATGCTTCTGCAAAAGCATTTAGGATAGTTTGGAGATCATCCTCTGAATGTGCGGAGACCACATTATCATCAGCATACTGAAGTTCCACAACGGAGGTTGTAATTACCTTACTTTTTGCTTTCAGCCTGCTGAGATTAAAAAGCTTTCCATCTGTTCGATATATAATTCCCACACCAGTGGGAAGTTTCCCCTTGACAAGATGTAAAACCATGGCGATGAAAATGGCAAATAATGTTGGGGCGATAACACATCCCTGTTTAACACCTGATCCCACTTTAAATGGAGCACCATGAGAGCCGTTGTTGTCCAAAACCGTTGCCGTCATGTTGTCATGGAGAAGTCGCAAGATATTCACAAATTTATTGGGGCATCCAATTTTCATAAGGATAGTCCAGAGAGCTGTACGGTCTACAGTATCAAAGGCCTTAGCCAAATCGATAAATGCCATATAAAGGGGTTGATTTTGCTCCCGGCATTTTTCTTGGAGCTGACGTGCAGTAAAAATCATGTCTACTGTCCCTCTAGAGGGGCGGAAACCATATTGAGTTTCAGGGAGGATCTCTTCTGAAATAGATAGAAGACGGTTTGCGAGAATCCTAGCAAATATTTTACCTGCGGTTGCTAAGAGAGAAATGCCCCGATAGTTTCCACAGTCTGTTCTATCACCCTTCTTAAAGAGGGTGATAATTATGGCATCCCTGAAGTCTTCTGGGATCTCTTCTCTTATCCAGATTTTTTCGATGAGTTTATGAAGATGTTGTACAAGTTCGGGGCCCCCTTCTTTAAAGATTTCAGCAGGAATCCCATCTGGTCACAGAACCACCACAACAGTTATGCGCAAGCATTTCTTCACAGGTGCATTTAAAGCTGAGTCTGCACTTCGGGCCAGGCTGATCTTCCCTTGCCGGTGTTCTTGCACGAATGAGGCTCCTGTTCCTCTGGCCGGACGGACGGATGGGGCTCCGGGGTGTTTTTCCCCCGACTTCCGCAGTCCCAGCAGGGCAACTCTCAATTGTAGCAGCTGGATGTTCTTTCTTGCAGGGACGGGGAAGCAAGGTGATTCTTCTCTGGATGATGGACCTTTTCCCCTTTGGCTTGATATTCTGGCTGATGGCAAGACTGTGCCTCCCTTCTGCTCATCAATGCGTGGGCAACTTGCTTACTTTGTGACATTTTAATTGATCCTAATAAAGGCCTTTATTACTCTACAGTGGGATGATGATGATGATGATGATGATGATGATGATGATGATGATGATGATGATGATTTCATTTCTATACCGCCCAATAGCCGAAGCTCTCTGGGCAGTTTACAACAATGATAAAACACAATATAAAATACAAACAATAAAAACATCAACAACAAAAAAATTCACTAGACATTTAAAAACAATTTTAATGGACCAACACAGCGACCGATGACTTTTGAGGGGGTTAGAGGAATCTTTGCAAGTGTTAAGTCTTACTGAGGGCTCACTGGAAACTTGTTTTCCTGGGGTTCTGCCCTCTCATTTCTGGAACTATTTGGGCAGCCCTCCAAGGGCAGTATGCCAATATAGTTTCATGCTGAGAAGGAAGAGTAGCTTGACCATGGATTGAACTCTGATGTCAGCTCTTACCGAATTGCTAGGGCTCTTTGTTTGCTTCTGGGCCTGCTCCGTACCCACTGAGTGATGAATGTTCACATTCCACATGAGTGGCTTCATCTACTTCTCAGCATACCTCTCTGGCACAAGCTTAAGCTATTAATTCCCAGATTAAACTACAACAAACACACCTAAAAATTTAAGAGACAGCTCGTTGCTCTTAGAGACACAATCAATCATACAACAATAGAACGGGCAACCCACCTACTCCCTAAACCTGCCTCCTCCTGTGTGCCACCACATCTGCTATGACTCACTCACTCCTGGAGCTGGAGCAAAATAAATCCTAGCAGGGCAACTACAGATAATCAAACCAGTTTATAGACTGTCCATGTCAATTTCACATCTATGCGACCAGAAGTCTGTTCTGTCCAGTTTCCACAACAATATGTGATTTATTTATTTATTAAAAACATGCACAGAAATTCACATATAGGGCTTCTCTACATTAGGCTTTTAACCTGATTTAACCCGCCACTTTACTGAGGCTTCTTCCAGTTTCTTTGCAGGATTAAGATTGGCTACTAACTTTACCCTTCATTTCATTTCATTTATTTCATTTATATACCGCCCCACAGCCGAAGCTCTCTGGGCGGTTCACAATAGATTATACATAAAATCAACAATAAAAACATACAAAATAGTTTAAAAGATTAAAAACCAGATTTTAAAAACACAGTTTCAAACAACAATAAAAAAAACCTAATAAAACTGAGTCTACAGGTGACAATCCCCCCCCCCCCCGTGCTTTTCTGAGCTCCTAACTATTAAATGCCTTGGCATAGAGGGAGGTCTTAACCTGGCACCGAAAAGATATAGTAAAGTTGGCGCCAGGCGGGTCTCAGTGGGGAGCTTGTTCCATAATTGGGGGGCTACCACCGAGAAGGCCCTCCTCCTCGTTGCCACCTACTGAGCCTCTCTTGGAGGTGGCAGTCGGAGGAGGGCCCCAGATGTTGAACGTTGAGATGTTGAGCATAGAACCCTTCTTCTTTTTTTAATAGGGTTTTTTTCTTTCTCCGCCTTTCTATATGATCCATTTATACAGCCACAAGGTGACTGACACCGCAGTATAGCAGAATTGTGAAACTACATGACCGACTTGTAGTGTTTTATAGAGTACTATCCCTTTAATAGCTCATTATCCTCCTTCTTTTTAAAAAAGCTGAGGAAATGGAGCACAGGGAGAGGCCCTGGAGGAGGATGAAGTCATGTAAAGCATCCACAAACTACCGTAGGTGAGGAATCACAAGAGCACAATAAATGCCTCCTGTAGAGAAGCCCTTATTTTCTTATGCAACTTTCCCTAACATACACATTTTGTACGAATCTTTCTTCACCATAAGCATTTTGGTACATCTTTCTCCCCAGGGCCGGATTAAGAGCATTATGGGCCTGGTGCTGAGGAGGGCGCGCGGCTGAAGAGGGCGCAGAAACGCTGCGCTCCTCTTCACTGCCGCTGCGCCGCCCCCGCCAGGCCTCTGCCTCCGCTGCGCCACCCCGGCCAGGCCTCCGCCTCCCCACCCTCCCGCCCGCCCGCCCGCCGCCGCCGCGCCCTCCCATCCCACTCGCCGCTGCGCCTCCCCCCGCCCTCCCGCTCGCTGCCGCCGCGCCTCCTGCCACCGCCGCCGCCATCACCACCACCCCGACCCCCCGCCACCTACCTTCTCCGCGTCGTGTCGCTTCCGGAGCCCCGCCCACGTTGTTTTGGCGGGAGGAACCAGGGCAACAGGGCTTAAACAGCCCTGTTGCCATGGTTTCCCCGGCAAAAAACAGCGCGGGGGTCCCGTCGCGTCACTTCCTCCTTCTCCTTGGTGGCGGCAGCGGCGGCGGCGGCAGCAGCAGCAGCAGCAGCGGCAGCAGCAGCAGCCACCAGGGCGGGGGAAAGGTAGGTTGGTGGTGGCGGTGCAGGTTTTTTGTTTTTTTTTGCAGAGCAGGGCTGCTTTGGAGAGGGGGGGCCGCTAAATATTATTTCGCCTGGGGCGCCAAACTGCCCTGCACCGGTCCTGATTGTGGGCCTATTTTGGGGTAGGGGCCTGGAGCTGCAGCTCCAATAGCCCCTATCTTAATCCGGCCCTGTTTCTCCCTAATATACGAAATTTTGTACAAAATGTTTGAGCTGGGAACGGCATTGCAGAATGCGGGGGAGTGCGCAATGCATGGATAATGGTATTGTGTCTGCACCAAGTGCACATTTCGCAATGGGGGAGAATTTAATTGGTCTGCATTTTTAATAAGCACACTGATTAAAAATGTGCTTTTAATAAGCACATTTTTAATAAGTGTGCTTATTAAAAATGCAGACCAATTAAATATTCCCCCATCCCTATCTGGGTCCCTTTTCAAACAGATGCAGTGTGGGCGCACAGTAATCCAGCGTCTGCAGCACTCCAGATAGTGCCAGTACTGTAGATGCACCAGTGCTCAAATGGGTTTGTGCAGGGAGAAGTCAGGCTGTGCATGAATCTGTGTGGATGCCACAAGCCATCGGATGTGCATCAGAGTGCATTCCAAACTGGTGCTGACCTGTAGGAAAGTTTTGGAACAAGCACACCTTCTAACCCCACTTAACTCAAGAATACACCCTTTTATGGCATGTGTGTTAATCCTCCTTGTTTCATGCTCACAGTTGTGGTGAGAGTGTTGAACTGGGACTCGGGAGATCCGGGTTCTAGTCCCCGCTCAGCCATGAAGCTCACTGGGTGACTTTGGGTCAGTCACTGACTCTCAGCCTAACCTACCTCACAGGGTTGTTGTGAGGATAAAGTGGAGAGGAGGAGGAGGATTATGTAAGCCGCCTTGGGGTTCCTCGCAGGAAAAAAGGCGGGGTATAAATATAATTAATAAATAAATAATTCGGATTAAAATCTCTTTCCAAACATCAGATCATCAGGAGCCAACCCCAGCCCCTTTTCCAGAACATATGGAGTGGAGTACACTTCCTTTATTGTATCTAAGCATGTGCAGACTGCACTTTGTTTCCATGCATTCAGAGCCAGTGCCTACACACACACACACACACACACACCTATTTCTATATTCTTATAGAATCCTCCAATCAGTTTTCTCATATTTTGGCAGTGTGGCAAAAAAGTATTATGAACATGGGCCAATAAATGACCCACAGGGGTTGATTGCAGCGGCGGCAGCACTGTGGAAGGCGTGGTGGTGATTAACCTTCCCTTGTGGACCATGATCTTTTAAAAAAAAATTGCCCCCCTTTTCCCCCACTTGCAGGAATCCCTTTATTTCTTTCCCCTTGTGAGGGGAAAGCAGGTTGGAGGGGGAGTTTATATCACAAAAATAGCCGGCAGGAAAGGTTTCATCATCACCTCTTCTTCCCGAGCCACTGCTGTGATCAATTTTGCAATTGCCCCAAGCCTACATTCTCCTTACAAAAAAACCAAAATAATAATAATAATAATAATAATAATAATAATAATAATAATAACAACACAGCCCATCAAGCAATCAAGCGTGGATCTACTGGTGCCATGTGTATGTCTGAGCCTCTGGGTGGTTAAATAGTACTTACAGTAAAACGCTGCAGGGGAAACCACCCAGTAGCGTAGTGGTTCCTGTAAGGCAGTGTTCTCCAACCTTGGGTCCCCAGATGTTTTTGGCCTACAACTCCCAGCATGCCCCAGCCAGCTATGCTGGCTGGGGCATGCTGGGAGTTGTAGGCCAAAAACATCTGGGGACCCAAGGTTGGAGAACACCGTGATATAGTGTATGCTGCGCCACCTGCTGGCGAACCATTTCACATGCAGCCATAGATCATCACCGCAAAATATTATTGACCCAAACAGAAGAGAAGTTTTGTGCCTACTGGAGGCACTTCCAAACAGAGGGCTCCTAGTGTGACCAAGCAAAATACATTCTGCAGCTATTCCATCTTTTTTTCCCCCCTTGGTGGATTTTTGAGATAAGAGAAAAAAGTGGATGAAGCAGTGGGAAAACATGGGGGTCGGGGAGGGGGGGCTACCAACGGCAGGCGATGACGTCTGGACGTCCTGCAAAATTCTGTAAATGAAGCCGGGCAATCACACAATAAAAGCCTTGTGCGGAAGCAGCCTGGGTCTGCCCGACATCCAACAGGAAGAAGCTTCCTTTGCAGTGTTCTCCAACCTTGGGTCCCCAGATGTTTTTGGCCTACAACTCCCAGCATGCCCCAGCCAGCTATGCTGGCTGGGGCATGCTGGAAGTTGTAGGCCAAAAACATCTGGGGACCCAAGGTTGGAGAACACTGCTTTACAATATGCCACAGGGCTTTCCCAGCCGTTTCCTGAAGGTGTCACTCTTGTGTTTTGCTTTGGGGTTTTTGTAATAAACACCATTGGAAGCTGTCTTATACTGAATCAGTCCATTGCCTGATCAGGGCTGGCTCCAAGATTTTGTGGGCTCTTGGGCAACAGAAAATCTATCATTGGCGCCCATTTGCCACCGACTCTTCCTCTTCTTATAAATATCAAATGGGACTTGTAGCTATATGCGATTTGTACTGGACAGGCACTTTACTGCAAAAGGATTTGATTAAAACCTGCCGGTCCAAATCCTAAACCGAAGTGCAAGCCCAAGTGTAAGCTTGTATCACTGCAGTGCACTGATTATGCTATATTTGTGCAAGCTGTCCCAGATTCAGGGAGGAAGTAAGCCCCATTCAGTTCAATGGGGCTTACTTGCAGGTAAACGGGTATAGCATTGCAGCCCCAATCACTGATGCTGAAATCCTGAACACACATTCCACGAGCACAGTGGGATTTACATTTGAGTATACATACATAAGACCAGAGTATATAAGAAGCAGTAAGGGACAACTTCACTGTTAAAATTGTCCATAAGGGTTTTTTCTTTTTGTTTTGGGTATTTTCCCAAGCATTGGTTTGGGCTCAGCAGTTTTCACGAATAACTGAAAAGCTTTGCTCTATACCAGTGTTCTCCAACCTTGGGTCCCCATATGTTTTTGGCCTACAACTCCCAGCATGCCCCAGCCAGCTACGCAGGCTGGGGCATGCTGGGAGTTGTAGGCCAAAAACATCTGGGGACCCAAGGTTGGAGAACACTGCTCTGTACAGTGAATATGAAGCACTATGCCTACTTTTGTGCAGATGTACAGCTCCTTCTCCTCTCTGCTGACCTTTTCTTTCTCACCCTGGCTCCCCTTTCTCCTCTAGGTAACAATCTTTTATGTCTTCTCTTTCTATCTGCAATCTTCCCATAGAGAGGTAAACAGCAAAGACACAACAAACACCTTGGATTTCTGGTTTCAATAGAACAAACAAACACCTTGAATTTCTGGTTTTCCACCCCTGGCTGAAAGAGAGAGCTTCCCTTAGGACAGAGGTGGGTGACTGCCAGAGGTCTGGGACTCATTTCCATCCCCTAGCCCCCCTGCCCCATGGGGCACCATGCAGTTTGCGAGGGATGCTGAATTTTTTTTTTTTTTTAATCCCCAAAACTCAGCAATTTGAAACCACTCCATAGCAGCTATGGAGTGCTACCAGGATCAAATTTAGCTTGCAAACAAGCTAAATTTGAAAGTCATCGCACTCTGTAGTACTAAAACTGCCATGTTTTCCCACAAACAGCCCCACACACCCATTTCTTCACTGCTGCTCTTCAGAAAAGTAAAGAGAGCAGCAACAATTCCCTGCTCTTTCTAACTCACAACTTACTTGGTTTAAAATATTTAATTGTACTGTGTGTGCAGATAATTTCAAACGCATAACCTGTCTCCGTTGTGCAAGTTCTTGGATGGAGCATGAGGCTTCTTGCGTGCAACTGAATACCGGATTTGGCCTGAAAGCAGCTTCGAGGGAGCTATTTAAGTAGACTGACCTTTGCTGCAACCTGAGAGGTGTTTTATGTAGGGAGTTATTTTTCCTGGGAGTCCCACGCACGCATCCTCAGCCCCAACTGCAACCTTCAGTACTAGCAGCGGACTACATTGCAGGGCTGCTGTAACAGCACAGCACAGCACAGCCGGGGGGTGTGGGGTGCCCCGAATCTGCAAGAAGAACATGATACCACTGGACAACACTTCTGAACTTCGAAATCACTCTCTAAGCCTGACTGCTAGCCGGCAGTATTCAGCATGAGTTGCACTGCAGGGCTGTCATAATAAACAACCTACCCTTCTGACTCCTTGCCTGAGTCTCTTCAAGTTGGCCAGTGGCATTTGGCGCCCCGCCGTGTTGCTGCAGCCATGCCTCTTTCTCCCCAGCCAGTTTCTCTTGATTCCCCTACTGATGCTCAGCTTTCCAGCTCCCACAGGTGATATCACTGCCTGGGAGGAAGAGGGCTTCCTCAAATTAAATCCCAGCACCTTGTTGTCCTCACAGGCTAGAAGGAGTGAGAAAGAGTACTAGAAGACTCCCAGCTGTCCATGGAGGCTCAGGTGTCAGCTGTGAGCTGGGCGGCGCTGTATCAACTCCATCTGATACGGCAGCTGCGCCCCTACCTTCCTAATCACCTGCTCCCATCGGTGGTTCATGCCTTGGTCTCCTCTTGCCTAGACTACTGTAATGCGCTCTATGTGGGGTTACCCTTGAAGACGGTTCGTAAGCTACAGCTGGTACAGAATGTGGCGGGTCGCCTGGTTAAAGGCAGCCGCTGGCGTGATCACATCACTCCAGTGCTCAAGGAGCTGCACTGGCTACCAGTTGCTTGCTGCGCCGAATTCAAGGTGTTGGTTTTGACCTTTAAAACCCTATATGGCTCCGGTCCAGTCTATCTCAAGGAGCGTCTCCAGCAACACCAAATAGGCCGCTCAACAAGATCTGCCACAGACGGCCTTCTCCTGGTCCCTTCAGCCAGAGCAGCTAGACTGGTCGGGACGAGGAAGAGGGCCTTTTCTGTGGCGGCCCCCATACTGTGGAACTCTCTCCCGAGTGACCTCCGCCATGCCCCCTCTCTGCTGAGCTTCCGCCGCTCACTAAAAACTTGGCTGTTCAGGCGGGAATATGGGGTGGGCTAAGATTTTAACATTTTATACTGTTTTAAATTTTATCCTGTTTTTATTTCATGTACATCGCCCAGAGTGGCTGGTTGCTGGACAGACGGGCGATAAATAAATGTAAATAATAAATAATAAATAAATAAGGTCTGAGGTGGTGGTCGGCCAACAGTGGGCCTCCTTGAGGGCATCGGACCTTGGCAGCTGCCCCACAGTGCCGACCACTGACACCAGTCTTTCCAGCCCAAGCTGTGCGGGAAAAGGACTTCACCTTCAGTCTGCCCCAGCAACTTGCTAGTTAAATCGCAGTGCCTTGGAACACTGATAAGCTGTAGAGATGCGGTTTTCACCCTGCGCATTAAACTGCAGGGTAGGCAGAAATGTGTCCACTACTCAGGGACATAGAGCGCATGTCCGCGTACAAAGGATTGTGGAATGTTATCTTCGCATGCCATGGTATACACTCAGGACCGGTGCAGGGCAGTTTGGCGCCCCAGGCGAAAAAATATTTAGCGCCCCTCCCCCCCTCCAAAGCAAAAAAAAACAAACCCTGCGCCGCCACCACCAACCTACCTTCCCCCCCCGCCCTGGCTGCGGCGGCGGCGGCGGCTGCTGCGGCTGCTGCGACGAAGGTAGGTGACGGGGGGGTGACGGGGGGTTGGGGGGGTGGCGATGGCGGTGGGAGGTGCAGCGGCAGGCGAGCGGGCGAGCGAGCGGGTGGGCGGAGGCGCGGAGGCGGCGGCGGCGGCAGGCAGGAGGGTGGGGAGGCGGAGGCCTGGCGGGGGAGGTGGAGGCCTGGCGGGGACGGCGCAGCGGCAGCGAAGAGGAGCGCAGCGTTTCGCGCCCTCTTCAGCCGCGCGCCCTCTTCAGCCGCGTGCCCTAGGCAACCGCCTAGTTGGCCTAGCGGTAGCGCCGGCCCTGTATACACTGTGCATGTCCGGTGTAGAGCCAAAAGGCGTTAGCTCTGTTGTTCTAAAATCTTGGCAGCATCTGTGCATGTGTGACTTATAAAGCCTGCATTCCTTAAAAGTAGAACGCTTGTGCATGTTCGGGGCTCACTCCATTTTTGTTTGGAGCTGGGACGTGCAGCTGCATTATCTGATTGAATAAAGCTTTGTTCTTAAACTTCTTTACCTGCGTTTGGTGGATGGATTGACCTAATCAGCTAGACTCGAACCCAGGGCTACTTGAGCCCTTACCACACCTGGAGGTGGCGGGGATTGAACCTTTCACGTGCAAAACACGTGCTCTACCATGGAGCTACAGCCCTTCCCCAAAAGGTCACACATACAGCTAGATCCAGAAAGTGTCTAATGAATTAGGGCAGCCTTCCCCGAACTGTGCCGTCCAGATGTGTTGGACTGCAACTCCCATAATGCCCTGCCAGCATGGCTATTTTGAGCACCAGGGGCTCAAAAAGAGTTTTCCCAGCAGAAGGTCAAATGATTACACGAAGCACAAAACCTCGATGGAACTCAGCTAATCTCGCGGCCTCATGAAATGCTGAAAGCATTCACTCTGTTCCTGGTTTCATGTGTTCTGTTGTCAGGGACCAAGGGGCACTAGGGAGGTGTGACATTTTGCTTCAGTTTGGTTTTTGATAACAATTTGAGAAATATGGGAAAGTTCTCCATTTTTAGGACAAAAAGAACTTGAGAAAAAATTCAAATGTGGGAGAAAGTGAAATTGGCAAAGGGCTTCTCTACATGAGACATTTATTGTGCGCTTGTGATCCCTCATTCACGGAAGTTTGTGGGGCCTTTTCACAATGTCCTCATCCTCCAGGGCATCTCCAGTGTTTTCCAGCCATTTTCACAGGGGTGTGTGTGGTGGTGTTAGAGCAAGGAAAGTGTGGTATTAAATTTCAAACCAGAACAAAAGCCTCCTGTATGACCGCAATTCTGCTATACCGCAATTCTGCTCCCATTAGTGGTAGTAATGGGAGACTTCAATTTCCCTGATATCTGTTGGGAGACTTATTCAGCCAAACATGGCCCCTCCAAGAAATTCCTGAGCTGTGCTGCTGATAACTTCCTCCTACAGAAAGTGGAGGAAGGAACTAGAGGATCGGCTATCCTTGACCTGATTCTAACCAACAGAGACGAGTTAGTGGATAAAGTGGCAGTTTCGGGAACTCTGGGGGAAAGTGACCATGTTATACTCGAGTTCTTGATTCTAACAGAAGCAAAAGCTGAGTGTAGCCAAACACGTACCCTGGATTTTAGGAAAGCCAATTTTAACAAACTCAGAACAATGATTAGTAAGATCCCATGGCAAGTGACTCTCACGAGAAAGGGAGCCCAGGAGGGGTGGGAGTTTTTAAAAAAGGAAATTTTAAAGGCATAATTGCAAACAATTCCCAAAAGGAAAAAAGGCAGAGGGCAACAGAAGAAGCCAATGTGGCTTCACAATAAACTCAAAGATGACCTGAAAACAAAAAAGGACACGTATAGGAAGTGGAAGGAAGGACAGGCTACAGGGGAAGAGTACAGGCAGGTAGCACAGAACTGCAGGAATAGTGTCAGGAAGGCTAAAGCTGAGAATGAGCTAAGGTTAGCGAGGAATGCTAAAAGCAACAAAAAAGCTTTCTTCAGATACATGTACAGTAAAAGACAGAAGAAAGAACTGGTGGTTCAACTACGCAATGAGGATGGCAAATTGATAACAGAAGACAAAGAAAAGGCAGAAGTGTTCAATTCCTACTTCGGCTCGGTCTTCTCCCAAAAGAGGGTCTATGACCCCCCTGGCAAACCTGAAGTACAGACTGAAGGGGCAGAATTGCAGCTTGAGATTGATAGGCAAATGGTCAAGGAGCACCTGATTACTCTGAACGAGTTTAAATCTCCAGGGCCTGATGAGCTGCATCCTAGAGTAATAAAGGAACTGGCAGAAGAACTCTCAGAACCACTGTCTATTATCTTTGAGAAATCATGGAGGACAGGTGAAGTGCCAGACGACTGGAGGAGGGCAAATGTTGTTCCCATCTTCAAAAAGGGCAAGAAGGAGGAACCTGGGAACTATAGGCCAGTCAGTCTGACATCAATCCCCGGGAAGATTTTTGAGCAGATTATAAAGAAGTCAGTCTGCAAGCACCTTGAAAACAATGCAGTGATTACTAGAAGCCAGCATGGATTTGTCAAGAACAAATCCTGTCAGACTAATCTGATCTCATTTTTTGATCGGGTAACCTCCCTTGTGGACTGTGGGAATGCTGTGGACATTATATACCTGGACTTCAGCAAAGCTTTCGACAAAGTGCCTCATGATATCCTGATTAGTAAGCTAGCTAAGAGTGGGCTAGATGGAACAACTATCAGGTGGATCCACAATTGGCTAAAGAATCGGACTCAAAGAGTGCTCATCAATGGTTCCTTCTCAAACTGGGGAGAGGTAACGAGCGGGGTACCACAGGGCTCGGTCCTGGGCCCGGTGCTCTTCAACATTTTTATTAATGACTTGGATGAGGAGGTGCAGGGAATGCTTATCAAATTTGCAGATGACACAAAGTTGGGTGGAACAGCTAATACTCTGGAAGACAGAAACAAAATTCAAAGTGACCTCGATAGGCTGGAGCGCTGGGCCGAAAACAACAGAATGAAATTTAACAGGGATAAATGCCAAGTGCTGCACCTAGGGAGAGGAAACCAAATGCAGAGTTACAGAATGGGGGACACTTGGCTCAACAATACTACAAGTGAGAAGGATCTTGGAATTGTGGTAGATCACAAACTGAATATGAGCCAGCAATGCGACGTGGCTGCAAAGAAGGCAAATGCAATTTTGGGCTGTATTAATAGAAGTATAGCTTCCAAATCGCGGGAAGTGATAATTCCCCTTTACTCGGCACTGGTTAGGCCTCATCTTGAGTACTGCGTCCAGTTCTGGGCACCTCACTTTAAGAAGGACATAGACAAACTGGAGAGGGTTCAGAGGAGGGCAACAAGGATGATAAAGGGACTGGAAACAAGGCCCTATGAGGAGAGACTGAAAGAACTGGGCATGTTTAGCCTTCAGAAGAGGAGACTGAGGGGAGATATGATCGCACTCTTCCAGTATTTGAAGGGATGTCACACAGAGGAGGGCAAAGATCTCTTCTCGTTCATCCCAGTTTGCAGGACACGGAATAATGGGCTCAAGTTACAGGAACCTAGATTCCACCTAAACATCAGGAAAAATTTCCTGACTGTCAGAGCAATAAGACAATGGAATCAACTACCTAGGGAGGTGGTGGGCTCTCCCAGTCTGGAGGCATTCAAGGTGCAGCTGGACAGACATCTGTCAGAGATGCTTTGACCTGGATTCCTGCATTGAGCAGGGGGTTGGACTCGATGGCCTTGTAGGCCCCTTCCAACTCTACTTTTCTATGATTCTATGATTCTATACTGCAACTATGCCACAGTGCCACCTTGTGGTTGGTTAATAGAATATATAGAAAGGCAGAGAAATACAAATGCCAGTGGGGGGAAACCCTGTGTAAAGGACACACTTTTCCTCCCGCAATGACTGGGTTCGCATGACACAATAAACAATGGTTGTTGTCTGTTATCATTGTTTGCTTGTCGTGTCATCCAAACCCAGTGAGTCACAACAGTCCGTTTTGTCCACAGAAACCAGAATAAAAAACAACAGCCTGTTCTAGGGTTTGTTCTTACAACAAGTGTGGCGTAGTGGTGAGAGTGTTGGACTGGGACTCAGGAGATCCAGGTTCAAGTCCCCGCTCAGCCACGAAACTCACTGGGTGACTTTGGGCCAGTCACTGACTCTCAGCCTAACCTACCTCACAGGGTTGTTGTGAGGATAAAATGAAGAGGAGGAGGAGGATTATGTAAGCCGCCTTGGGTTCCTTGCAGGAAAAAAGGTGGGGTATAAATATAATAAATAAATAAATAAATTGTTTGCCATGTCATCTGAACCTGGGAGAGCTGCTTTATCGTTGTTTGTTCATAAATACCACAGAGCCGCATGGCCAGAGAGGGGAAATCTGCATCCGCTCTGCCTGTTAGATCTCTATTCCCGAAGTCTGCCTAGCAACACACACGTTGATGCTAGCCTCGCTTTTACAGGCTGCTTTCTCGTCCCATCCCATCCCCCTCCGATTTTTCTCCACCCACAGACTGCGACCGCCCGGTTGATTCCTGGCCACCCCGTCTTGGCCCGGCTGTGGCCGGTTGTGACCTTGGAGCACGCTATTTCCAGCTGTGGCTTGCTCTAACTTTGTTTCTCTAAGGATGAAATCAATATAAGCCACAGCATATATCCTTTCTGTACTTTCACAATAAAGTTAGCTTAGTAAAAATGACAGATGTGTGTGTGTCGCATCACGCAGGGTGAAGGGAAAGCACAAAGGGTTTTTCCCCCTTTGTGTAGCTGATGTGACGGAAAGCGGGGGAGACACAAGAATGAGGAGAGGTTTGGGGGAGGGAAGGGAAGGGTCATGGAAGAAATTACTTGGACGTGTAAACACGGACGCAAGGCAAGAGGGAAGGGTAGCACTGGGAGGGCCCCTCTCTTCAGCGGGGAGGGAAGGAGGGATGGGGGCCCTCCAAATGACCCCATAAGCCAGCCTTCCCCCACCTGGTACCCTCCCAATGTTTTGGACTGCAATTCCCACCATCTCTGGCCATCGGTCATGCTGTCTGGGGCTGGGAATTGCCGTCCAAAATGTACAGAGGGTGCCAGATTGAGGAAACGTATTTGGTTTCTTTCCCCGTGCCGTGAGGCCAGTTTGACGGAGGGCTTGAGGGGGGCTGAGCCGGAATGACAGAAGGGGTGTTTCAAAAAATACATTCTCTCCCTTGGGGACATGCATGCCCTCTGTTTTGGTGTTACTTTGGGGTGTGTGTGCAAAATGGGGGGTGGGTGGGAATCAGGGCACATCTGCTCAGAATCAGGGCACAAATTTTATTTTGTTTTGGCTTCGTGATGTCATGAGTCATGACATAGCCAAATCTCATGATGATCCCCACCCACCCCTTGCAGAAGTGTAGTGTAGTTCCCAAACTTATCTGGGAAGAGGGAGTAACCATTACAGCAGCTGAAGAGCCTGTGGTCCTGACTCCTTAGACTCCTGCTCTCTCCATCTCTTCTGGCAGTGAGACAGGTACCAGCAATCACTAGGCTTGAACTAACAGTCAGGAAATTTTCTTTCCCCCCCCCCCCCCCCCGACATTGGACAGACTACTAATAACTGAAATTTCTCTTCTAAAAAACAACTGCAGCCTTTGACTGCCACTGCACCCCCAGAGTTGCTCACCTCAACTTAATATCATCATTCGTCCTCCCTAAAAATGTTGCTTAATTATCTTGATTGTAGTCACGATCCAGGTTCAATCCGGGACTAGAATTGGCTTCAGCAGTGATACCTGAATCTCAGGATGCAAGCAGGTACAGACTGGTCCTGGTTTATCGATGGGTAGGCACTAGCAATGGCCATTGGCCATAGTAGTGGTACCTGCATTCGCTTATTTTCCTCTTCCCTCCCCACCCCACCTCCTTTTTCCTTTTGTGTCACAACCATTCAGTTGCAAGTTATTATCTTTAAGTGTGAATTACCTTAAGTGCATTGCAAGAATGGTGGTATATATATAAATGAGAGAAGCAAATAAACAGCCTGAAGCATTCCAAATTGGGTTTTGGAAGGAAACTTATCATCTGAAGGCAAAGCTGGTACTGATTAGGTTGGCACTCAAGCCAGCCAATGAAAAAGCAGGGAGTTTAGAGGAACTCAGTCTGTTCCTGAGCATCTTGGGGAGTGAGAAGCCTTATACAACCAGATGGCTCCTCTTGGGCCCTGCTGGTCTGCTGACCAGTATTAAACTGATAGAGAGAAATGTGTTTGTTCTTCCTGAACCAATCCCTGAATTAAAACACAATTATACTTTAATATTTGCACTTTTCCAAAACAGGATAAAACAAAGTTAAGGTTGGAAAAATGAGAAATGGAGCAAAGCTGAAACGGACAGATTCATCTGCCCCTGCTCTCTGGCCATATGCAACGGTGGTGGTGCAGTCCAGCATCTTCCTCCTAATAAGCAGGTTAATACAGTGGCTGAGAGAGCAGCGGGGACCTCAGTCTCATTGCCAGAGTCACAGTGTGAAGAGAAAGCCTGACAGAGCACACATGTTGCCCCACATTCCACCTGCATAAACTCCGCCCGGGGCAGGAGAGCTCAGTCCGTGACACATACAGATGGTCTTCCCCCAAGCACCCTCAATGGTTTGCCAAGCACCTTCACTCGCCCTTCCAAACACCTTTGATTGATGGGTCATGGGCAAGGTGGCACCGAAACCACTGCACCCCCTCCTGCCTGGCCAGACCGGTTCGTCCTGTCAGCAGAGGGAGGGGTCGGGGATTACGAAGGGGAGGGCAAGAGAGGGGGTAAAAGAAGCAGCCAAGGCTTCTGAAAGTTGTTAGAAGCAAGGTGCCAAGGAGCACGGAGCGGGACATCAGCTCAGGCCAGCCCGGACCTTCAACCCCCAAGCGGAGCACCTGGGTAAAGTTCTGTGAGTTCGTTACTAGTTTTTTTAGACTAGGGTAGATTCTTGGGTGTTAGCGTAGAACAGCTCAGGTTCTTTGTTGTGTTGTAGTTCCGACTGTGTGTAACAAGGTACTTCCTCTTGTCAATTTCAATTCCCTTACTTATCTCCCTTTCCAATTTGTCTTGTTTACTATTCAATAAACTTGCTTTCACTTTAGACTGAAGCTTAGTTTCGCTTTGACCAGATGCTAAATTCCAGTGTTCACGACCTGAGCTGAACCGGGGATCGCAAGCAGGAGCTCTGAGCTGTCAAAAGAGCCGCAGAACTCCCGTTCTTGTAGTAAAGGACCGGCGGCGGTCCTTCACACACAGGTCGAAGGTCCCTGGTCTTACATCCACACAAACATTAACCTGAAGTACAAGGGTGATCTTGCCTGTACATATTTCAAACAGTAGCCTTCAATGTATGTTGTCACTGGTTGCTATAATTTCTAGAGACTCCCTCTAGTAGAGCATGCCACCGTTGGCTCAGAACTTTGTTGTCTAGTATAAAAAATGGACAATTCAAACGGCAGGGAAGTGCCACCATCTATGCCTGCTATGTAATCGGCCACCATCTGCTAAGTGTTGTGAAATGCATCTGTATTTCTTCCGCCACTCATCAAACGATTACCAGAAATAACAGGGGACACGTGGATTTTTCTGATTGCATCAAGCACATTATAGAGCTTTATTGGACAACCCTCATCAATATCAGAAGCCAAGTGCCCACCACTAATAAACTAAAGCGAGAACATGTCCTACAAGAAAGAGCTTTAAAGAATGGAAGAAACAAAAAGTGGGGAGGAGCACAGGGCAATCTGTTTGCAAGGGACACGTATAGAGAGATGGCAAAGGCAGCAATGAATATCGGGAGGAAGCAATTCTCTCTGCCTCGTGTGGGTCCAAGCAGAGAATTTCAGCTGGTGCTCTCTTCCTCTGTCAGCGCAACAAGTTAAAGGGTTTGGGGTTGGAGCGTCATCGAATGGCAGTTGGTTATTCACAGGATTTCCTGCCATATCCTGTTGAGAGAGAGGGAAAGAGCGGGGGAGGGGGATACACATGAGACTTTAGAGGCACAGGGATGTATGAGTGTAAAGAATTGAGGTGTGAATTACATTTGCTATTGACTTATGAAACTTGCTTTCTAAAGCCCTAGGCGGTGTAACAAGCTTTGCACACAGTTCTGCTAAAGAGATTGGCTCTTTATCCTAATAATATAGAATGAAAAATCTCTATAAGACAAGGATGCGGCATATTATTTTACCACCACCAATGTCTTCTTGATGGGATGATCTCCTGTTCTAACTGATCAAAATTACTAGAGGCTGCCGAAAACGGAGTGTGCTCGGCCTGAAAGTATAACGGCAGAACTCCAAATGAGAACTTGCTATCTGTCGAGTAGCTTCAACTTTGAAGAATTCTTGCGTAGCGTAGGCTATGAGGCTTAAACCAAGAACCTAGGCTAAGGAGCTGCCTGGACCCAGATGTGCTCAGGCCTCAGAGCTCTCTTCCGGGCCTGAAGGAAATACAGGTGTGCAACAACAACAGTCCCTGCAACATTCCGTAAGGTCTGGTATAAATACTAGGTGTTCAGCCTTCTGCCTCGTCAAAAGAGCAGTATCTTCTGCCTGCTGCCGTTCAGACTCCAGCTTCAAGCTCCTTCAAGCTCTCAGTTCCCAAATCTAGCCACTAACCTCGGAGACCCTGAGTTGTAGAACATCACCTACAGCACTAGATCAAAGCATGGGCTGACCCACGGCCCAGGCAACTAATTTGTTGCATGTGCCGTGTGGACGTGTGGGGCACGGTCATAGTCAATGGCAGCATTGCAGCGCTTACATGTGCAATCTCCCATAGTCTACACAACCAGGTCTGCACATTTTTCCATAAGAATTTTTCCTGTAAGGCAGGGCCGGCCCAAGACATTGTTCTGCCTGAGGCAAACGACAAGATGGCGCCCGCCCCCTCTCATGCAATGTACAAAAGCTGGCCGGATAGGCACGTGAGTCTTTCTTCAACACTGGCCTCCTCTGCCACACCTGAAGGCAGCAGGGCTAGCTTAGGGGGAACAGGGCAGGCCCCAGCTCTCGCCACCAACATCTTGCTGGCATCTACCAGCATCTGCTGCCTGAGGCAACTGCCTCGCTCTGTTTAATAGTGGGGCTGGGCCTTCCGTAAGGATAAAAGTGAGGCTTAGGATTATGGTGATCATCCAGTGGCACCTTTCACAGTGACTGACGTTTACCCAAGGCTGCCCTCGCTAATGCCGTGAGGCTTGGCTGGAGGGAGATTGGGACGTCTTTAGGGTGTTACCTTTCTCACCTACATTGACTGCCTTGAGGCGCCAATGAAAGGCGACGATGGTAAGGCCCTCCAGCTCCACATGGAAGGCAACTGGTCGGTGGCGGGCCATCCCGCCTCCGGTCCAGTTAGGATGTAGTCGCCAATTATTGTTCTTCCCGGCCTATGGCCGGGCTAGGTTAGTACCGCCCTTCGCCCTTCGCAGATCTTCAATTCAATAAATGTGGCCCTGATTTGAAACCATACCTATCTGTGTCTGACTCTTCTTTATCTCACCTATACACGCGCAACAGAAGGTTTAAAGAGGCAAAATTGCCCTTGTGTTCATTCGAACTCTCACCTGGTATACAAGGCTGTGGAGGCTCGGGGAAGCACTGTGAACTGCCAACGCCTCCTCCGATGATATGACCGCCTACGCCTCCACCAATGCCACACGGACCGCCGCCAATTATTCCTCCGCCAATCTTGCCAATGCTGCCCCTTCTACCGCCACCGTATCCACCTCCGCCAATGACTCCTCCTCCGCCAATGACTCCTCCTCCGCCAATCTTGCCAATGCTGCCCCTTCTACCGCCACCGTATCCTCCGACGTATCCTCCTCCTGAACCACTGCAAAACACAGACATAATAATGAATAACTCGACAAACCCCTTCACAGAAAAAGAAACGATGATAGTAGAATATTATGCCTTGTGGGCCGGGCATCAACATCCAAGCCTCCTCCATCCTTTCCCAACACCACCATTCAGTCTGGGAAAGACCTCTGCCCGAGGCCTTGGAGATCTACTGCTACCAGTTGGAGCTGACAGTATAATTGGGCTAGATGGGCCAGTAGCATGACAATATAACAATATAAGGCATGACAATATAAGGCAGTTCATGTTTTCACTCATCACAACCAGTCGCCCAGTTTTCTCTGAACACAGAGTTGTAGCATGATCAGAAAAGCATGATCAGTTGTAGCACGATCACAGGTTCATTACTGGAAATATTTGGGCAACAGGATTTATACAGACATCCTCAGTTGTTGTTGTTGTTGTTGTTGTTGTTGTTAATATTAGTATTAGTATTAGTATTAGTATTAGTATTAGTATTAGTATTAGTATTAGTATTAGTATACTATGTTGTTTGAAGTCAAAATTCCACAGCAGTGGATTCACTTGTCTAGTATTCCCTATTGTCAACCTACATATCTTGCTGTCCTTCTTCAAGCAGTCGGCGATACTGGCAGATCTCCTGTTCCAGACGGGTTTTGATGCCAAGGAGTAACTGGTACTCCTGATTCTGGCTCTCGATCTCACAGCGGATGCTGGCCAGCTCTGCTTCTACTGGCTCAATCATGCACTGAATCTGTTGAAGCTGCATGTTGTACCGACGTTCTGTGTCCTCCAGATTAGTTTGCATAGACTGGATCTGATATTAGAAAGGAAACACATGGGATATGACCTTCAGGAAAGAGGCAAATATGCCTTGATGCAATGCAGAAAGTTGAGGTGTTTTTAGGGGAAAGAGAAAAAATACAAATATTTGGCCATAGCCAAATGGAGAATCAGGTGTGGCGGGTTTCCTGTGGATTTCACAAGTCATTTGCGCATGCAATCACGTACCATGCTGAGTTGGGATTGCAGCTCAATCTCCAGGGTCTGACATTCTCGTCTCAGCTCTGACACTTGGTGATTGCCTGAACTTATCTCCTGACCACTTGAAGTGACCTGTTGGCGAACCTCCTCCATCTAAAAAAAGAGACACAAAGGAAGGTTCTGTGATTTACATGGGCCATTTACCTTCAGAGGCAGAGATGGCAAAGTTGTGAACATAAAGAAGATAAAAAGACACACCTAGGAGCAGGACCGGTGCAAGGCAGTTTGGTGCCCTAGGCAAGATCAGATATTTAGCGCCCCCCTTCCCACTTGAGAGCGCTGTATTTTTTTCCCAAGGCATTTATGGTGCCCCCTTTAGCCCTGCGCCCTAGGCAGCTGCCTAGTTGGCCTAATGGTAGCACCGGCCCTGCCTAGGAGTGGCCTAAGAAGCACACATCATATTATACAGCTGCTAAGCTTTCCGCCCTATATTTCTGTATCTAGAATATTGCTAAATCTCAGTTAGTTTTGTTGATTGAACTTAGGACAGGATGGATCAGTTTATTTCCAGTCCATGAAAGTTTTGAATGTGTTCACTCATAAACCCGTCTTGTCCTGTTTCTGCTTGAATTGCAATTTTAAAAAGAAAAAATCCTGCATGAAAATGTGTAATTTACATATGTAATTCTTTTCAGTTCACACCTTCCCTTGACATGTTCCCTACTCTGTTCAAATTGCTGCATGGTCTACAGATGGATGGCAATAGCTCTACTTTGCAGTCAATGCTTGCTAAACACAACTCAGATACCAGCACCAGCTCCTTAGTTATGCCTATTCTACAGGCTCCCGTCAGAGGGTCCTTCAAAGTATGCCGATTGTGATGACTTGATGGCGGAAGCAGCTGCCCCTTGTGAGTTTTCAGTCACTGGTGGGGCAAACACAGTGCATAAATATACTCCACTTGCCTTGCTTTCATACCAGGATTCCACCTCTCTGCGGTTTTGTTCGATGATATTTTCATATTCACACCTGAGCTGATCAAGACGTTGTTTCAGATCCAGGCCAGGGGCAGCATTCACTTCAACACTGACATCACCATGACCACGTTGGTTTCTCAGTTCTCTCAGTGTCTGCAATGGTGGGGAAGGAAAATACGTCATAAAATGAAACCTGCAGAACAGACGTGATTCTCAAAAGCACATTACTAGAGTGTCTGCAACCAACTCCATGAAACATCAGATAGAGGAGGAATGGAGAAAGCACTGTCCTACTCCAGGAGAAGAAAAAAACAAGAGAACTTCCTTTCTGCCAAGGTCTCAGGATCTGAGTCTGCAGCGGATCTGAGTCTGCAGCGGACTTGTTGGGCATCAGGCAGGGATTCAGCTGAGTACTAGTCTAGCACTCAGCTCTAGCCAAAGAAAGGAGCTGCAGAGAGATCACCCAGACCTCAGCAAGACAATCTCTGAACAACAATTGGTCACAGTGGATCAGCTGATTCTATTCTCTTTGTCCCCTATAGAGGCTTCCGGGTAAGGCTTATTCCCTTTTCCCTATAAGAGAGAATGATCTCTGCACCGGAACCATTAATGTATGAAGCGGCCCTTAAGTTTCACGAATACAAGGCTAGTCCCTACGTCTTCCCCAAAAGAAAGGAACTGGTTTCTGTCTAGAGAAGGGTGACCAGGATGATGAGGGGTCTGGAGACCAAGTTCAACGAAGAACAGTTGAAAGAGCAGCGGGTATGTTTAGCCTGGAGAAGAGACAATTAAGGAGAGACACGGTAGCTGTCTTCAGATAAGATCTGTTATGAAGAAGATGGAGCGGACTTGTCTTCTGTTGCTATGGAGGGCAGGACTAGAGTCAATGGGTGGAAATGGCAGGGAAGCAGATTTTGGCTAAACTTTAGGAGAAAATTCCTAACAGTATGAGCTGCAACAGTAGCACAGACAGACTGCCTTGGGAGGCGGTGGGCTCTTCTTTACCAGAGGTATTTAAATAAAGGCTGCACTGCTTGGCCATCTGTCAGGGATGCTGTGGTTCAATCCTGCATTCAGTGGGGAGGGGGTTGGACTAGATGACCTCCAAGGCACCTTCAACCTCTATGATTATATAACTCTATGCTGCTTGAAAGCAATCCACTCCCTTAATACAGTTTAATTGAGAGTTGTATGTACTAATGAAGCAATGCAGCCTTTTACAGAAGAAGAAGAAGAAGAAGAAGAAGAAGAAGAAGAAGAAGAAGAAGAAGAAGAAGAAGAAAGTTGCCTGTTCTAATTCATGTTTAATGAAGACGGAGAACATGTCTGGTAACATATAATGCGTATTTTGAATTTTCTACCCAACCTAAACAAAATGGTTGGTGACTACATGGTACCCAACAAATCTTACAGCAGGCTCAGAACATTCTTTTTTTGTTCGTGGTTAACTAGAGCTCTTACCTCCGCATGGTTCTTCTTGAGACAGATGAGCTCCTCTTTCAGAGACTCAAACTGCATCTCCAGGTCAGACTTTGCAAGAGTCAGTTGATCCAAGAGAGGACGCAATCCATTGATATCAGCCTCCACATTCTGACGGAGACCGCATTCGGTTTGGTACCTAATCCACAGGAAAGGGGGTAGGGGAAGGACCATGATGGACAAGTCTTGCAGAAGAAATCCCCCCCAACCCCCAACAATCCCCCAACAGCCCCCAATCAGGACTAAGCTTGCTCAGTGGCCACAGAGTGCTTGCTGACTGTTGGAGGGGTAAAATAGAAAACAAGGGAAACAGAGGGAAAGGAATGGAGTATTCCAGAAGAGGGCGAGGCTAGCTGGCTGGCATTCCGAACAGGAACACTCCACACTGCAACCTTTTGTTGCAGTTCCCACTTGTCATTTGTATTCTTGCAAGCCACGTTTCATTTCTATTAAGGAAAAGTGGTGTGTGTGTGTGTGTGTGTGTGTGTGTGTCAAGTAAAATTGGTGAAGGGAGCTCAGTCAGTTTGAAGAAGGAAGGAGAAAATGAGGTATACTCACTTCAGTTTAAAATCTTCAGCAGTCATCCTGGTGTTATCAATATTCAGAAGGAGTTTGTTATAATCATCGGTTTCACAAACATACTGGGAATAGAGGAGTGGAAATGTTTATGTTCAATAACTATCCCTCTGGGAATTGTGACAAACTTAATAGAAAACATGGATCAGCCTTCCGCAACCTGGTGACCTCTAGATGTGTTGGACTACAATTCCCATCAGTCCCCAGTCAGCATGATCTACACTGATCTACACCCCTTCCCCCTTTCTCTTCCTCCCTCTATCAGCTTGTGTGTGTGTGTGTGTGTGTGTTTTACTTCAGGCTGGCTTTTTGATGTTACAGTTATATTGTATTTAAAGGAACTAAAAACAAAGCTTGATCAAATATTCATAAACGAAAAAGAATAAAGGATACTACTATTACTGCTACTACTAGTAGAATTGGTTTCCGAGGCTCAGATCTACATGTTTGCTCTGCCTCCACTTGTACTGACTGTAGAGGTGGTGGGCATAGTATGCATTTGTTGTCAAGAGCAATATTGAGGTGAATACTCAAGATGACTTAACATGACTTGATTATAAACAGACATGATTTGGTTAAAGGAGGGGGCAAAAAAAAGCCAGGAAACCACCAAATGATCAGTGGTTGGGGAAAGGGGCAGCGCCCCAGAAGCCCAGACTGGGAGAACACCAGAGAGCCAGGCTGGGACCCCAGGTAGGCTGGATTTCACCTCTGGACTTGAGGTTCTGCACCCCTGATTTAGATACTTCGCACACTAAAAGTGTCACGGAAATGATGAATACAAGATAGTGCTGTCAGCAGACAGAGAACAAAATGAACTCGGAAGGAACAGCTGCGCTGTGAAACTAGTCACCCAGCTCAGTTGCAGAAATTCTGCCACTGCAAGTTTTCAACAAGAGGCTGCAGAAGAATCTGAACAGTTGGGTTCCCCACCTTCACCACCGCCCCAGTTTTCCTGCTTTGGTGAAACAGGTTAACTATATGGACTATCCTTCCCCAATCTGGTGTCGTGCAGATGTGTTGGAACACAACTCCCACCATCCCCAGGCAGCATGGCCAACAGGCTGGACTAGGCGATCTGTGCATCGTGTAACCTGGTAAGATTGTTTCAGACCCAAGTGTTGGCAATTTCCTCCTCTGAGGAAGAAGACACTTCACCGGGCTCATGATGGCCTTGCCATTGGACCCAAGCCAGGTACTGAAATGATGGGCAGAGTGACCATGGGCTGGGAGGAGCCTCCATTATATACTGGGAGTCAGCCAATCATGGTGATTTTCTCATCATGGGGAGTATAATGGAGCTACTGTTCAGAACCTTTCGAATAGCCGCTGCGTGATATTTATCATTCAGCAAGTCCTTTGAGGGTATCACAGAATATCAGAGTTGTATCCTCTCTGATGGAGTCCTTATATTTGCTGGGGCAGGGGGGCATTCTGCCACATTTCATTGAGTCCCTGCTATGCAGTAGCATCAGAGCCTATAGCAGGGATGGAGAACTTGGGACCCTCTAGATCTTGTAGGCCTACAACTCCCAGGCATCATCCCTGACCACTGGTTTCCCCATTCCGGGCACAGAGGTTTAGTTCTTGCCAACAGTAGTTGAGGAGGTAAACCTGTGTCTGGACTGTACTATTTCAGACTGCAGGTGGGGACTCATGGGATGGGATGGGCCTTTGTTGCTCTGCGTTTACAGCCTACAAGAAAAGAGATCAGGGAATACTGAAATCCCAGAGAGCAGGTTGAAGGGAATGGGAGAGTTTCACTATTAAAATGTACAGTAATACCTTGGATTGCAAGTAACTTGGTTTGAGAGCGTTTTGCAAGAAAGCAAATTTTTAAATATTTATTTATTTATTTATTTATTTATTACTTGATATACAAGCGACGTCTTGCAATACAAGTACTGTAGTACGGCTTAAATTAAAAATCTCTGTACAATTTTTTTTGGGGGGGGATTTCGTTTTGATATAAGAGTGTTTTGGATTACAAGCATGTTCCCGGAACGAATTATGCTCTCAATCCAAGGCATGACTGTATGGGGCATGTGTATCCTCCATAAACAAGTTGCCCACAGTTTCCCTTTTCCCCCTTTTTGTCTTTCAATATCATGTATTCGTTGATTATTCCTCTTCCTAGTTATATCTCTAAAGCAGTGTTCTCCAACCTAGGGTCCCCAGATGTTTTTGGCCTACCACTCCCAGCATGCCCCAGCCAGCGTCTGGGGACCCTAGGTTGGAGAACACTGCTCTGAAGAATATTCTTTTACATCACTCAGTCTCATTACACAGGATATTCTCAGTAAATCATTCCTCTATCATAGCCTTCCCTGACCTGCTACCCTCCAGATGTGTTGGACTACAACTCCCAGCATGCTGGGAAATATAGTCTGACACATCTGGGGGTACCAGCTTGGGGAGGGTCTGCTCTACAAAGCTTTCCTGCTTTTCTTTGCAAGGTGCATTAATGAAAAGCTGCAGGGATGTACATGGATATTTTTTTTAAATACCTGTGCACCATCCCAAACGTTAAAACTGAGCAGGGCATGTTATTTACACCGTGCGAAATACTGATCAAATTACATCTATTAAATATTTCTCAGCCCTGGTGGCATAGTGAAGCATAACAGTCGAAGGCTTTGCCGCATCCATTTAAGATATCATTGCATACCTCATTGAAGAGCTGGTCAATTTCCTGGTAATAATGGTCGTAATTCCTTGGTTCGGAAACATCACCGTGCTTCTGGTACCACTCTCTGATCCAGATCTCAAGCTGATCGTTTTCCTGTTCCAGGCATCGCACCTGGTCCAAGTAATTAGCCAGGCGATCATTAAGGTTCTGCATGGTTGCCTTTTCATTGGTGCCGAGGAGGCCACCGTCACCACCTCCAACGCCAAAACTGCCACTGCTGAATGGGTAGTAGCCGCCGCCACCGCCACCACCGTAGGAAACACCACCACCATAGCTTCCACCACCAAAGCTTCCACCGCCAAAGCTTCCACCGCCAAAGCTTCCACCGCCATAGGTGCTACCTCCATAGCATATCCTCCCTCGACTTATTCTTCCAGCGCTACCACTGCTGAAACCACCCCCTCCACTCCTGGATCCTCCACCATAACTTCTTCCGGAATATCCTCTTGAGGACCCGGAAGAGCTTGTGATTTTGATACTGCGGCTGCCTCTGCCACCAGAAATGCGGCCGCCGCTTCCACCGCTGAAGCCACCGCTGCCACCCTTAACGCCACAACTCATGATGATAGTTGTTTAGAATCCGAACCCTACAAAAAGCCCCGGCTCAGCTGCACAGTCTGGTGTTGGGAGTCCGACTGCAAATGCTCCCTCTCGGCTGATCCTTATTTATATCTCCCATGGAGGGTGTTGCCACAAAGGGTGTTCCTTGTCCCTCCCATGGCATTTGCCAATCCCGTTGTTTGTGCCAAAAATTATCTGCCAAAGGGAGGTTTTTTTAAAAAAGCTATCAAAGGCAATCTTACGCATACCTGGAATTTTGTCACTTTCTCTCTCTCTCTCTCAGAATATTTTAGTTAATATAGAATGTGTTGCTGTGAGCATGTGATGGAGATGTAGCTACATCTTCACTTGTTTTTCCCATTTTGCTTTAGCCCTGTGTGTGTTCAAGCTGTCGACTGCTCCATTTCCAGCACATCAACCAATCATTCATACAGCTTCGGCTGTGAAGAAAAACACTCAATCGCAAAGTCGCTGTAATTAAATGAAAAGAAGGAGAATTTTGTCTTCAGCTTGCCAGATTTAATACACAGAAGAAGAGAACTCAATGAAGAAATGCTGGATGGGAAATCCGGGGGAATCTTACAATTAACTTTCTCCATTGCACACTGTGAAGTGTGCAAATGGGTGAGGGGGGCAATGTGTTTTCTTCAGACATACCCAGTACTCATTGTGGGGGGGGCACTGTGTGTATGTGTTTTGTGTGCATTTTGGCAGAATTCTATTGCAAACTAATTTACAGTCTAGGGTTCAGAATGGTCTTCTGAAAATCTTCCCAAAGAGGCTTGCCACTGCCAGCCAGGTGCCTACATTGTGCTCTTTGCAGCTCCAGCTGAAGACCTTCCTATAATTCTTCCAGGAATTTTAGTCTTTCATTTTCTGTTGTTTTAAATCCTTTACTGTATTTTAAATCTTTGCATTGCTGCTCGGTTTTACTCTGGTTTGTATTTCTATTTCATACTGTAGCTTTAAACTTTTTTTAGAGTGTATATTATGTTGTATATTTTATGGATTTAATTGTTGTGAACCCACCCAGAGAGCATCGGCTGCTATTGGGCGGTGTAAACAAACAAACAAACAAATGTAAATAAATAAAAATCCCAGCAGCCAGTTAGGGTAGCCACTTACACATCGCCAAAAAAAAAAGAGCACAAAAGGAGACACAGATTTGCATAACATGTGGATAGGCTAATTTATATGTATCGATGCAAATTTAGGAAGGATCATTATGTTTTAAATAGAAATCCAAAACATCTTGCCATAGTGTGGAAGACTGTGACCTGTGTGTGCCTACTCAGTCTGCTGTCCAGGTGCTAACTGTTGATGGGCAACTTCAATGCCCCAGCTTCTCCCCTTTTCTTTTGACTCTTTATACCTTTAAACCAGACTTGGACTGGGCAACCCTTCACATAGACTCTGTTTAATAGATGATGCCTTAAAATAGAGGACTGTCCTCTGTAATAGAGGACATATGGCCATGCTATGCTGAGGTGACACCTTTGGACATCCTAAACAGTATGTCAGAATTAATGAAAGGGGGAACATCATAATATCTCCATCATCATTATTATTAATGGGGAAATCTACCCATCCTTTCAGTTGGCTAAAGGGCCCCAATAGATGGAATTAAATAAAAAATAAGGAGATAAAAACAAATGCAATGTATCAATTTACAGCACTATTCTATTTATGTCTACTCAGAAGTAAGCCAATTAAGTTCAATGAGGCTTACTTCCAGGTAAATAAGTATAGGATTGCAGCCTCAGTCATGAAGAGTGCATGCACGACTGCTGCAGCACGAGAAGGGCACAAGTGGGTCGGTTTAAAAATACATCGCCACAGTGAGAGGTTAAAACAGATGAAAGGCAGATGAAAGTGTGGTGAGAGTGCTGGGCTGGGACTCGGGAGATCCGGGTTCTAGTCCCTGCTCGGCCATGAAACTGACTGGGTGACTTTGGGCCAGTCACTGACTCTCAGTCTAACCTACCTCACAGGGTTGTTGTGAGGATAAAATGGAGAGGAGGAGGAGGAGGAGGAGGAGGAGGATTATGTAAGCCACCTTGGGTTCCTTGCAGGAAAAAAGGTAGGGTATAAATATAATAACTAAATAATAAATAAATAATGTTCCATCCTCCTAAAAATCAAGGGAGTTTATTATGAAGAAAGCTCTGTACTAGTCTAACATGCACCTGCCCTGCCCTGCCCTGCCTCCAGCTTCTCAGCAATTCTTCGTAGATTATTATTGAACCATTATAGAATTGTAGAGTAAGTGGATTTAAGTTATCCCACACACACACACACACACACACACACACACAAGCTGGTAACTTACTTCCAGACTGTACAGGGCAGCTGATGGGGGAAAGACCTATCATGACATGAATTGGACAAGATGAGCCAGTGGGCATTTTCCACAGAGGTTTCAAGGAGACGTGACTCAGCACCATTGTTGAGCTGGCATAAAATAGATGAACTTGAGAACACTTTATAAATTTTAATTAAGGACTGTGGTTTCCTCCTTGTTCTGTTTGGGTAGCAGGTAATATATACACAATGAGAAGAAAGTTGTTGTGAAGCCAAAAAAAAATAATTGTTTATTTCTAATGACATAACACATGCTATCCCATAAGGATTCTGGTAGAAAGAACATATACCAGCAATACCTTGGATTGCAAGTAACTTGGTTTGAGAGCGTTTTGCAAGACAAGCAAATTTTTAAATATTATTATTTTTTGACTTGATATACAAGCGACGTCTTGCAATACAAGTACTGTAGTACGGTTTAAATTAAAAATCTCTGTACAAAATGTTTGGGGGGAATTTCGTTTTGATATAAGGGTGTTTTGGATTACAAGCACGTTTCCGGAACGAATTATGCTCTCAATCCAAGGCATGACTGTATCAGTAAAGGTCAAATCCATGAATATACCCAGTAGAACCAAGGAGTCAATCGCCTTGTTCAGGCATTCTTCTGGGTACCTGAGGGACATGTGGAGGGGAAAGAGTTGGGACCACATGATGTGCTGGCCCTGCCACCAACTTCCTATGCATATGGTGGCTCTGTGCCTACCGACACCCCTGTCTACATGATCCGGGACCCTGCATTTTCTATGGTGCCAGATTGCACATATGGGAGCCAGCCTACACACATTTGGAACAATGAAGAGTCTTGTATGTATGTATGTATTGGCAGGGGTGTTGAACCTCAAATCTGGCCCACTTGGGTTGGGGTTCCAATCTGTCCCCCCAAGGTTTCCCAGAATTCCATGCCTCCTTCCCCTGGCCCCGCCCCCTTTCCCTCCACTGTGATCTCATGGCTTTTGTGCGGTCCCCTTCCAAGGCCCATAGCCAGCCTAAAAGTTTGGGGGGGGCACCGAAAAAGTAGGGCGAGCAGTCCATCTGGTTTGCAGGCCTTCTAAAGACAAAATTGTAAACTGTTTTTAATTATTTGTTTTTTAAAAGAATAGGGGGGCAGATAAAATTTAGGGGGGTGACCCCCTACAGGTCCGGTCTCACACACACACCCCATTCTAAAAGGTTGAAATGCTTCTCCTAAGGCTTAGTTACTGACAGTAAGAGCTTCAAGCTAAAAACGTGCTGGTATTTTTGGTATTTTGGGCCCTCGCCTTTTGCTTTCAGCCCCTCCCGGCACTGGAATGTGGCTCCCAAGAGCATCTCCAAAATTGCATTTGGCCCTCGAGCTGAAAGAAGTTCGAGACCCCTGTATGATGGCATAAGATTTCATGGACTAGTAGAGCCCATGAAATCCTATGCCATAATAGATGAGTTTGAGCAACTTAAAGACTCACATCAAGTCTTGTTGCATCAAGACTGTTGTTTTTGATGCAACAGACCAACATGGCTGCCCCTCTGGAAGTCTTTACATGCATTTGGGTGTACATGTGTACACTCCATACCAGGGATGGGGACTCGGACTCGAGGACTTGACTCGTGAGTCGGACTGAGTCCCCCCTCTGACTCGACTCGGACTCGAGTCCCAATATTTTTAATGGGACTCGAGACTCGACTCGGGACTCGAGACCAAGGACTCGTCAACATCCCTGAGCTGTTGACGAGTCTTCTGGCTGTGCCAGAAGGAGCGCAATCACCGGTGAAGAGCGCATGGAAGCGAGGCGCGCCACTGCTTGGCCACTATGGACAGCTACCAGGAGCGCAGCCTCAACGATGTGTTGAGATTTATTTTGATTGATGTGTTGTTGTGGGGGGTTTGGGTTAGGGTCAGACATTTTGGGTTTGGCTGCCTCTGCCTGCCTGTCTGGGGTTCCCAGCCTCCTCTGCCTGCCTGGTCTCTTCTTGACCTGTTCAACAGTTGAATTGTCCAAGACAAGGCCTCTGCCTGCCTGCTTTGGGTTCCCTGCCTCCTCTGCCTGCCTGGTTATTTTGGGTTTGTCTGCCTGGTCTGTTCTTGCCAAAATCAGTTGCAGAGTTTTGAAATAAAAAGGCACACTTGTGCCTAGAATTTATTTAAGCCACACATCTGAAGTAGCCTTATTTTGTTGGGGGGAACCCCCATTGATTTTAATAGGGACTCGTGGAGTCAGTTTTGGGAGTGACTCGTGACTCGTGACTCGTGAGTCACCATTTTGGACCAAGGACTCGGACTCGGACTCGAGACTCGGGTCCAAAGACTCGTGACTCGACTCGTGACTCGAGACCAAGGACTCTTCAACATCCCTGCTCCATACACATGGGGTCCTTGAATACATGGAGGTCAGGGGTGGGGCCACTGGGTGTGACCTTCATCAGCTCTCCTTCCATGTGTTCACTGAATGCCTGAACAGTGCTTCTGTGATATGCGGATTAAATATATGTGGTTGGATCCAGACCTATTAGTGTAGACCAGGGCTCTCCAACCCTGGGTCCCCAGATGTTGCTGGACTACAGCTCCCAGAATCCCTTGCCATTAGCCATGCTGGCTGGGTATGCTGGGAGCTGTGGGCCAGCAACATCTGGGGACCCAAGGTTGGAGAGCCCTGGTGTAAACCTACTGAAATCAATGGGACTTAAGGAGGATTATGTAAGCCGCCTTGGGTTCCTTGCAAGAGGAAAAAGGGCAGGGTATAAATATAATAAATAAATAAATAACTTAAGTCCCACCAATATCAATGGGTCTATTATAACTATGACTTAAGTATGGATTCACCCTAAGGTGTATATTGTAAATGAGATCTAGCAAGAGTTTCACTTACAATTTTCTAGCTGAATAGGCAGGGCAAGGATCACTTCACAGCCAGACTCGAATAGTTCTCGCCAATACATGATGCACTGCAAACTGATATGCACTATTGTTCTAGCAAGTCTTCTGGAAGAGAGGTTGGGTTGGGAATATTATTGTACAATCCGAATCATTTCCTCGTAGAGCAAGAAATACCAAGGGATTCTCCTGTTGATTTAAGACAGTGACCTGTAGCAATTGTTTGTACTTGGGTGCCATTGAGATTGGTAATTTGATGGATGGGTAATGAGATGGATGACAGCTGTTTCGTGACATCTGAAAGGCGTGAGTGGCGCTTGATGTCCTGTTGTGCCCCCAAATCTTGAATCACACCACTACAAATCTTCAGATGTTTGAAGGGGAGATATATCATTATTATGATGTTTTGATTCTTATATATGTGCACATGCCCTCCCTCCCTCTCTCTCACACCAGGGATGGGGACTCGGACTCAAAGACTCGACTCGTGAGTCGGACTGAGTCCCCCCTTTGACTCGAGTCAGACTCGAGTCCCAATATTTTTAATGGGACTCGAGACTCAGGACTCGAGACCAAGGACTCGTGTTCCAAAATTGTGTTCCTCAAATGCAACATGGATAGGTTTTAGGAAGTACAGCAAGTTTATTTTTTAAAATCATTTTCCTAAAATGCAACCTTTTGGGTTTGGCTGCCTCTGCCTGCCTGTTGAGGGTTCCCAGCCTCCTCTGCCTGCCTGGTCTCTTCTTAACCAGTTCCACAGTTGAATTGTCCAAGACAAAGGCCTCTGCCTGCCTGTTTTGGGGTTCCCTGCCTCCTCTGCCTGTCTGGTTATTTTGGGGTTTTCCCAACAAAATAGCCTTATTTTGTTGGGGAAAACCCCCATTGATTTTAATAGGGACTCGTGGAGTCAGCTTTGGGAGTGACTCATGACTCATGACTCGTGAGTCACCATTTTGGACCAAGGACTCGGACTCGGACTCGAGTCCAAAGACTCGTGACTTGACTCGTGACTCGAAAGCAAGGACTCTTCAAAATCCCTGTCTCACACACCATGTGTTTTCTTAAGCCATTGGAACACAGTCATCCCACCCCCCAAGTTTTTTCTGTTGGCATTAAATTATGTTAAAAAAATACTGAAAATATGATTAGCTAAGCCTATCAGAAAGTTTTGATCACTAGCCTGATTTTATATGTCTCAAATTTACAGTGCTTCTTATGATTATCTTAGGGTGCGATCCTATGCATATTTAGACGGGGGAGGGGAGTCCTACAACTCCCAGCATGCCCCAGCTAGCATGGCTGGCTGGGGCATGCTGGGAGTGGAAGGACTTTTTTCTGTCTAAGCTTGCATAGGATTGCAACCTTAGAAACCATTCTAGTAAAAATACATTTTTCCATCCCACATGTTACATCTCTACACATTGCAGCTGGTTCAGACCATCTTCCTAAAAAAACCTGGGCCAATATTTGAAAATGTACCACTCAGATTTACCACTCCAAAACATGGCCCTACAAGATCTTTTGGGAAAGACTGAAGCAACTGAGACAGGTACAGCTGTGTCAGGTTTTTTTTGGGGGTGTTACTCATTTAGGTGAGAGGGAGGGAAAGGCAGTACTACCATGCCTCTTTTGTTCAAAGGGCTGTACCGCTGTTTGTAAGATTAAAACAAGTGATACAAGAAGAAACATTTTCAGCCTTTGTGACACCCATGCTGATGAGCACACCCAGAGTTTCCTCATCAATTACCTTTCCTTAGTAAGAGACGACCCATTTAGTAAGAGCTTCCTCAGCCATGTGGATGTCTAAAACAACCCCATGCATGATCTGCAAACATCATCTACATGGATTCAAACCAGGCGGTTACTCAAGCTGCGTGGAAAGTGCCAACTTTAACAAGGACCAAGGTTATATATATTTTTAAAGAAAAATCCTTCCCCCACCCCCTTTTCATTTAATCATTTGTTTTGGCCAACCATTACAACCATGTGCCATTTTCTGCTTGAGCCGGGTTTAGTTCCATGAACTTCCATCTCAGGAGGCGCCCCATCAAAAAGAGATGTGATTTTGTAAGCATGTCCTTGGCCGATGCTGATTCAACTGCGCTTTGAAGATGTTCCCTCTTCCTGGTGATTATCTTGTCACTTGCTCTGCTTAATCACTTCATAATGAGAAAATGCTTTCAACTCATGGATGATCTGGTGACCACTGGTCCCCATTCCACAGTCCAAAGATGTGGATGTCATCACTAAGTACCTGGTAAATGTAGGTTTTGGTCCTCTTCTCTGGCCAACTAGCTCCCCAATTAGAGATTTGGTCTCATGTGGATGTTTTGAAATGGTTCTGCTTCTTATTTCTCCTCCTAGGACAAAGGTAGGGAACCTGTGTGATCCTGCAGCTGCTGTTGGAATCCAACTCCCATCAGCCCCAGTCAGCAAGGCCAATGACTAGGGATGATGGGAGTTGTAGTCCACAAATTCTGGAACACCGCAGGTTTTCCACCCCTGCCCCGAGGGTATCTTTACATGTTACAGTCAGCACATATTTACAGCCTGTTTTTAAAGTCTCCAGAACTAGTTATTGACCATGTTTTAATTGTTCAAATGGTTTAATTTCTGTTTTAAATTTTGTATTGAATTTTTATGTTGTTTTTTATTGTATTTGTTATTTTTGTATTGTATTTTATTGTTTTGTATGTGGATTGTTATTAACCAGCATTGGGCGGTATAGAAATGAAATAAACAACAACAACAACAACAACATTTTTGGAACGATTGTCACATGGAAAGCAGGAAAAGAGTGGTGGAGAGCCTTGGAACACCCACTCACTCACCCACCTGTTGCTATGCTCGTTTTGATCTCCAGTGTAGCTAATGATCTTCCCTAGCGGCTGGGGTGGAGATCTGAGGCAGGGGAGAACAGGGGAGATTAGCGGAGTACTTCAAGCCTCTCACTTTCTTTGTCCATAGTGAGGGAGAGGAGCCCCAAGTGCTATAACGGTGCGGAACTGGACTCCTTTAGATGTGGGCGATGTATATGTGTAGTCTGAATACAGCCTGGAGAAAACCGTCCAGACCAGTCCCAGTCACCCGTATGGCAAGGCCATCACATGGATGGAGTGATGTAAAGTGGACTTGACACGGGGCACCGTGATGTGTAAACCAGCCAGGAGAAATACGGCTGATTTACAAAGGGCAGCTTGGTGAATGAATTCAAACTGAATGATCACTTTAACTTCATTATGACTAGTGCATACTCAAACAATTTTCAAGGTTGGGTGCCTGTCCCCGCCCCCTCCGCCCGGCTTTCTTTGGTATTGAACACCCTTTCTTTTTCCTTTTTAATTCTCCTTATTTCATTCCTTTGATGCATTTAAACTCTGGATGTCGTTCTTGGGGCACACACTTTGAAGGGCATTCCTGCTGACGATGCACCCGAAGTGCTGTGTTAGATCTCTGCACAGTTCAAGGCAGCTTTTTCTTCCCTCCCCTAATCCTGCAGCGCTGTATAAATACAGTGTCTTTCTAAAGACATTATCATACAAGGGTCCCCAGAGCTCTCTCCCCCCCCCCCACTCCCTTCAAAAAAATTGTTTAAAGGAAAAACCTTGGGAATGTTAGGGCAGTCTTCTTTCTCTCCCTTTCTAGCCTCTAGCTCCGTGTTCTCCAACCTTGGGTCCCCAGCTGTTGTTGGCCTACAACTCCCAGCATGCCCCAGCCAGCGTAGCGTAGCTGGCTGGGGCATGCTGGGAGTTGTAGGCCAAAAACATCTGGGGGCCCAAGGTTGGAGAACACTGCTCAGCTTTACTCTTTCTCTCCCCTCTACCCCTTTGCCTTGCTATTCCCCCCTCAGCCTCTAGCTCCACTATTTCTATCCCCACCTCTTTACCTTAATATTTCTCCCCACTCCCAGCCTCTAGCCTCGCTGTTTCTCTCCCTAACCCTTCTTTAGTTCACTTTTGACTAGCCAGACCCCCACGGTGGCAGCCATTATGTGACTAGCCACATCCTCTGTGGGAGCCATTTTGTGGTGGTGCCCACATGCAGCAATTTCTCAAATTCCCAAATGTTCCCGTGGCTAAAGTTTGGGGGACCCCTGCATTATCACATATTTAGCCAGACCTGCTCAATTGTGATTACGTGTGCATGGATTTATGATGTGCAAAATTAGGCGTCCAAAGAACTTGGATTCTTGATCATCTTGGTTTCGATGGGCTTCTCTTTGATAAAAAAAATGGGTTTCTAGACCTCATGATTGGGAGCTTTCTCTCAAAAAAAACATAAGCGATGTTCACAAAAGAAGCCACAGGTTGTTCACCCATGGAACAGAGCATCTGTTAGCTGCAGCTTTTCCAGCCTTTCCACAGTCCAGCTTTTCCGTGGCTGAACAAGCATATTTGGAGATAATTACAGCAAAGGGAGCAAAAGGAGGAGTGTACCATTAAGGTGTTGGGTTTGTTAGATATGGTCTGCATGCTAGCCAACTAAATGAAGCCCGGCCTTCCACACACAGCAGAGTTTTCTCCACGCAGGCACAGCAGCACTCCAGCATTCTCAGCTGCAACTCAGTTCAGGACTCAGGAATCATGCTGTAGTCAAAACAGCTCTATTCTAACTGTTTTATTAACTTATAACAAGTGTCACTACAGGTTACATCTTCACATTCCATATAAAGAGTCCATGTGCAGAGTACAAAATACTTAAAGCCCATATACAGCTCAGCAGAAAAATACATCCAGCTAAAACAACAATCCAGACACGGTACAGTAATACCTTGGATTGCAAATAACTTGGTTTGAGAGCGTTTTGCAAGACAAGCAAATTTTTAATTTTTTTTTTAAAAATTTTTTTTTTTACTTGATATACAAGCGACGTCTTGCAATACAAGTTCTGTAGTACGGCTTAAATTAAAAATCTCTATACAATTTGGGGGGGGGGAATTTCATTTTGATATACAAGTGTTTTACAAGCACGTTTCCAGAATGAATTATGCTCTCAATCCAAGGCATGACTGTATAAGCAAATACATATGGATGTAGCTTACCAGGGATGTTGAACTTCTGAAGAGTCCTTGGTCTCAAGTCACGAG
>JAHFWL010000092.1:0-69354 GCA_021292165.1 Shinisaurus crocodilurus
AAAATGCATACATTAAAAAATGTACACTTCAAAATTGTGCACAATTGATGCATGCATATGGGGAAAAAATGCACATGGAAATATGCATGAATTTTCATGTGGGGAAACTCCCAAGGCTCAAAATCTGATATGGATAAAAGTCAGAATGAGCTTCGAGATCGAAATCGGAGAACCACAATGAGCTCGAGTTTTGCTGATTCACACACCCCTAGCTGTAATGGCTTGGATCCAGATTGAGAAGTACTCAGAGTAGAGCCATTCAAGTCTGTGGGACTTAAATTGGGCATGAGTAACTTAAGTCCCATTGATTTCAATGGGCCTGCTCTAAGTATGACGAAATCTGGATCCAACCCATGATCATTATCATTGTAAACGGCCTGGATACATCGTAGAAGGCGGGCGGTATAGAAATATTTTTAAATAAATAAGATAATACATGGCTGGATAAATTCTCCTGGTGATGAACAGGAAAAAGTGTTGGGAATTATTTTTTAAATGTAGGGTAAGAGAGGGTTGGCTTCGCTTGCTACATTTTTTCTTGTTCCCTCACCACCTAAAAAGCAAGTACACTGGATGCTGATCAAAAAAGAAGAAGAATTATGTCTCACAGCCCTCCAAGAGGTGGTGGGGTGGCTGCTTCATCTGTAACCATAGATCTTTCATCTTTTGAAACATTCCTACCTCACAGGGTTGTTGTGAGGAAAATGGAGAGGAGGAGGATTGTAAGCCACCTTGGGTTCCTTGCAGGAAAAAGGTGGGGTATAAATATAATAAATAATAAAATAAAAATTACAGGCAGTGGAGGCTGGCGGCTCCAATATCAGTGGGCTGTATATCCGCGCCACATTTAAGTCTGAACTTTAAAGGAGCTATCCATAGTGCTGAACCCTATTCCCAATTTAGCACCTTGGATAGCTCCTTAAAAGTTTGGAGTGAAATCTGGAGGGGATATGCAGCCCCGCTTACATTGGAGACACCAGCCTCCGTTGATTCCTGGGACCGTAAATCACTCAGGCGCCAAGCACATGGCTCTGTTATCTGTGAACCCCACCAAACTTGTATCTCTGCCAAACATATGCCAAAGTTTTGTGCCAATTTTTTGCTGTTTTGTGCCACCGATCCCGGGTATCGTGCCTCCAGCCACAAGTGTGTACTGATACATCAAATGTGGGTTTGTAGTTAACACACACACAAAACCAGCAGTGTCGTATCACCTCCGAACCTGTGCCAAAGTTTTGTGCTCGTTTGGTGCTCTTGTGTCCCAAATCCTGAATTTTGCGCTGCCACCAGAAGTGTGAAAATCACATACCCTTAGGTGGTGAATGCTAAAAAAAACTCCACATTCTCATATCACCTCCGAACCTATGCCAAAGATTTGTGCTCGTTTTGTTCTGTTTTGTGCCACAAATCTTGAGTTTTGCGCTGCCACCATATTCGTTTGGGGGCGGTCATAGTTGGCACAGCCCAAGCACGGTAAGGTTCAGAAGATGGTGTGAGTTCCAACTGGCAAGGGAAAGCTGCGGTGAGAACACTGATGGAACTGGCTTCCCTGCATGTCTGCCCGATGCCGCACGTAAGAGAACAAGAGTCCTTGAGGGAAATTTCCTTCCCGGCAGGTTGAGAGCCAGAGCCAAAAGTACTGGGCAGCCCTGTTTCATAAATAATAAGGAACAGCTCCAAACAAACAGGGCCGCTGAGTCAAGCAGCCAGCCTGGTCGAGAGAGACCAAATTCATCCTAACGGAAAAGCAGGGAGTGTGTCCCTCACTGCGATCACAGAGACACTCGGCTTCATCCAGGAAAAGGTTCGTGTCTGTGAAAACACACACACAAACACACACACACACACACCACCCGAATCAAACAAACCCAAGAAGGCCGTGTCTGACTTAAACAGCAGCCGAGACAAGCTTCTCCCAAAGGTCATGTCAGGTCGACTTGTTCTTGGAAGTCTCGGAAAGTATTTGCTAGAAATCTCAATGAAAGAGATTTTTCCAGCCAAGGCTACGCTCTCCACTTCCTTCAAGTGCGCATTTCAGTTCAGTGTTGCACATAGGGACAGCAAGTTACCAGTCCACATTTCGTAGTGCCTGTCCCAACCCCAACCCCCATATTTATTTATTTTGTTTATTTGTTTATTATTTACAGTATTTATTATTTGTCCATCATAAAGATATTTATTTATTTTATTACGTTTATATGCCACCTTTTTTTCCTCTTGCAAGGATCCCAAGGCAGATCCTCCTCCTTTTCTCCATTTTATCCTCACAACAACCCTGTGAGGCAGGTTAGGCTGAGAGTCAGTGACTGGCCCAAAGTCACCCTGTGAGCTTCATGGCTGAGCGGGGACTAGAACCCAGATCTCCTGAGTCCCAGTCCAACACTCTCACCACTACGCCACACCAGCTCTCCAGTATGAAAGCATTTTTAACACGTTCCTCAGCCAGAAAAAGGCTCTCAGAGTGCCTTACATGCAGTCAGTCAAGCAAGACAGTCCCTGTACACAGACTTACAATCTAGAAAGACATGAAAACCGAGGGGAAAGGGATGAGAAGAGAAGAGGAAAACAAGTTCAGTAGACTTTCAGCATGGCTGATGAAGTGGCCCCTGGTTCCCCTTTCATCTCCCTCTCACCTTTTGCCATTTCAAGAGCCTGAAGGAGAAAAGTACTAGCCCGCTTCCAGTTTACCAATATTGATCTCCCTCACTGAAGTGCTTGCATTGCAGTGCTTGTGACACTTGATATTTTAAATTAAATAAATGGCAAAGAGGCTTTTCATGATTATAACACCTACATAAGGGCATAATGCAGTGATGGCGAACCTTTCTGAGCCCGAGTGCCCAAACTGCAACACAAAACCAATGCATTTATTTCAAAGTGCCAACACTGCAATTAAACCTGAATACCGAGGTTTTAGTTTAGAAAAACAACTCATACAGTTGTCCAAACTAATTAACATCTTTTGTCTTAAAAGATCCATTAAAAAAAACCATGTAGACCCTTTCCTTACATTTGTCCAATTTACATTTACATTTGTCCACTGTAGAAAGTTTATAGTTCTTATTTATGCTAAAAATGATGAGTGGTTTATAATTCATGTATAAATAAATGTAAATAAATGTATAAATAATGTTCATAAAGCCCATAGATAAATTTCCTATATACTAGTAAATTGATAGATAATCAATGATAAATACATAAAGAATTTCATAAGTTCCAACAATTGATCATTAGATGAATCCTACCTGCTGTCCTGCTGATTGCTTTGGAGATGTAGAGAGGCGTGTCTGCCAAGGAGCTTCCAGTTTGGGATACGCAGGGAGAGCGGGCAGGCAGCTGGAGGAGGAGGGCGCGCGAGAAGGAGGTGAGCAGAGAGCAAGCGCGCGAGGCGGAGAGGAGCCGACCGAGCATTTAAAGCGGCAGCCCAGCCACCCCTTTGCCCAGTGCTGAGCGCGGAAGAGGACCATGGCTGGGAGGCGCGTCGACGGAGCCAGAGCTGTCCGCCTCGCCTCGCCTCTCCCCGCTTGCTCTCCCACCCCTCGGGGGAATACTCGCAGCAGGAGGCGCCCAGGACCCTTGCCTGATCTCGCTCCTCTCGCGTGCCCACAAAGAGGTCCCTGCGTGCCAGCTGTGGCACGCATGCCATAGGTTCACCATCACTGGCACAATGCATAGATCCATGCAGACACACATTTCAAAACACTGAGGATCAATGCGGCATAGCCCTAAAAATATACGGAGCAAATGGTATGCACGTTTATTCAGAAGTCAGTTCCACCATGTTGCATGGGACTTGCTTCCCAGGGAGTGTGTTTGGGATTCCAGCTTTAATTGTGATGCCTTCTCAGCTCTAACCAGGATTGCATAATCTGGGTCACCTCCCCCGTCTCCCAGAGTGCAATGTTAATTGTGTGATTGCAATTAATGCCTCTATTTTTTATTTTTAAAAATTGCAACGGTGACTGGGTTCATACAGCATGATAACCCACACTCAGAGGTTGAGTATGAGTTGAGTGTCTGTTGTTGTTGAACCATGGGTTATCATGTTGTCTGAACCCAGTTGAACTAACAAGCCATGGCTTGTTAACCACGAACAACCCATGAAGACAAGCAATGGTTTGTTGTTGGGTTGTGAACTGTCGGCTGTTCTCCATGGTTTGTTATCTCAGCTGGGTTCAGACACCACAATAATCCAACAACAACCCACGGTTCAAGGACAACCAACACTCAACCCATACTCAACCCTTGAGTGTGGGTTGAGTGTTGTCTGAACCCAGTCTGTGTGTGGATTGATGGGGGGGGCGATCATGCTCAGAACTACGGCACATGGGGCAAGGTGTTTTTAACCCTTTGCCATGCACCGTAGTCCTGAGGAAAATTGTCCCCTGAAGTTCTAGTTGCCCTGAGAGGGGAGCTCCCATTGGTGTCATAGAGACTTTAACTGGAATCACAGAATTACTGTCACTTCTACTTTTGCTGTGAATTTCAGTGCTAGCAATGAGAATTATTTGGTTGACATTAGCAGACTTTTGAAAGGGGAACAGTTGTGTGCCTTTCTTTCCTTCGCTAGTTCATTTTGCCTAATTTTTAGTACTTACTCATTTTGCATTACACATTATGAGGTGGCAAGCATCTTTTTGCAAACATATGCCCATACACAAGGGAGTTATTGCAACTCCTGGTTCCTTGGAGCAATTACGTGTATGTGCAAAAAATATTTCTCAATAGGCATGCATTACATTTTTAATATGAATGTAAGACATTCTCCACTTATGCTTTAAAAATGCATCATGAAATTCGGAGGAATGCAAATTCTGAAGGATAGCTGCCATTCTGAACTGAACATAAGTCCAGGATGTGGATTGAAGTGGAACAGGTCCATTTGCTTTGAAATGCAGACCAAATGCATCAGAGTGCTAGAACGTTTGGGACTTTTCTCTTTCCAATGCAGAGAGATTTGCAGGCGAAAGCTAATCTGGTGCTAGAAAGGAGAAGAGGCATCCTTTCCACCAGCCGGGTAGTATTTTGTGGTTTCTCACTATAATTTTTCCACATGCAAATATTTGCGTACAGCAGAAGGCATCCAAGAGCTAGTTTTCTGTCGCCACCGGAGATGATAGGATCACTAATACAGTTGACTGCATATTTCTCTTCCCTTCACAGACTGGAAACTTGTCAAAGTGTTCAGTATTATTTTAAAAAAAATCAGCCGGGCTTTGCATGATTTCTTCTACTTGTAGCACAACTTCTCTGCTCATTTGAGTGACTGTATTTCAATTTCAGTTACTGTATTTCAATAGAGAGGCAAGAATTGATGGCCCCAACCTTCTTGGAGGTCTTTCTTGTGATGACTAGATATGGACAGATCTGTCCATCTTGGGTCTCGCTGAGATTGCTGGCTTTTTTAAGGTCAGGCTTGTTCCATCCTATTTCTGCATACGCTTGTGATTTATTAATTTTTTTTTTTTAAAAAAAACTCAGTATGGACATTTGTACACATTTTTCGTAATATATGCATCAGTGTGCGCACATTCTAGAGGCATGCACCAGTTTGACTAAAACATGTTGGTGCACATTTTGGAAACGTACACATTTTCCTTTGCACGTTTTTCTAATGTGTACGTGTAGCGGGCACCACAATCCAATGTGGCTGCCCATAACCCTCCGAACTTGGATGATTATGGGCATCTTATTGAGGATGGAAGGAGCTTGGAGGCGAAGGTCACTTCTGTGCTCTCACACCCTGCAAAAGACTTAGACGGCCTCACTCCTCCCTTCGTTACCCCCTGGAAAGCCCACCCAACACCAGCTCCGAGGTCAGTCTTCCGACCTCGGAGCCGCAGCCAGTGTGGTTCTTTCCGTGCTGGTGGGAGGGCAGAGAGAGGGCTCTCCGAGGTAAGAGTTCCAGCTCCAACTTCCGAGCACATTTCCAAGGTTGGAGCTGGGAATCCAACTTCTCCTATGGCCATCCAGTCAGTGTCTAGCAGCCATAGGATTTGTGCCCCCTTTTCTTCTTTGGCTGAATGCATTGCAAAATTGGAAAGATATGGATTTGTGAACACAAATTGCAGTTCTAGTAGTTTGCTTTTGAGTCCAGTGGGTGCACACTGGGTAAATCCATTTAAAAATAACAACAACTTATGATGGCATATATTTCTCATGCATCCCTAGGTTCTCCAATTCTTATTCAATCAGTTTGGAATGCCTCTACTAAAATTATATTTTTGTCTCATTTGTTGCCTTGGTTCATAGGGGGCCTGTGACCTTTGTGGGGTGGGGTGGATACAAGATGTGTGTCCCCCCAACTGCCATGCAGTTAAAATAATATTAACTTCATATCCCAAGTGAAACGGCTTATTACAGAAATAGGGGCTTCTGTTGAACTTTATTTTCTGTAGTTTTAATCTCAGGAGTAGGCAACCTGGTGCCAATGTGTTGGACTACAAATCCCATAATCCCTGACCATTGGCGGTGCTGGTTGGTGTTTATGGGAATTGTAGTTCAGAATATCTGGAGGGCAGCACGTTTTCTACCCTGGCACTGCATCGTCTATGTAAGGGGTGGGCAACATGTGCCTTTTTTGCACCCTCCGCCCGCCGCCTTCTAAGTTGCAGCTACCAAATTGCCGGGGGATTTTGGCAGTGCAGCAGCCCAAAAGCCACATTTTCACTTTAAAACAAGCCACACAGCAAGTTCATTCCCTGTTTTAATGCACATTTGTGCTCCCCCGGGAGTTCCATTTAAAGTCTAAATGCAGCCTTTTTTCGCTGTGGCCAAAAATCGGCAGCAATTTGGCCATGGCGTTGAGGGTGCGTAGCCCCTGATGAGTTCCAAGGGTCAGAAATTGCCCCCTGGACCCTCTGAAGTTGCCCACCCCTGATCTATATCGTGAAGTGGAGGGGAGCGATGCTGCTTTTCCGTCATGTAAAGGCCCAAGGGAGTACAAGAACTGGGGAAGTACAGGCATGTTACTCGTTGGTCATTTCTTCTTTACCATGCCTTGTGTTGGAAGTAATCAGTGAGGAGAAACCGTAAATCCAGGCCTTGTTTGTTTGAACCTTTCCTTCTGTTGCACAAAGTTATCCTCAGAAGAAGGGCATTTGGCATGGAGAGATGCATGATGCAAGTTACAGGAACTTGCAAGTTACAAGGGATGCAAGTTACAGGAACCTAGATTCCACCTAAACATCAGGAAAAATTTCCCGACTGTCAGAGCAATAAGACAATGGAATCAACTACCTAGGGAGGTGGTGAGCTCTCCCAATCTGGAGGCATTCAAGGTGCAGCAGGACAGCCACCTGTCAGGGATGCTTTGACCTGAATTCCTGAATTGAGCAGGGGGTTGGACTCGATGGCCCTGTAGGCCCCTTCCAACTCTACTTTTCTATGATTCTATGATCTGGGAGATGTCACATCAGAAGTGAGAAATGTGCACGGTGTGTTCAGGCAATATCTGTACATGAGATAACTCACAGATACTTTGGAGGCTCAAACGAATCTTGCTACATGTTCAAAGCGCACACCAGGGGTTAGCGGAGCTGTGCAGGCTAGTCCCACCCCCTACCGATAATGTGTCCCACTGGCCCTGCATCTGGCCCTATTTTATCTATTTCTTATTTATTTCATTTCTGTACCGCCCAATAGCCGAAGCTCTCTGGGTGGTTTGCCACAGTTCCTAAAACAGGGCTGTAATACAATAAAAACAACCATTTTTTTTTTTTACCCACAATACAGAATTTAAAAACACAGTTTCAGAAATCTAAAAACAATTTAGCAGCTAAAAGAAGATTTAATCCAGAGTAGACCTGTGAAAAACACCTGCCCCCAATCAAGCCATTAAATAACCTTAGGGTGTGATCCAGTGTCCACCGCCCTCGATGCGCAGAGGCTTATGTGCATCCAGCTGGGCGTGAGGTGTGGTGGTGGTGATCTCTGGTGCCCTGTGCTTCCCGCCCTGCATTTCATCTAGACAACTGTTTTTGGCCATCTAGATGAAGCTCTTTGGAGGTAGAGGGAAGGAGGCTGGGGTGTGCGACGACACGGTCCCTTTTCACTTTAGGACCAGGCGCATAAACCCTTCTCAGGCTAAGCATCAACACTTAAAAACCTGAATGGAGGGTCAAATGAAACCTTTCCCCTACTAAAGAGGGAAAAGATTAATTCTGGTTATTAAGGATCTCTTTTTAAATTTACGATGCTGTGTGGGTACAAAGGTGTGTGTGTGTAGATTTCAAAGCAAAGCGGGTTAATAACGCCAAGCTGACACGTAGGATTTGGGTAGCAAACAAAATAAAAGTAAGTTTATTTTAATTATCAAAATCTTAGCTCCAGAAAATAAACCTTGCTACACCAAACACTTTATAATTAACCTAAGTCCCTATAACTCCAAATACTTTCACTCCTCATACAATCACCGATTCCTCTTAAAACTCCTGACAAGACATGAATAATCCAACGAACCTAACTCCCCAACTCTCAACACACTCCCAATACTCACTTTCATAACACACTACACTCTTAAAACTCTAACTCTGACATCACCCAAATACTCCTTATAGACTCCTCCCCTCACCCTTTCCAAGACATCTCAAACCACACCCACTCAGCTCAACATTCTATACTCACTAAATATACTAAAGCAGACATACACCAGGGAACTGAATTGTGGGGTTACGCCACAGGGTGCTATTTGGATTCAGCATAAGCCATCAGCCCCAGCCTCCTCCTCCCCTCTTCAACTCCCCCCCCCCCAGCACACCCCTATCCTCCTCTCCAAGGCTGATTCCCGACCTTGGAGAGGAAACCAGCATGGTTCTTTCCATGCCGGATGCAAGGGGGGAGCAGGGGGCGGGCTCAGCATTTGGAATCCTAGCTCTGAGCTCACCGGACCTTGGAGCTGGGGCTTGGAGTAATCCTATGCCCCCCCCCAGACAATGTCGGGAGGCCATAGGATTGCGCCCTTCTATGTCTTTCAATGCCTCGGCACAGAGGGTTGTCTTAACCTGGCACCGAAAGGATGACAAAGTTAGTGCCAGGCGGGCCTCGATGGGGAGATCATTCCACAGCCGGGGGGGCTGCCACTGAGAAGGCCCTCCCCCTTGTTGCCGCCCTTCAAGCCTCCCTCGGAGGTGGCACTCGGAGGAAGTCCTCAGATATATGTGCACTGATACACACGTGCACAGCACCTCAGTGCGAGGGGATGTCCTAGGCTAATCTGGATCCACTCTCACATGGAGCAGCTCTACACATGTACGTAGGCATGTGCCTATCTCATGGTCAATCACTACAAGGTTGGTGGGGGAGTGGCTGACGGGTGTGTTGTCTGCAGGGGATGGGGATATCCCATGCGACCCTGTACCCTCTTGAAGATGTGAGGAGAGTCTGAAAGCCTCTACTGTCATCTCCTGCTCAGTGATCTTTTGAACAGAACTCATGCAGATCCTCCTTCCCTAATATAGTGGGCTAAGTTGTTCCGGGAAGCCTTCTCTGCTCTCCAACCACCAGTGTATTATTACTTTGTTTTCAATATATTGTTTTTGTTTCTTCTATCTGTTTTTATCTTTTTATTGTTCAGCGCTCCGGAATCTACTTGATATGGAGTGGTATACAAATGATGTAAATCATCATCAACTCCTACATGATGACGCTAGCGGATGTCTGCTAGCACGACAGGACTTTCTCCCTTTCTCCTCCAGTAGTGTTGTAGTAAATTTGGAAGTGCAGGCACTCATCACGGCAGTCCCCGGGGCCACACCCCAAAGGAGGTTCCAAAATGTGTCGATCCCTATCAACAAACCAGCCCTAGCACTTTTCACCGCCACCTGGAGCACCTCTTTTGTAAAGCTGATGGTTCTTAGTGGCCCATTCAAGACCAAGCCGCCCCAAAATTCTTTGCATTACAGCAGGGAGTGAAATATTATTGCTGGGGAAATTTTGGGATGTGCGCGGAGCTCGATTGGGGGGTGGAAGTCCGGCGAACTCGCTGGGCTCGACCCCCCCCCGAGCTCCGCTCACCCTACCTTTTCCCCGGCTCGACTCGCATTCTCGCGAGCCGAGCTGGGGAAAGTGACTTCCGGGTTCCGGCGCTAGGTTGTTTATGTAGAAAATGACATATTTTGCGCAAATTATGGGCAAATTTGCGCAAATTAGGCTTTTTTCTGCATAAACAACATAGAGCCGAGGGACCCGGAAGTCCGGTGAGCGCCTCAGTTGGCGGTCGTGCTCGGCTCGCACAGCAGGAGCACTCGGATCATGTGCTGTGAGTCGAGTGCCGGGCAAGTAACCCATCCCAAGAAAATCCATTTCTCCCCCCAGCTACTGTGAGGATTGCAGCTATGCTCAGAGGGGTCAGGAAATTCTGAGGGGGGTGGCCGATGATGTCAGCATCCCTGCTAATAAAAACATTCCGGTGCTGCCTCCCCACCTACAGCCCTCTGCACTGCCTACAAATATGCTCTGAAGGGTTTCTCAGCCCTCTGGACCAGATTTGGAGGACTCATGGGGGTGGGGAATGACACCGTTGGATTCAAACCAGCGTTTCTCACACATATCCCTCCATGGGTATTAATTCCCATGGCAGTGCACAATCTGTGTCAGCTCTCTCTGGGAATTTTCCTGTTGATTTTAATTTTATTTCCTTTCATAACCCCTGTTACAGATAACTGTGTGCGTGCATTGTGGGACAGCAGGGGGGAATGCCTTATTTCTCTTGAGTATGATATCATAGTACTCGGTAATCGAAGCCGCTGGGAATCGACACGGAAATGACTCATGTGAGAGAACACAATGTGCACCATGGGAATCATTCCCAATGGGCTACATTTCATCCATGTGCACTCTTAAAAGGTTGCTGGTTTGCATAAATCCTACTGAAGTTCGATGGCTGGGTCTCACAGCATGACCCGGCTGTTTTGGGGGTTGGGGCGGTGCTGAGAGAAAGAGCTCTCGTTATCAAGGACGTCTTGTAGCCTAATTCTTTTCAAGTATTTTAAGTATGTGTGTTGGGCGGGGGGAGGGGTTACTTTGTCCAGACAAGACTCGGAGGACTTGGTTTGGCAATCTCAGTTGGAAGGGGAAGTGTTCTTGGCTCTCAGAGATAAGAGACGTCATTACCTTTTTCACTTACAGCACAAAGTGGAGGGAGGGGGGAGAATTTGTGTTACTTTTCTCAGCCCTGGTATAGCCAAGACGAGGGAGGAAGGGGAGGGGAACCCACTCCTGATAAAGATGAGCAGGAAAAAAATAACTGATATAGCATTCACAATGCAATCCTATACGGCTACTACTCAGAGTTAGGAATGCACGGGAATTTTCTTTTTGTTTGCAAAACATGTGAACATATCCCATTCACAATCCCGAATGCAAATGTGAGCAGAAGTGCTTTTTTGCAGGGTGAGGTTGGAGGGAGTGGGGAAATGTCCACAATTTCTCCTGAATTTGTGATTGCATTTGAAAATGCATATATGTGTGTGTGTGTGTGTGTGTGCTTGCGTGCTCACTTTGAAATGTGCATTCCCCTAAAAAATAAAAATTTTCACACTGTGGTCAGTGGGGGGAAACTGCGCTTTTGAAAGAAAATTCACAGAAATGCACACTTTCTGTGTTTGGAACACATGCTTTCCCCATTTGAGTGGACTGAAAAACAGGTTGAAAATGAAAATGGGAGTGAGCCGAAATGAGCTTCAAAGTGATTTTTGGAGAATTTAGGTGAGCTCAAAAACATTGGTTCTCCCATCCCTACGGATGTATGAGAATTTCATTTTTGCTGGAAAAACATGTGAGCATCTCATGTTCAAAGCCTCAAATACAAGCATGAGTGTGAACACGTCTGCCAAAAAATGTTCACAAATGGTGCAACTTCCTCAGTTCGCTTTTGCACACCATTTCCTAATTTGCGCAAATGTCCCCTGTAGACTGAATCAGAGGAAAGTTGTGCCAATCTAGGGAAAGTTGCACTAATTTCGCATTCATTCGCGGCAAATGCCATGGTGGGAGACCGGCTGGCAGGGCTCTCTTGAGTAGCTACTGGAGGTGGCAGTGGGCTCTGTTGGTGGGGAAGAGGGGGACAACACTCTTGATCTCTCTTCGAAGACAACCTTGGGGAAAATATACTGTTTTGGATAGGCCCATTGATGGGGCAGAGAATGGGGGCGGGGGTCAAAAGGAAGAACTGGAAACTTGATATATTGATGTGGAATATGACTAAGAGCCTATGTCAGATCTTCTGGAGGGTTGGGTGTGACGGTGATGCATTCACAGCGACCAGAGAGAAAAGATGAGTTTAGCAGAAGCATTGTGAATAGGCTGGAGAAGCGATAGGATTTTAAAAAATAAATGTCCAGGCATCGCAGAGCTCACGTGCCACTGAGATGACACTCACGGAACGTGTCCTCAAAGGCCTTCCCTGTGGAACTCTGCGCAATCTGGTTGCCATGTACAACATACGCCCGTGGGCAGACGTGTTGGATGGCTGTCAGGCAGATGGACACAGCCTCTCCACCTCCCACAAATCGCCCTTCATCACAATCTTCCGAGCGAGCTCATCACGAGTGTCCGTTTTAAAGGCTGCAAACTTTTTGTCAGTGGATGAATCAGCTCAAGTGGGGCTTAGTTTTAATCTGTATGGCAGTGCTGAGTGTGAGTAACGCTCCTGTCACCAGAAGATACTAAAGGCGACTTTCTCTTCCAACACTGGCTGGGCGTGCTTGTTTATTAAAATGTAACTGATCTCACACTTCCTTCATTACATCAAAAAAAGCACCTATATTATTGAGATTGTTATCAATTTACAAATGTATTTAAACTATTATTTTTTATACATTGGATTGGTTGATCCATTGATATCTCACTCTTTCTCACAAGAAGTCCAGGGTGGCTAACAACCCATATAAAACAACACAACATATAAACGCCATTAAAATCCTAATTCTAAAGTGACAAACATATTATATTATATCTATTATATTTATACCCCGCCTTTTTTCCTGCAAGGAACCCAAGGCGGCTTACACAATCCTCCTCCTCTCCATTGTATCCTCACAACAACCCTGTGAGGTAGGTCAGGCTGAGAGTCAGTGACTGGCCCAAATTCACCCAGTGGGTTTCATGGCCGAGTGGGGACTAGAACCCAGATCTCCGAATTCCAGGTCCAGCACCATCACTAATGAAAAGACAGATGATAACGCAACCACACATTCTTTAATCATGGGGCACCCCTGATATTCTTACTGTTTGCTTTAGTCCTGCATCTTAACTTCTTTTTTTTTTAAAGTTAGTATTAGTTTTAGGCTGTAATAGTTCTTCATTTATTATTGCATTTATATCCTACCTTTCCCTCACCCCCCTTGCAAGGATCCCAAGCCCGCATACATGGTCCTCCTCCTCTCCATTTTATTCTCACAACAACCCTGTGAGGTAGGTTAGGCTGAGAGCCACTGACTGGCCTAAAGTCACCCAGTGAGCTCCTTGCAGGAGGAATGAGGTGGGATAGAAACATAATGCAATAATACTAGATAAGGCTGCACATGGTGAGCCGACTGCAGCATTTTCCTTGGCGAGACATTAGGCCACTGTCACAGCGACATGCACTTTTTTTTTTTTACTGCTTCCAGCACTTCTCTGGTTCCAGGAAGCTGACAGTGCCCAAAAGGTTAATAATGACAATTGGAAGATGTGTTATTTATTCTTAGTTGAACATGACTTTTTAATATGGAACAGAGGAATGGAAGAATCCAATTAAAGGAAGCCAGCAATGTGTTTTGAGGAATGTCAGCCGAAATTCCAGGGAACTCCTAATAAACTTGTTAAAGATGCTAGGAAAACAAGTCCGGGGGTGGACTTCCTTAGCTGAAGACAGCTACAGGGAGAGGGCTGAGAGACTTGGAACTTTTTCCCTTTCTTTCACTATTTTGTCAAGAATGCTTCTCTGGCAATACTAGGAAATAAGAATATGTTGCTTATGTCGGCTTGTTTGTTTTAAAGATGAAACATGACTTGCCAGTTCTGCAGTGTGCACTAACACCTCCTCCTATGTAAGCTCCACTTCTTCTAGGAGCTGTTTTATAACCGGTGGTTCAAGAAACGTAGGGTCAAGGCGGATGAGATGCTGGAGGTCTATGGCTGGCTCTCCTCTCTTCATAGATTCATAGATAGAGTTAGAGGGGCCTACAAGGCCATCAAGTCCAACCCCCTGCTCAATGCAGGAGACTAGAGGAGGGGTCTCCCATCAGGACCGGTGCAGGGCAGTTTGGCGCCCTAGGCGAAATGATATTTAACGCCCCCCCTCTCGTGCCGTGGGGGGGGCTCCGGAGCAAAGCAGCCCTGCTCTGCAAAACCTCCCCCGCGCCGCCACCACCAACCTACCTTCCCCCCACCCTGGCTGCCACTGCCGCCTCCGAGGAGGAAGTGAGGCGACAACGGGACCCCCGCGCTCTGTTTTTTGCCGGGGAAACCAGGGCAACAGGGCTGTTTAAGCCCTGTTGCCCTGGTTCCTCCCGCCAAAACAATGCGGGCGGGGCTCTGGAAGCGACGCGACGCAGAGAAGGTAGGTGGCGGGGGGTCGGGGCAGCAGTGGCGGCGGGCGGGGGGAGGCGCGGCGGCGGCGGTGGCGGGCAGGAGGGCAGGTGGGGAGGCGCAGCAGTGGCAGCGGCGGCGGGGAGGCACGGTGGCGGCGGGGGGAGGCGCGGTAGCGGCGGCGGCGGGCAGGGAGGCGGAGGCCTGGCGGGGGCGGCGTGGCGGCAGCTAAGAGGAGCGCAGCGTTTCTGCGCCCTCTTCAGCCGCACGCCCTAGGCAACCGCCTAGTTTGCTTAGCAGTAGCGCCGGCCCTGTCTCCCATCCAAGTAATAACCAGGCCTGACCCTGCTTAGCTTTCCACACTCAGACAAGCTGAGCCAGCGTGAGCCACAAGTCTCCTTTGTATATTTCTTTTAAAAGCAGCTATGAGGGAGAGGGAATTGAATCATGACCTGGGAGAGGGGAGGATTAACCCTTTCTCCCCAGGCCATTGTACCGGTGTAAATTGCTCCCCCAAGCTGATATTTGCCCCATTAGAGAAAACATGTGGGTACAAAATAGGCCCAACTAAAATCCCATCTGTTTCACCACTGTATTCATGGGTGGCATTTTGGCAATTTCTTAGTGTGATGAAAGAGATGTGGTTGAAATGGGCAAAGAGTTTACTGGAACCAGGACTATTCCCAGAAGGTGGTGTGTCCCCCCCCCCCGACATCCTCTGGGAATACTACTGTGTCATCACATAGCAACATTCCTAATGGATTTCTAATTGCCCCCAGAGGTCCCCTGGGAACAATGCTACATCACCCTGGGCTCAAAACCTGTGCAGACATGCCCCAGGAAGACGTGGGAACTGATTCTTGAGTCAGATGGAGAGGGGGGGTGTTGTTGTCAAGGTGCCAAGGCTGTGGGAGCAGGAGACCGGTGAGAATAGCATACGCAGAGAGGAGGAAACCCAGCTGTCATCCTGTCTTTTCAGAAGACAGCCAAGCTGGTCCCGTTGAACCCATGGGAATGCAGGCTCCTAACGAAGAGGAGGAGGGGGTGGGAATATGAGACCCAAGAGTTAGGCATCATGTGAAAATGGAGGGGCAATGTAAGGTCATGTGGTTCTCAAACAGACTTGCAACCAGGGAGGTGACCCTGTGGAAAAACCCACCTTGAGAGAGGGACTTGGTAGCCCGCTCAGCTTGAGAAGGGTGGGTCGTAGCAGACCATGTCAGTTTTGTGACAACTCTCTTTCATGATGCTCTAACCCAGGGAACTAACCAAAGCTTACGCAAGATACTGTGTTATGCAAAGCCTGCCAGGCCTGTATACCAAGGATACATAGATGTGGAGATTTGGAGTGAGGTGCCGTCAGTATCGTGGTGAAACCAACTCTTTTTCACCTTGTCAGTCAGGTGAAGCTGTGGAAGTGCTAAACTGATGGTGGGCTTGGTGAGAGCCAGTAAACTGAAGCTCAATCCTGATAAAATGGTGGTGCTATGGGTAGATGGTCCTCAGGTTCAAGGAGAAGACATTCAAACAGTTCTGGATGGGGTTGCACTTGGCCGGAAGGACAAGCTTTACAGCTTTAAGGTTCTTCTGGATCCAGCTTTGTCACCCACGATTCAAGTAGCTTCAGTGTCCTGGGGTGCCTTTTATCAGCCATCTAGCTCAGTTGCAGGGCAGGAGGAGTGTGTAGGCGACCTTCGCCTCTGCATTCCTCCCACCCTCCATAGGGTGCCTGTAATCCTCCATGTTCAGAGGGCTACGGGCATCCTGATTGGATGGCCCCCTTAATCTTTTAGGCGTTAGATAGCATCTAAAGATAACTTCATAAAAACTTCCTCTTACATTCATCATAGGGTTTCCATGGGGGTATTCTCCCATGACCTTTCATGCAGTTTAATTATCCTTGTGTTTTTTGGGACTGACATAGATGAAATCTGTGCGAGACCTTGCTGTACGCAACCATGAAGAACTTAGTACTCCCCCAACACGGCCATGAGAGTCCAGAAAGCTGCTCATTTAATGAAAAGTCAACTAATTAATGGAAGGAGTCCTTGAAATGCTCCCTTTCTCCCAGTTGCTATGGCAAGTATGTTTCAAGAAAGAAAACAAGTTTGTCATTTTTCTTCCTCGCTAGTCCAGATTTACCCTGTCATTCTAATTCATGAGTTTATTCTACAGCTCAAAAAGGGGGGGGGGGGAAGAAAAGAAAAGAAATAAAAATGCACAGGCTGCTTAGTCAATCTGCTTTTCAGAATGCAGACTAACTTGAGAATTCAGTTGTACGGAACAACACATCTTGTACACTAACTGTGCAATCCTCTACATGTCGACTGAGAAGTAAGCCCCATTGAATTTGATGGGGCTGACTTCCAGGTAAGAAGGTTATAGGCTTCTACCCTTACAGAGTAATCCTGTACATGTCTGCAGATGCTTTAGACGTAAGTCCCACAGAATCCGATGGGACTTACTCTCAAATAAGTGTGTATTTAGGGGTAGTGGTGAGAGTGTTGGACTGGGACTTGGGAGATCTGGGTTCTAGACCCCGCTCAGCCATGAAACTCATTGGGTGGCTTTGGGCCAGTCACTGACTCTCAGCCTAACCTACCTCACAGGGTTGCTTTGAGGATAAAATGGAGAGGAAGATGAGGATTATGTAAGCCGCCTTGGGTTCCTTGCAGGAAAAAAGGCAGAGTATAAATATAATGAATGAATAAATAAAAATAAATAATTGTCAGTGCATTCATGATCAAAAATGATCACATGTGCAATTATCCAGAGGTTCATGTGCATACGTGGGGGTCCAATGTGCACAGAGAGCTACATTTGTATAAGAGCTGCTATGTTCTCCTCTGTGGTTTTTAAATTTAGTGTCGGGATTGAACACTTATCTCTGAGACCCGCTGATGTATAAAGATAATGGTTCTGTCCACAATCAGCAGTCACACTAGTTCTATGCAACTGGGGGGAGGGGCTTTTGACTCCCCCCCCCAAGAGTGTGGATACACACATGCACACACTCACACTGTGCTATGGACCATGTTTGAAATGCAAGAGGATTTCTAGCAGTACTTTGCATACTCTCCAACTATTTCCCATGGCCCAAACATTGTACAAAATAAATAAATGCATAGCATCTATGAAATGCTGTGACATATGAGTTTGTGATGCAGCCAACAGTAAACAAAATTTATTTTTATACACACGCACACGCATGCACACACATATATCTGTGGGTTGTATCCAGTTGTGCCCTTCCGCAAATGGAATGAGTCCTTATCCCAGGGGTCTCTGCTAACAGAAGAGGAAAGGATGCAATTTTCACCACTTCCTCCTGTACAACATTCCACACTGTTCTGGAAGTGCTCTAGAGCATTATTTTTTTTTTTGTGGATACAGGGGGTTCAACTCTCCATATTTTGGTTCTCTAATATTTTGGCTCTCCAGCATTTTGACCTCTATTGGGTCTAAACTTACAGAGCTGCTTTCCACCATTTTCACTCACCTTTTAAACTGATTTTAAGAAAGGGATCATAGGATGTGACAGTGCTCTTCAAAGAACACACACACACACACACACACACACATACACACACACACACACACACACACACGTCTTTAATGCACTTTTCTTGTCCCCATTTTGGAAATCTGGTTGAGTAGGCCATGTTAAAGAAACCATGTTTCATCCATGCTAATGGGGTCTTGAATATTTTAGGAACCTTTCTACTAATAGGAATTGTCAAATGGATCCATTTAAAGATGCACGAGACCACCAAAGATCAGATCCTTTCCACATATGAGGAACACTGACCATTTGGAGACAGGAAGTTATCTTCAAACCCAAACTAAAAGAAAACTCCTACCCATCCCTAAAATAAAATACAGCACTGAGAGCCAGCTGACACAATTACCCTCCTTTTTCATAAGACTGGAATACTCCAGCTTACTTAACGTGAACTGCAGTAAAGCCCATTTTGTTTCAACTAAGCTGATGAAACCTTTGCAATTTATTGGACCATCTCATTAAAGCAATGACATTAAAATGGTGTTACGGGTGGGGGGTGGGGAAACTTGATGCAACCCAAGTTTTATTCTACGAAGATTAGGGAGAGAACTGATCGGGCAGGTGCATGGGGGGGGGGGGAGGAAAAGAAATTCATCTCATAAAAGACTGCTGAATAAGCCAATTGATTCAAAGTGCATTAGTGGCTCATCTGCAATATGGCAAGCATCTGCTCTATCTATTGATTGACCTCCATGAATATGAACTAGTTACCATGCTTGGCAGAGTTCCAAAGATTTTGTGCAAATGCCAGTGAGATTTTATGCCTCTTACGCTTGGAACTGCCCCCTCCTCCCAAGAATACCTGGATCGGGGCCAGCATCAAGGGTAGGTATGGTCAGGCACCTGCCGAGGGCTCACACCCCAGCTGGAGCCCACTGAGAAGAGCCCCCTGGACTCACTCCTCCTCTGCACCATTATAAGCTGCTTGTTCACCCACTTCTCGTTCTGGCCCAGACAACGGTGGTGGTGATGCCCCTGCCTGCTTGCTCCCTGGCTCCCCACCTGTCAAGCAAGCAAGCAGTAGCAGTGATGAGAAAGAGGATGGGGAACATGAGCACTCAAGAAGATCCATGGTGGAGCAGACCAGGGGTACTTCTCGTCCAGCATTCTGTTCACATAGTGGCAGACCAGCTGCCTGTGGGGAAACCCACAGGACATGCGGAGCAATGGCAGCTGGTGACAATGGCAGTGAAAAGGTGGTAGGCTCACTGAGGCCCATTGGTGGTGTCTTCCCAAGGCTGTCAGAAGCCTGGAGCCAGCACTGCCTGTGTAATGCCAGCTCTCTTGCTTCTACGAAATGCCCTCCCCATCCTGAAAATCCAGTGAAGCCTTTTCTCTCAGACATTCTAAGAGGCTTTCTAAGACTTTTCTCTAAGACCTTCCTAATCATCTGCTCCCATCGGTGGTTCATGCCTTGGTCTCCTCTCGCCTAGACTACTGTGATGCGCTCTACGTGGGGTTACCCTGGAAGACGGTTCGGAAGCTACAGCTGGTACAGAACGCAGCGGCTCGCCTGGTTAAAGGCAGCTGCCGGCGAGATCACATCACTCCGGTGCTCAAGGAGTTGCACTGGCTACCAGTTGCTTGCTGGGCCGAATTCAAGGTGTTGGTTTTGACCTTTAAAACTCTATACGGCTCCGGTCCAGCTTATCTCAAGGAGCGCCGCCAGCAGCATCAAGTAAGCCGCTCAACAAGGTCTGCCACAGACGGCCTTCTCCTTGTCCCATCAGCCAGAGCAGGCAGGCTGGTGGGGACTAGGAAGAGGGCCTTCTCTGTGGCGGCCCCCAAGTTATGGAACTCCCTCCCCAGCAACCTTCGCTATGCCCCCTCCCTGATGAACTTCCGCCGCTCACTAAAAACATGGCTTTTCAGGTGGGAATATGGGGTGGGTTAGGATTTTTTAAAACAATGATATTGTTTTAATTGTGTGTTAATTGTGTGTTAATTGTGTTTTAATGGTGTTTTAATGGTGTTTTATTGTATTTTACCATGATTGTGCATCGCCCAGGGTGGCCGGGTGGCCGGCCAGCTGGGTGATTTAAAAATATAATTAATATAAATATTTCTTAAGTCCCCCTCACCCCTTGGAATTAAGCTGAAGTACATGTAACTTGAAATAAATGTATATTCATCCCATATCTATTTTATTTATTTATTTATTTATTAGCCTTTTCGACACCGTCGCCTTTCCGTCCTCCTGCCCTGCATTTTTGCTAGACGGGATTTCTAGCGGGAGCATTTCGGAAGGGGAGGGGGAGGAGACTGGAGAGGCGCCAGGATAGTTCATATCCTGGCCTCTCCAGTCTCCTCCACTTCCCACCTACCCAAACAGCTTCTTTTCCCCCTCCCTGCTGGGGTCACATTCCTGACCGAGGTCGTGTTCCTGACCTTGAAGAGGCAGCCAGCGTGGTTCTTTCCATGCCAGCTGTGAGGGGGAAGGTGGGTCCGAGCTCAGATTCCCAGCTTCCAAGGTTGTCTCCCACCTTGGAACTGGGAATCCAAAATATCCTATGGCCCCCTCAGATGATGTCTATGGGCCGTAGGATTGCTCCCTAAATATCTTATCCATGGGTGCTGGCAGTCCCTAGGTACAGTCTTCCAGGAGCAGCAGCGCCTAGGAGTCATCACCCCTGTGGGTACTGGGTTTACTGTAGATATGCCTGCAAAATGACAGAGTTTGAGCTTCCTTCCAATCAGAAACAGTATTTCTTCAGCCATTTCCTCACATGTAAGACCAGTAGTTGGTGGTATATATTATCCAGTGTCCATGTAAGAAATTGTATGTTGGAAAACACGAAGGATCCTCAAGAAAAGGATAGGGGAACATCTTTGCAACATCAAAAACAAGAAATTGGGTACCCCATTAGTCAGTCATTTTACAGAAAGGGATCATACTTACTGTATTGGATGTGAGGTTCTGGACAAACTAAACACAGAAAATGATACATCCCTATAAAAGGAAATGGAGTAGATTCTAAGGCGAAAAATGTTGGCCCCATAAGGCCTTAACGAGGAACTAGATTACTTTCCTCTACTATAATTGAGGCGTATTTCTTTGGTGACACTCCATTGGTTTTTCTATGTAGCAAGATAACCCAGAATGATCCCTAACCTTATCTCTCCGAAATGGCTAAGAACTGAGTGAGGGACCACCAACACCCATAGTCCTCTCCATGCTGGAAATAGCTGTACTTCCTGAATTTGGCTGGTGCAGATGGGTGAGAATGTCATTTCAATTCGCTTTTGATAAGAATTTACCAAAATTCGCAAATGTCTTCATATTCGGGAGAGAAAGAACTGTGAAACTGATATAGACTCATCCATCCCTATAAAAAAAACTCGTGACTCTTAAGATACTTAGACAGGAATATTACAGACTTGTGTGTGTGTGTGTGTGTGTGTGTAGATGTTTAAGTTGAAGAAATACACTGCATTATGAATTTTCATTGCACTTTTACAGCAAGCTGTCAATGGCAACAGCTGCTTTTGCTTTAAGAGCCATTTAAGGGCGGGGGAAACATGCACTAAAGGAGCTTCCAGGCAGCAAACGTAAATACTGAACCTCTTGATATTATGGCAGGTGTGTGGAAGAAAAAGGTGTTTGAGGAATGATCTCATAGGCATTCTTTAACGCGGAACTGGCAAATATTCTGTGTCCCACGCTCCTTTCTAAAAACAGCTCCTGTCTTTGGAGATGCTGTTGCCCTCGCCCACTCTCCACGCCCCTCCCACAATGTTTGCATTAAACAGACATGAGCTGTAGAGGGAGGGTGATGGCTTGGAGGCACATTCAGTGACTTTAAAAAAAAATGAACATCATGTCACAGGAATCGTCTTGGGAAAGATAGGAGTTTGAACTCTCAGGCCTTTTAATCTAGGTACCTGATCATGGGAGATCCACCAAGCTTGAACCCACGTCATGGCCAGTCTAGGGCAGCCTTCCCCAACTTGGCCCCATGCCATTGGCCATGCTGGCTGAGACTCATGGGAGCTGCAGGCCAACACATCTGCAGGGGGGCGGGTTGTGGAAGGCTAATCTAGGGTCAGGTCAACATTTCACAACTGGAAACCTTCAGACAAATTGTGGAGGGGGATCCAGGGGTGATAGAGGGCGCCAAACTGCTCTCCTCCTTCTTTTGTAATTTTGGGATGTGGGGTGAATACTCACCTGCGTTCCTCTGGCATCTGTTTTGCTTACCTTTGCCCTCGAGCTCAAAAAGCTTCCTCACCTTTGGTCTAAATGAAAAAAAAACTTGCCCAATTTCTGGGGTGTAGCAGAATTCCCCTTTCCCCCACCAGATGTGCCAATGGCATCTCATTTACTTTGTCCCATGGAATACTAAAGGGGCCATTGAGAACTGGCCCTCCAGTGTTCAACAGACCTCTACCCCAAAATCTGCATAGCTCAGCCCCTGTTCTATTTCTTGGTCACAGAAGTGTGTGACAAAGAGATGGAAGCCAAGAACTGACCTTTATATGTACAATTCTCTATTATTTTTTCCATAGGCTCACCCTTAATTTCATTTCTTAAAATGGAAGGTTCTTAAAAGGGAAATTTTAAGATATTTACCAAGGGTTTAGTGATATTTTAAACACCATACTTTTTAAACTGCAAAGCAATCCCTGTATTTATCTGGGTTTAAAAATTTTGTCATTTGGGTTGCTTCCATTTTTGTGCAAGCAGTATTTAATTTATTATTTTTATTATTATTATTTTAAGGTTGCTCATGGAAGAAGGTTCTTTTTAGTAAACAGATTTACAGTACCTTTTGGCCGCATTAGCTCTTGGCATACAAATAAGTTCACTTTCTTTTTTTATGAGAGAGCTCATTTATGTCTGCTTCTGAGCCTTGCAAAAGACTCTTCAACTCAGAATGGCTCCCTGTGACATACTACTATAATGTCTGTTCAAAGGAACCCTTGCAAACAGGTATTTTTAATCTTCATCCCAAAATATTCATCCATATCGAAAGGGATGTTGATGATCTGGAGACAATTAATTTGGAATTTTGTCCGGCTGTCAGACGAAAGACATTATTAGGACACAATCTTATGAGCCTCTGACCTTGCCTGGGAAGCCATAGGATTGGTCAGATTCCCCCCACTGCGACCTCGGAAATCACTTCTGAGGTTGCAGTGGGGAGTCCACCCGTTGAGCGCACTCCCCCCCCCACCTCACGGCTAGCATGGTTCTTTCCACACCAGCTGGGAACCGAAGGTGTAAGACCATCTTCGGTTCCGTTGTGGGAGTGACATTCCCAGGGGCAGAGAGTGGAGGAGCGAGGCACCACCGTCTTCCGAGAAATCCAGGTGGTGCCTCAGCACTTCCCCATTTTTGAGGGCGAGGGGAGTGTGGTGGCAATCCTATCTGCCATACTCCTCCTGCCTTCAATTGGATGCCCATAATCCTCCAAGTTCGGAGGGTTATGGACACCCACATAAGATGGGGCTGCCCATTGATTAATCTTCTGGCATTTAATTCAATGCGTTTAAAAGGATTAGAGAAAATTATTATTATTATTATTATTATTATTATTATTATTATTATTATTTAAACCTCCCCACCTTTGCACACTGAGGGCTGTGTGTGCGCAAGGAGGAAGAGTTCAGGTTCATGTATATGTTTGTATGCACATGCCTGTGTTCCCCCTGGCTCCAGCGGACACCAGATTTTGGCTCCTGGGGCAAAAAAAGGTTGTGCATCCCTGATTTACATATTATAACAGCCATCTTCTAAGACATGGATGTTCCCCCGCAAAAGTTTTCAAGATATTTTTGTAGCAGCTATGGAGCACTCAAAGGACCATATTTAGCTTGCTTGTAAGCTAATTTTGGCCCATTTGGCATCCTGTAGCCACTATGGGATGCCAAAAAGGGTTAAATTTAGCTTGGAAACAAGTTAAAGGGTAACCATTGTAGTGCTCTGTACTTCTGTGGAGTAGTTTGCCACCAAATTTTGGCAGCAAACTAGCTATTTCAGCCCTTTTGGGGTGGGGTGGGGAGCCTGTTATAAGACATGTTAGTTTGCTTGTCCTGTTCATTGCGTAGATGAATGAACAATTGTGAGAAGCCCTCTTTCGGTGCCATGTGGCCTTGGGGAAAACAAGTGGTTCTCAACCTTGGATCCCAATTGAGTGTGGGAGAATCTAAAACTTAGGGATTCATTCACTGCAGTCCAGGGTGCAGTCCCAATCTATAACACAGAAATTTCAGTAATGGGGCCTCTCTCCCCCTATCCCCTGTGTAAATTGTGGGAGGAGAAATGTGGAAAGTTCAAGGCTCCCTTAACCACCAATCAACATTCTTGTATACATTGTGCTGAAAACATGCAACAGTCCTAAGAGAATACAAAGCTAAGAAATTAAACACAGAGACCCACACACGTGCCAACTGACTGAGAAATCAGAAGAGAAAAAAGAAATAATGGAAGTCCATAGTCCCCTAGCTATAGCAAATGCAAAAATCTATCTATCTATCTATCTATCTATCTATCTATCTATCTATCTAAATATCTATCTATCTATCTATCTATCTATCAGTATTTCTAGGCCGACTTTAAGGGTGGAACCAAAAATGTAGCAGTTACCTAGTGCGGCTTTTGAAGATGACATCACATATTGGCTGGGTGCTCTTTCTTTGAACTGCCACAGTGGAATTTCTCAGTTGGTGCAGAATATATCTGTCTACAGAGCAATGTTTTTTTTTTAATGTGATTATTAAAACACTACCCAATAAGTGGTGTGTTTCTTGGTCAATCTAAGTAGATATTCCCCATTCCTAGGGATGGGCATTCATTTTTTCTCCACCCGCTTTATGAAGAAATGTGCAAATTTCGGTAAGTCCTTATCAAACAATGAACCAAAAATATTCTCACCCATCTGTGCCAACCAAATTCAGTAGGTACAGCTATTCCAAGCATGGAGAAGACCATGATGTACCTGCATGGCATGGAGCTGTTAAAGATGAGAAACCTGCCAGGGGAAAAAGAAGGAGGTGGCTACCCTTATTCAGCACCACGAACATGACTGAACACTGACAGGGACTGAAACACTGACTTTTAAGAGTTAGGTGCTCAAAACCCTGGACTGCAGTGAATGAATCCCTAAGTTTTAGATTCTCCCACACTCAAATGTCTTAAATCTCAAGTTCTTTCCATTCTGTTTATTGAGAAATTTGCAAAACTTGGTAAGTTCTTCTCAAAAAAATGAATCCAGCAAAATTCTCACCTATCCCTTCCCATGCTTTTCAGTCATTGATGGAAAGCAGATCTGTGCACAGGACATCTAATACCATAGGATGCTATATTTTCAATACGCAGCATGGTTTGGGGCCCAAACCAGTGCTTTGGCACATTTCTCATTCGAATCATTGGGACATGTGCAGGTACAACCGTCAGTGAGCCATAATAATACTGTCCACATCTTAGCTTGCTATTGATGATTATCGAATTGTTTTAGCCAGAGACAGGACTGGAGACTCTCTCCTGACCCTATAAATTGTAACATGGTTACAATTGTGCCTGCTGCAGAAACGCCGAATGAACACTGTCAATTGTTGATTTCCAGATGGGTAGCAATTTAAGTCTGTTGCAGCAAAAACAACTATGGGTCTTGTGGAACCTTAAACCTCTCTGCTGAGCTTCCGCCACTCACTAAAAACTTGGCTGCTCAGGCGGGAATATGGGGTGGGCTAAGATTTTAAAATACTGTTTTAAATGTATTTTATCCTGTTTTTATCTTGTGTACATCGCCCAGGGTGGCCGGATTGCCAGCCAGATGGGTGATAAATAAATGTAAATAATAAAAAATAAATAAAATAAAGACTAACAAATTTATTTTGTCATAAGCTTTTGTGGACCCTGTCCACTTCATCAGATGCATGATGACTCAGCAATTGATGACCTACCTTTAAGGATGAGTACACTTACTCCGCTGAAGTCTGTAACTAATCCAGTGGATCTGGAATTTTTCCAGATGGGTCTTACATCACTAGGCTCTAGGAATATGAAAATCTGTTAAATCCGAGCTCGTCAAGGTTCTCCGGTTTCCACCTCGAAGCAAAGAGTTTAGTGAAAGTAGTGACATTCCTTAGATAGGGGTGGGGTGCCCCACACATTGCAACATGACGGTTTGGAATCCCAGTTGATTATGTGGAAGTGGCCAAATACATCTGCAGGCCAAGGTCCTGCTGCAATCTGCTTGTGCTGCAGGAGCTGATAACCTGTGGACCACTAACCTCATTAGGCCATCAGTCTGATTCACAAGCCAGTTAAGCTGGTAGTCTTCTGTCTAAGATGTTTTTGCCCCACTGACCTAAGTGAAGCTGCATTGGCTTGAATCCAAGGATTCAAAGCGGGTCAGGCTATTAACTTGCAGGGTGTGTGTGTGTGTGTGTGTAGGACAGCAAATAGTAGGTAGGTAAGCGATGAGTGAACTGTTTGTAGAAGTGCCTCTCGGTTAACAGGGTGGCCCTTGTTGAACTGCGCAAAAGACAGGGTGGGTTTATTTGAATCATTGACTTAAACCACTGTTAAGAAGAAGATAGGTTTCAATTCAGTTTCACATTTTGCAAATTCATTGATCTCTCATTTCGTTTCATTCGTTACATGTCTGTGTAACTGCCCAATAGCCAATGCTCTCTGAGCGGTTTACAAATAATAAAAGTAATAAAAATACATTATTGTTACATAATATAAAAACCATTTACATACAAAATATAAGCCATGTATAATATATCCTGAACAAGTATGCAGGCGGCTAACTGGTTATTATAGCAAATTGATGTGTGACTAAAACAATCCTTTATGGAACCTAGGAGTTTAATCTAAAGCAGGGTTGCAGAAACTTAGACCTGCGATCCATATCCAGCCCACCTGGGGTCCCAATCTGGCCTTCAGGGGTTCCTTGCATGGTTGCACTTCTTCCCCTTGCCCCACCACCTTTTCCCCAACCAGTGATTGGTGGTTTGGGGCAGGTGCCCCCCCCCATTTAAAAACATTGAAATGCCTCTCTCAAGGCTTAGTTACTGGCAGTAAGAGCTTTCAGCTAAGATATATTTGGTATATTTTTTGGCCCTGCCCACTTCCAAATTTGGCCCCACCCAACACTGGCATGCCCTCCCCCCAAGAGATTCTCTGAAAGGGAATTCAACCCTTGGGCTGAAAGTGGTTCTAAAGTCTTCTGTTGGACAGCATTATATCTACTGTAAGAGTGAGAGACTTCTGTTTGTCTCTCCATATACATATGCAAGAATGCTGAACAAGAGCACTTCCTTGATGGCTGATTGCCCACAACTCTGTAGAGCAGTGTTCTCCAAACTTGGGTCCCCAGATGTTTTTGGCCTACAACTCCCAGCATAGCTGGCTGGGGCATACTGGGAGTTGTAGGCCAAAAACATCTGGGGACCCAAGGTTGGAGAACACTGCTCTCGAAGAAGAGCTTCCCCAGTTAGACTTTTTTTCCCCATGGGAAGTAAAGGTCCATGGCAGTTTGGTTGGAAGAGTAATAAAGATTCATAAGTTGAAACTGAGCCCATTGCAGAGTGTAGGTTATGGAAGTACTAGATCACCAATGGATCACTGAGTGTTCCTCAGTGAGTGGATGATTTAGGATGGCACCCTCACTGGATGATACAGGCTGGTAACTCCTGGATCCTGGTGCCTCTGTTACTAGGGGTTGTCTGAGTTCAATAGAAAACCTACAATAGTAAAATGGCAGGTTTTAACTTGGTATTCTGATAGAAGGTCATAATTCAGTTTTAAGCAATCATGTGCCTCAGGCAGGGATGGATGAATATTAATTTTGGTTTTGTTCAGTTGCTCCTTTTTCATCTCATCCTGTTTCCACATCAGTTCATGATTTTTTAAAAAAACAAAAGTGCATATGAAAATGCATACACATGTTCATGCACCTGTCTCCTAATACAGAAGTTCTGTATGTAATTTTGCCGAATGTGTACACATTTCTGTACTCACTTTCCCGTAATATATGTCTTTTGTATGCATTTTTGACTGGTGAAATGTATTGCAAAATTCAGAAAATATGCAAGAATGCTGAACAAGAGCACTTCCTTGATGGCTGATTGCCCACAACTCTGTAGAGCAGTGTTCTCCAACCTTGGGTCCCCAGATGTTTTTGGCCTACAACTCCCAGCATAGCTGGCTGGGGCATACTGGGAGTTGTAGGCCAAAAACATCTGGGGACCCAAGGTTGGAGAACACTGCTCTCGAAGAAGAGCTTCCCCAGTTAGACTTTTTTTCCCCATGGGAAGTAAAGGTCCATGGCAGTTTGGTTGGAAGAGTAATAAAGATTCATAAGTTGAAACTGAGCCCGTTGCAGAGTGTAGGTTATGGAAGTACTAGATCACCAATGGATCACTGAGTGTTCCTCAGTGAGTGGATGATTTAGGATGGCACCCTCACTGGATGATACAGGCTGGTAACTCCTGGATCCTGGTGCCTCTGTTACTAGGGGTTGTCTGAGTTCAATAGAAAACCTACAATAGTAAAATGGCAGGTTTTAACTTGGTATTCTGATAGAAGGTCATAATTCAGTTTTGTGAATGTGAATAATGTGAATATTGAAATATAACTGTGTTTCTGTTCACATTATTTTGGGAATAAGGTGGAGTAGCAAGTCTGTTTGCAGAGTCTAGATGGCCATAGGAGAGGTTGGAGTCCCAGCTCCCGACCTCAGAAATATGCTCTGAGGTCAGAGCTGGGACTCCAACCTTGACGCGTCCTCCCTCTGCCCTTACAGCTGGCGTGGAAAGAACCGCATCAGCTGTGGCTCCAAGGTTGGAAGACCGACCTCAGAGCCAGAGGTTTGTAGGGGTTCCGGAGGGCAGGGAGGGGAGAAGAGAGGTTCCTCCAGGATACTACATATCCTGGTGGTGCCTCAGCCTGTCCTCCTTGCGCTCTGGGGCAAAAGACTTAGTTGGCCAAAATCTGCCCTCTAAGTCTTTTGAGAGGAACGTGGAGAGGCAACCTTCGCCTCCATGCTCCTTCCACCCTCTATATAATTCCTGTAATCTTCAGAGTTTGGAGGGTTACGGGAAGCCTCATTGGATCACACCACCTGGTATGTTTGTATTAAAATGCAAACCAAACAAATCCCCCCCCCAAAAAAAATCCTAGTCCCAGCCTTTGACATGTTTGCCTTAAATTTAGTTTTCCTTTTAAACCAAGTTACTTCAAGTACTTGCTAGAACTGATTTAAACAAACAAACAAGCAAAACCCCAAAAAGATATCATCTGATCTTTCTTTCTTTCTTTCCACCCTGTTAGGGTCATCTCTGAATCAGAGCACAGTTCATACATAGAAAAATGTAGTTTATATGATTGTTACATGCCAACAAGTGAAAAGCAAAGAGAGAGAGAGACAGACAGACAGACAGATAGAGAGACAGACACACACACACACACAGAGAGAGAGAGAGAGAGAGAAAGAGAGAGAGAGAGAGAGAGAGAAAGAAAGATAATGAACCAGCTAATTTCAGAATGAGATTACGTGGAATTAGTATATCTTCTGCAAATCTGCAAACAGACTTGCAACTCTTCTGCCAAAATATTCCCATCAGTCCCAAAGGAGAAACAAACAAACAAAAAATGCAACTTTTGTGCAGTTGCGCAGGGCAATATAAATAATGCTTTTCTTGGTTATTATTATCACTAAAGGGTGGCCACTTATGAATGGCTAAAACAGATTCAGTCCTTGGGCTGAAAGAGGTTCCACACCCCTGACCTACATGCATTCAAGGTAACATCTGAAGAGTTCTACAGTGCTCAAATGTTTCATATTTCCACTCTTAAATATTCTCAGCAAGTGAATGTCTCCTCAATCCATATAGTTTTACTTCATAAGGGGGCTTTAAAGTAAGATTCAGAAGATCTCCCCAATGGGAAATTATGCCATTGACCCTACAAGTCCACTGTTCAGGAGCTAGCTGAATATTAAGGAAAAGAAAATGCGTCTTTCTGACCCGTTCCCACTTGCGTACACAAACAAAAAAGGAGGATCCTCCACTTTCTCCTAACCACAAAACCACTTATTTAAAGAGGGAAATGGCAGCCAAACCCAAGGGTCCAGCATGGAGCAGACGGCTCTTTCTTCTTTCTAACCTGCTTGTTCAGACTATTCCATTCATGCAGCAGGCCGGGCATAATGATATGATGACATGACTGTATATTTCCATTGGACGTGGCACTCCAAAAACCCTTTGCCAGGAGGAGCAATTTTTAGAAACTGGAGCCAGGGTATGAATTTCCCACTTGTGTGCTATCACAGAGTTTGCATTCTTGAGTATGAAAGAAGCTGAGGTCAAACTGTGGGGCTTGTTTGCGATGTTCAGTTTACTCACCCGCAAGGCAATGGCTTGCAGCGAGTCCAGGGAAGTCTTTCTGTTTGATGTGGAGAAATTGGGAGAGTTATTTATGTGTTGTTGAGTGACTGAGATGTATTGTGGAAGGAGAGAGAATCCCCAGCTAACGGGCCAGGGACTGGAGTGTGTGAACTATTATTGGCGGCATAATTTTTCAGAGCTTCGGTTCAATTTCCCCATTCTCCTTAGGCTGCCTCTGCACCGTCAGTGTTCAGCGGAGCAAAAGTAAGCCGCCGCTACGCCTCACGGAAAAGAATGGGACGGGGCTTCACCGCAGCTCACTTCCATCTCGCTGCTTTTAAAGGGACTCAGTTGCGGTGGTGGCAAAGAAGTCACCTTTTCCCCCCCTCCCTTTTCTTTCAAATAAGATGGGCAGGGATTGCCCACCTTGTTCTGAAGCAAAATCGCACTCCTGAGAAGCTTCTGGGAGTGAAAATTTGCTTCAAAACAATCTGGGCGCTCCCCACCCACCTCGATTTAACAGGCGGGGGGGGAACCTTTTCTTGCCACTGTTGTGCCACCAAAATTTGGTGGCAAACTGCCTTTTTTTTTTTTTTTTTTTTTTTTGCTTCCACCACCACAGCAAATTTTGCAGTGGTGGGGGCCACAGAAAAGGTCAGGGGCCCCACAGATGGCCTGTGCAATGTGTGTTGCCCACCCCTGATTTAGAGCCTAGCAGAGGCCCTACTGTGGCGCCCCTCCTGCCACCAGTGTGGCATCCAGGTGAGCAGAGAAAAGGATGGTGGAAAGGGTTCAGGTTGGGGCACTATGACTAGAGGCCCAATCTGGACCCAATTTGGGAGTGAGATTATCTTGTTGAATGTCTGGAGGGCATTCATCAATGTAATCTGGGTTTCCCAGAATTATTTCCTGGCTGAACTTGTGGGGATGGCGGCAGTGGCCGTAGCTCAGTGTGACAGAGCGCATGCTTTGCATGCAGAAGGTCCCAGGTTCAATCCCCGTCCTCTGCAGGTAGGGCTAGGAGATAATCCTACCTGAAACCCTGGAGAGCCGCTGCCAGTCAGTGTCGACAATACTGGGCTAGATGGACCAATGGTCTGACTCAATATAAGGCCGCTTCCTTTGTTCCTAAGGCATGCCATTCTATGGAGAAATGAGACATGATCATTGAACATTGTTTTCTGTTTGTCTGTTTTTACTCCTTAGAATCTGAGCATGGAGGCCTGCACCCTCTTGACTCCACTTATGCGAGCATAGAGCGGCAACTGAATGAGACGCTGAGGCAGCGCAGGCATGCCGGGGACAATGACTACAATATCGAAGTGCTTCTTGGAGTGGACGACTCCGTGGTCCGATTCCATGGCAAAGAACACGTGCAGAACTACCTCCTCACCCTGATGAATATAGTGAGTGCAAGTCCCTCTGTGTTTGTTTCTTTGTTGGCTTATGTATGGAATATATATACCACCTAAACGGCAGATGCTCTCAGGGTGGTTTACAAGAAAAAATGAAACAATAATAGAAAAACGTCCAAAACGATAAATACAATAATGAAAATATTAAAGCGTTAAGGGCGTGATCCTATGGACAGCACCTGCGATGCCTTGGAAGCACCAGAACTCGGGGGCTTCCGAGATTCCTATGCCCTGCTGGGCTGAAGCCAGCAGAGGACAGGAGTGACGGAGGTGACCTTCGCCTCTCTTTACTCCAATCTTTCAGTTTTTGTTAGACGGGCTTTTTCCCACAGTGGCCAACTAGATGCCTCAGGGAAGCTCACATGCTCACAAGCAGGACAGGAGTGCCTACCGCTAGGGATGTGTGAGGAATCTTATAGGGGGATGAAAATCCAACGGATTTTCAAGATTTGGCCCCCTGGATTCTGGTTCACCAGCCCTGTGCTGGTGCTGACTTGCTATAAAGTGAGTCGAGCCAGCTCACAAACTTTTGTCTCTGAGTCGGGCTGCAGTTTGTGCAATTTGCATAAATCGGGGTATTTTGGATGTTTTACGCAAATAAGCACCCAAAAACGCACGTGGATCAGCTGATTTTATGCAAATTACGCCAGATCCACACACTTCAGGTGCTTATTTGAACAAAACATTTTGATATACTCCCATATACACAAATTATGCAACTTTAGTCAGTTTGTGTAACCTTATGCAATTTACGCAAATTGCCTTAGCATTTTAAAAAAAGGTAAACAAACTGCAGCCCGTCTTGGAGACATTAGTCCACGGAGAACCCCCAACTCAGCTGGCTTCCGATCATCGGGTCGGAAGTAGGCAAGAAGTCCGTCAAGCTCAAACGAGTCGGACTTCCCAATGTTGACACAGCCCAACCTACCACTCACATTCTCTCACAACTGGTACTCAGAGGCATACTGCCTTTGATACTGGAGGTAATATTTAGCCATCAGGAGTAGTAGCCATTGATAGTCTTATCCACCATAGTTGGCGGCCATCGTGACATTGTGTGAAAGCAAACTCCATAGTTTAACTTGAGCTTCACAAAAACTCTTGTGAGTCTGAGACACAATGACTTGACAAGGGCTACTTATTAAGCTTCCTATCCAATCAGGGATTTGAAGCTAGGTCTTACCTGCCCAAGTCTTACACTCTAGCCACTAGGGCTCGTCTCATTTCATCCTATCCCAAACCAGTCATTGATGACCCAGCACACACCACCATTCTACCTTTCCACAGGCAGTGTTACTCTGGCGAGGTGCAGAACTGTGGAATAGTCATTTCCCTCCTTCACCTCAGCCGTCTACAGCCATTATGACAGCATGTAAGGTCTACATGTGAGAAGAGGAACTGGATACAAGTGAATTATCTGTCCTGACAGAGCTTAGGCTATTTGGCAGTATAGAAATGTAATAAATAAATAAATAAAATATGAACGCCCAGAAAAAAACGGGGGGAAATGGAATTTAAAACACACACATGCACACACACTTTTCCCACCCCCAGGGACATTTTCGTCCTTTGAAAGACTGTTTTTTTCCTGCATGTTTTCCATTTCCCCCCTGATTTTTTTTCCAGGCCTTCACATCTCTGACTCCCTCCATGTGTTCAGGGTGACTGTCTGCACCGGGCAGCCTCCTCTCTCTGTGGATGCTCCCTGCGCATTTGGAACTGTGAAATCAATGGGACTTAATTTAATTGTGATTGACCTTTCACATTAATTTCATTGGGGCCCACGGGTAGCTCACTTAGTCTGGATCCAACTTGACCGCACATACAGTAGGTCAGAAAAAACCATGAGTCTCCTCTCTTTTTCAACACAAGCTAGGTGAGAGTGTGACGTCGACTATATACTGAAGGCAAGGGCCCTCATCCAGCTCCGGTTGTTCCCAACAACTACTGACCTGGATCTGGGAATACACATCCCATCTGCACACATACACACACACACCCTCAAACAAAGCATGTCGCTAACTCAGTGGGCCTCGATGAAGCACATCCATGTGCAAATCTGTATGTGCGTCACTTGTGTTTGCAAGAGCCTGCTTCCCCACTCAAATCTCCCTTACTGCATCAGAGCAAATGTGCTTCATGGGATCTCTTCCTGTTGTTCTTGATTTGCTCAAATCAGTCAAAGTCATGAAGGATATTCAACGCTGCAAAAATTAATCTCCCACATTGGCTTTTATATCTGATTATAATTATCCTCACATTCTCAATGCCTTTGGGATATTGGATTTTGAGAGTTAACGCAAACATATTTCACTTTTCTAAGCCCGAATTGATTTATTTTTATTCTCCAACTGGATTTTGGTATGACTGCTTAAAAGAAGCAGTCTTTTAAGTGGAGAAATAGCTCCCTCTGCTGTTAACACAGAATATATCCCAATACTGTTATTAAATTTACTCACGATTTGATCATGGATGATAGTGTTTTCCTTTTGAGGTGTGCTGAAACAATGTTTATTTGTTTGTTTGTTTGTTCTTTAAATGTTTCATTCTATGTTATCCAGTGCTTTTCAACATCACAGCTACCTAGTGGTTTGGGCAACTAGCGATGAACAAACATGCAATGTTTGAATTCATTGAGGTTCTCTGAATTCTTCCTCAAAGCTCGTTTTGCCTCATTTGCATTCTAGAATGCAAGCAGGTTTTGTTTTTTTTTTCTGAGCAGAAAAACTAGAGCCACATATCGTTGTAGCAAAGCATGTATTTATTTCAAATATTTATATACCACCTTTCAGGCAAAAGCTGTCTCAGGGTGGCTCAGGTACATAATAAAACGAAGTCTAAATGCTGTCATTACAATAAAACTAAAACTACCATCAAAAAATGTTACACAGAACAGCACATTACTCATATAAAACCAATCACCAGAACTCCATTGCAAAATTCAGAGAAGTGTGGATTTTGAAGGATAACTGAGTATCGGTTCACATAGCGGTTCAAACGTGCAAAATCCGCTACGTTGGCATTAAGATGCGAACCAAATGAATTTCTCCACCATCCCTATGGCTGGAAGAGCATTCATGTACCAGCTCATCACTACATGTTGTAACCTATGAAGCTACCCTTTGGCTTCAGATCTGTTTTCAGCAGAGACGGCCTATTGAAATGCTCCAGTAGGTAACTGGAGCCTTTTTCTTTGCCAATGGCTAGTCTCACTCCCTTCTGCTAACTAAAAAAAAAAAATGCTTCATGAGAAAACCAGAGAAATCAATGTGTCTTCATCTTTTAAAGGATGACCTGTGTCGATTTTTCATGAACCTTTCAAAAGCAGCGGAAGCAGAAGCCTTTCAAAGACTTGAGCAATCCAGATGCCTTTGGGAAATGGATTGCTTCCAAGAAATACTGAAGAAGTAAAGGGCTATGAGCTGTAGGATCTCTGCACTTCAATCTAGATCCAGTTGGTAATGGCTGAACAGAGAGATCAGTCTCTGTTGCCTCGTGTGTGCATGTGCTGTGTCTTCTCCAGTGTGTGTTGGCTACAGAGTCACTACTGAGAAGGATTGGTCCCTTCTTGATATAAGGGTAATGGCACTTCTCCTTCTGATTTGCTGCTGATTGTACAGTAACCAGCCACTGTGAAAGGTCTTCCTTCCTCATGTTGTGGTGTGGTGGGTCAGATGGCGCTTCATTGTTAGGATGCTTGAGAGGTGATCCAGGATCCACCCTTCTGGCAACAGTCTGAGAGAAACCCCAGTGCGGTTGGTGTTATTCATCTGTCACGGTTCCGAAGACATGGTTCTCCATGTGAGGAGCTTTTGCCAAACCCGAAGGGGTTATGGCAGCTTCCTTGCTCAGGGAATCATAGATTCATAGATCATAGAGTTGGAAGGGGCCTAGGCTACAAGGCCATCGAGTCCAACCCCTGCTCAATGCAGGAAACTAGAGGAGGGGTCTCCCATCCAAGTAACAACCAGGCCTGACCCTGCTTAGCTTTCTACGCTCAGACAAGCTGAGCCAGCATGAGCCACAGGACTGTAGCTAGGTATCCTACTTTACAGAGGACAGTCCTCTATTTTGGAGAGCTGGCAGGGAACAGCCCTCTATTTGAAGCTATCCTCTATTTGAAGAAGTGTCGAGTCCAAATCTGGTTTAAAGTCAAAGATCCCTAAGGAGGGAGAGCAGGCAGGGATCTTGAAGTTGCTTATCAGCAGTTGGCACCCAGACAGCAGATGGGACAGACATCAAAGTCACCTAGTCCGTTTTATCCACTGTGAGGAGATTATTACATTTCCATTTAAATTCTAGTTATTATTTCTAAATTTGCACTTATACAAATGTATTTGCATATGCAAGTATTATGCAGATTGATGCCTTCCTTTGCCCTCTTTTTTGGTGATGCATAAGTGGCCACCCAAAATCCTATCCTTAAGCCTTCTTGAGCCCGGTGATGGAGCCACACCAGTTCTGATGGGACACTGGAGACTAAAGGGATCTTTGTTCTTCTGGATAGCTGGAACAACTGGATGTGGTCCCACATGGTCAGGAAAGAGAGAGGAAAAACCTAAATATGCCTTGCCATGGGGAGGGAAGCAGGGGCAAACCCTTTGAAGTGCATGTATAGTAATATGGGGCAATCCTCATTTGGAGAGCAGATAGTGAATGAGCAACATGCATGGGAGTTGCTTTCATCATGCAATTGCCCTGCTTCATTCATGGAATTTTATGGGGGTTCCAGACAGCAGCACCTTCCACTTGTAGTGATGGGTGAACATACCCTGGGTGAATTCATTATTTCCTCAGAAAGTAATGAATTCACCCATGTTAGCTTGGATACGAGATGGAAAGCTAAGCAGGGCCAGGCCTGGCTATTACTTGGATGGGAGACTCCTCCTCTAGTTTCCTGCATTGAGCAGGGGGTTGGACTCGATAGCCTTGTAGGCTCCTTTCAACTCTATGAAATCTCCTTTAATATCAACTCTCATTCAGTGTATACGAGTTTTTGCACATGCACAATATCAGAGTGCATCTTGGGAGCTGTAGTTTGGAAATGCATATTGTGGCATGATCATAGAATCCTAGAATCATAGAAGAGTAGAGTTGGAAGGGGCCTATAAGGCCATCGAGTCCAACCCCCTGCTCAATGCAGGAATCCAGGTCAAAGCATCCCTGACAGATGGCTGTCCAGCTGCACCTTGAATGCCTCCAGAGTGGGAGAGCTCACCACCTCCCTAGGTAGTTGGTTCCATTGTCTTATTGCTCTAACAGTCAGGAAACTTTTCCTAATGTTTAGGCGGAATCTGGCTTCCTGTAACTTGAGCCCATTATTCCGTGTCATGCACCATCATGTTACATACCCCCCCTTCCTGATTGGTTGTTTTCGGTGTTAATCCAACCAATTCAACACATGCACAGAAGTAGCATTGTTTAGATGCAGACTGCACATGCGCCAAAGCTTGCCGTCAGTTCTGAGCTTAATAGCAAATTCGTAAAACACCGATCCGGGCTCGCTCCGAAGGTGAGCAAAACAAACGGATGGGTTTTGACCAGCGAGCCAACCAATTACAAAATCTGGCCGTATCACTACTTGTAACCCACCTGTGTTTCCCACCCAATCTTCATCTTTTTGCTTATTATACAGAATCCATTAAGGAGGGGGGAATGAAATAGCCACATGGTGACTTTTGATGGGTAGCACTAGGAGCCATCTGTCTGGAAGAACCTGGAGTGAGTGATCTCTGCAGCATACCTAGTGAGGCTTATCCTCCCTTTGATAGAGGCTGCAAAACTGCAATGTTCCATCAGTGATTATTTCTCCTGAATCTGTTATTACTGATGCAAGTGTTTGTGTTTTTCCCTCTCCCTTCCTGTCTGTGTGTCTATTTTCCCCCCTTAGGTGAATGAAATTTACCATGATGAATCCCTGGGAGTCCACATAAATGTTGTGCTGGTTAGAATGATGATGTTGGGCTATGCCAAGGTAAATAAACCAGGTGAATGGTTCATCTATCTCCTTTCTCATTCAAATTGCACTTATAGCATGGGGTGTTACTGTGTGTGCTTTTGCTACTAGGATAAAATATGTATCTGTGTGTGAGAGAGAGCCCGTCCGTAGGGATGTAACAAAGCAGGGAAATCTGGCTCATTTGAGCTCAACAGATTTGCTGCCCGTTTCCGATCTGATGATTGGAAGCGGGCCAAGTCTGTTTTTCCCCTCTCAGATTTCCGTCTATAAAACGGACCGCGATTTGCATTTTTTTTTTTAAACTGCAATTGGAATTTGCGCAAACCAGCAACCGGAAAGCGCATGGTTTTAACATGACTTGTTGTGTGATTTGCATAAATTGCGCTAGATCATTTTTAGATTACAAAAATGGCTATTTTTGTGCAAACCAGCACCTGAAAACCACAAGGTGTGGCTAAACCATGTGCTTTTTGGGTGCTGGTTTGTGCAAAAATGTCTGTCACCCAAAAACCAAATGGATGTAGCGCAATTTGTGCAAAATGTGCAAGTCGTGTTAAAACCACATGCTTTCTGGGTGCCGGTTTGCACAAAGTCCATTGGTTGTTTTTAAAAAATATGCAAATCACGGTCCATCTTATAGATGGAAGTCTGCGAGCTGGCTCGAGTAGCACTGTAGCATGTTGGTGCCAGTGTGTGGCCAGTGAACTGGAATCCAGGGGGCCAAATCATGAAAATTCAATGGATTTTCACTCCCCTAATGGATTCCTCACACATCCCTGTATGTCTGTGTGTGTGTGTGTATAGCAGGAAGGCTGATAGGGTGAGTGCTCCCTGCTAGTGGTTACAGGGCTTTTTTGGAGTCGAAACAGTTGTGATACAGAGGATCTGTGATCAGAGCTCCTGTCTGTTTAATAAACAATTTCAACCTTTTAACCATTAAAGCAGCCTCGGGGTGGGTGGGAGGTCTCCATGTTTGATTGGTGAAACAATGCTGGGGGCAAGGGTTCAACCCCTTCCCCTATTTATTTCTGACATGTATATACCACCTGATAAGAAAGGTAGGCTTACAGCAAAAATAGAACTCTTTAGCTATGAACATAAAAATGCCAGGGTTGGACACGCCCTCCCCCTGTGCTGCTCATCCAGTGAGAAAGCAGAACCTCAGCAGATGCTTTGAAGTTAGGAAGGGGTGGGGGACTTCAGGCGATCTGGACACAGATCTCTCGTGTTTGGATCTTGAGTCTGGGACAAGCATATTGTGGGAGTGAGAAACACCACTGGCTCCAACACAAGGGAGGGGCTCTTCCCCATTTTATTTCCCCTTCTCCTTTCAGGTTGGGTCACTGGAAATGGAGCCCAGGCCATGCCTGAGGAGGCTCCATGCTATCAAGAATCACAATATTAAAATTCCATGCCCATGGAACTGAAATTCAGAAAAGCTGAAATCTCTGATCTGTATTCAGGATGCAAATTGAGCACATTTGCAGAATTCTTACTTTACATGATTTATCTTGCAATTACATTGCAAAGTACAGTCTATTTTTAGTGGACATTGGAGGTGTTAAAGGTGCATTGTGGGGCACTAAAGTCACCCTCCACCCCCACCGGGTCACCGGAACTCTGCCATCCACTTTGGCTTCTGAGATTTCAGCTGGCATTTTCCAAGTATTTTAAAGATATATATATTTTTTGCAGTCATGAGGGCTAGAGACTTGTTTTTTAAAATTGAAAGCAGAGGTTCTTGGGAAGCTGAATTCTGCGCCCAATTTCCCATACTGCATTTATTTCTGCTTCTCACAGAATCACAGCATACACATAGCCCAAGGCCTAAATTCTCTAACTTCCCTTTGGAGGAAACTGGCAGAAAGTTGGAATACAGAGCCATTTCCTACAAACTAAGCCATACCTGAAGATAGGGACATATGAAAATTTCATTTGGATTCATTTTTATTTCTAATGTGCTCCGTTCACAACCCTAAATGTGAACATGAACGGGTGCATAATTTTACGGAAAAGCTCACAAGATCCCGAACTTGCATTCACATTAAAAAACTGTCTGTTTTTTTAGAAATGTGCACTTTTTTTACTTCAAAAGGGGGGGGGGGATTCCTAAAACTCCCATTCGGGAATGAGATGAACCGAGCTCAGACGTGAAAATTGGAGAATCTCAGTGAACTCAGACCTTGCTGATTCTCCCATCCCTACGGGAGATTGCCGTCCACTAAGTGAAAAGAGCAAAACCTGTCATGTATGATTCTATGATCTGAAACAACTAATAGAGGTTGGAAAGTATAGCATACGCTGATGCCTCCCTCTTGTCATTTGGCTATAATTCCATTGGCACTCACTACTTGAGCTTGCTATTAGAAGGAGTGATGTCACCCCCATACACTTGGAGTCTGACATGGTACAGTCCAGAATTCTGCCACCTCGTCCTGTGTAATGTGTAGATTGGCTGCCACTGTTCTCTTTATTACACAACTGTTTGTCTTTCTGCAAAGAAAGACACTGAGTTTATATATATAATATATATTGCTAAACAGCAGTTACTCCTCCATATCATTATTACATTATTTAATAGAACAGTATAAAATGTCTGGGGTGGGTGAAAGGACAACTACATTGGCATCCTGAAGTGCTAATAAATATTTACTGCCTTTGCATTTGAACACACAACGCTTGGGTATGATGGTGTGTTTTAGACTGCCTGGCAGAGATCTCAATGTTGTCTACGTGTCTGTGTGTCATTGCCCTCCTATTTATCTTCCCAGAGTGGTGTTTTCCCCTGCAGCAGTTTCGGAATGTAAGCAGACCCCAGCTGTGTGGCTCCAGTTGTTCCAGCTGAGCAGCTGATCTCACCCGCTGGGCATTTGATCTGTGTATAGCTTCTCCTGCAGAGAAAGGGATCGCAAAGTCATTAGTCTGATAAAGATAAATATAAACATTTCAGATAATGGTTTCTGTAGAGCTTCTAAAGGCAACTTTGACAAGTAGACCCACATGCCTGAACCCAAGAGAACACCAAACAAACCCCAATGCAGGGAGGTTTGTAGCAGAAGGTCCAGTTCAAAAGACTGAACACCTACAGGGGGAGGGAATTTCAGCATGATGGCACATTGTGTGATGAGTTTCAGCAGGTACTACTGGGAGGAGGGAAAGAACTTGACAGGGTGATCCCATGGCAGCCTTGTGTCTCATAATGTCTAGTTTCTCTGAGAGAGAGAGAGAGAGAGAGAGAGAGAGAGAGAGAGAAACCAATGAGCTTCATGGCTGAATGGGAGCTTTAATCTGGTGTCCTATACCCAATTCTGATGAGGATGAGGATGAGGATGATATCCCGCCTTTTTTTCCTGCAAGGAACCCAAGGTGGCTTACATAGTCCTCCTCCTCCTCTCCATTTTATCCTAACAACACCCCTGTGAGGTAGGTTGGGCTGAGAGTCAGTGACTGGCCCCAAGTCATCCAGTGGGCTTCATGGATGAGTAAGGAGTAGAACCTGGATCTCCTGAGTCCCAGTCCAACACTCTAACCACTACACCACACTGGCTCTCCTAGCTCATACACAAGATGTTGTCCCAGCTCATACACAAGACTGCTGATGGAGTCAGACAACAGTGAATTCAGACATGCACAGATCCATGTTTTTGCTGAATGATAAATAATGTTTGCACAGTCACTGAGAAGTTGTCATCCAGTGGAAATAGACTGCCTAATGGAATCCAGCATGTGATGGTCTCCAGGGCCATCACGTTTAGGATGGCTGCAAAGTCCTTGCAACACAATAATTATTGTGAACCTCCCAGAGGCTATTGGGCAGGAAATAAATAAATAAACAAGCAAACAAACGAATGAATTTGATTTCTGTTAAATCGGAGGAAAGGTAAGAGGCCTCGTCCATTCTGTCTCCTTCTCTCCTGTTAAGAGTTCTCCGCATTCATCTGCCATTGCTGAGTTAGCTTATTTGGATCTTGATTTCAAGTGCATGTCACTTCTCTACACGGTTGACCTATGAAATGTTGTAGACCCGAAGTTATGCTCAACACCCCACCCTGAGCTCAAAAAGGATGAAATTATAAGGCTTTAGGCTGCAGCACCATAAAATTTGTGCCAACAGATACCTCATGTTAATCATGTGACTCTTGTGATAATGGAATCAACAGAGGCCGACTTCTTGCTAAGGTTATCAACCTGTGTCTGGGTCATATCATATCAGCCTGCAGGTTAGCGATGGTTGAATCTGTGAAGCTCGATTTCACTTGGGGTCTCATTTTTCTGCCGCTATGTTCATACTGTCCCATTTCTTTCTTGGATTACTATTTTCTTTTTTTAGTATGCATATGTATTTCATGTGCAGTTTCAAAATTATGCATTTGTGTGTGCATTTTTCAAATGCATGCATTTTCTGCGAGCAAAAATTCCCTTGAATACAGCAATTTTGTGCACATCTTTCTAAGTGTACACATATTTTCTATGCACATTTTCAAATGTATTTTTATTTTTTGAGAACTGCATCGCAAACTTTGGGCAAGTATGAATCTTGGCATCTCACTAGGTTCTGCTTCATGTTCAGGTTTGTGAAGTACGGATTTCTAAGTTGCCCACCCCTGCTGAAGTGGTATAGCCCAAACCCAAGTTTATCATGGCAACAAGAAGTGGGCCTTTGCTGTTTCAGCTGTCCTATGCAGATCGAGACAATTGTACCCTTATACATTTCCTTAGGCTCACCATCCTGCCCCTACTGCCACCTTTGCTCTTTTTAAAAAAACATCCTGTTGTAATGTGTGTAAGTAAGGAAGCCTAGTATCCATCTGATTCCTGGACTTCCCCCTTTTTGTTTCATATACAATTTGCTGTTCAGGCCTTGCACGAGGCTGCGACTGCAGCAGTCTTCTGAGAGCTTTAGAAACAAGACTGTAGAAAATGACATATAAACATCATCCAATTACCCCAGTTCCTGAGATTTTATTTGAACATGCTAAGGAATGATTCATCCAGGACCTCTTCATATGCCTTTGATCTGTTATGGGCTGATGAAAGAGGAGTTGATTGTGTTGGCCAACAGTTGGAAGTAGGAAGACCTTGGTGGTCAGAAGATGAACCCATTCCAAACTGTCATTTCAAGTTCTTGAGCTCTGTGCCATGGAAAACCCACTGGTGCCTGGTTTGAGGGTCCCTGGACAAGGTGACCTCTGCCCCCCGATGAGCTTACCAGGGGTGGTGGGGCAGCACTGTAGGGATGGACAGTGGCATGCAGCCTGATGCTCCAAAGAGAAGCACCAGTGGAGCAGCTGCAGCTGCTGCCATGTTCATTTCCCCAGAATGCCCTTTGGGGACAAGAGGTATTCTGGGGAAATTAAGATGGTCGTGGGGCAGCTGCTCTCACCTTGCCTATGGACTGTCTTCTTTTCAGAGCACCAGGCTATTTCTATCTAAAAAAAAAAAAAAAAAAAAAAGTAAATAAGTAAATAAATGGTACGTAGTCGATGTCAGTGGCCTATGGGCCCCAGCATTTGGCTCACCATGCCATGTGCCAATGCCCAATGGTAGTGATCTTGATCTGATTGACATTTTCCACTCTCTCATAGTCCATCAGCCTCATTGAACGAGGAAATCCATCAAGGAGCCTGGAGAACGTGTGCCGTTGGGCATACCAACAGCAAAAAGCAGACCCTAGTCATTCCGAGCACCACGACCATGCCATCTTCCTAACCAGGCAAGATTTTGGACCAGCTGGAATGCAAGGTAGTGTGATCGAGGCACTTCGGTGCACGCATATGTGTATGTGCCTCTCTGTGTGTGTGAAAAAGCAAACTACCACTACTGTGCATTCTAGAAACTCTGTTCAGTACTTTCTCGAGTTATGATTAGCTCAATTGTTACCGCGCCGTAAAAAGTATATTGTAGACTTGGGGAAAGGGCAACTAAAACGATCCAGGGGCTGGAGCAACTCCCGTATGAGGAAAGGTTACAGCAGTTGGAATTTTTTAGCTTAGAAAAAAGGTGAATAAGGGGAGACATGATAGAGGTGTACAAGTTATGCATAATACTATATGTACTTATGTACTTATTACTACATAATAAGCTGCTCTGTTGCTGAAGGAGCTTTGAATTTTATTTCTTTTATTGTGTTTTTAATTGTGTCTTAATTTGGTTTTAGGTCATGTTTTAATTAAGATTTTGGTTTTCATCTTTATTTCATTATTGTTAGCCACCTTGAACATCATTTTTGGCCAAAAGAATATAGATAAATATCTATGAATCTATGTATGATTCATGTATGAATGTATGTATGAATGACAGCTTCCTGTGATGCAACAGGAAATACATATTTGTCTGTTGCACAAGAGAAATGTTAAGAAATGTCTCCTTCTGCACTTGTGAACATTAGCAACAAATTTGTTCTTTGGGTAGGTTAAAGATGCACAATAACTTTTGATGGGTTAACAAATATAGCAATATTTTGTTTGTTTTTTTAAACTCCTATCTTTAACACTTTCAACAGGTTATGCTCCAGTAACAGGCATGTGTCACCCTGTCAGAAGCTGTACTCTTAACCATGAAGATGGATTTTCTTCTGCTTTTGTGGTCGCCCATGAAACTGGCCATGTGTAAGTATTGCTATCAAATAGCATTCATTGAATTGCATTTATATTTGAATTTTTTATTGATATGTTCTGAAACAAATGGTTTTTCTGTTCAAATGTCGTCTCATTGATAATGCTTATTGTGAGCCTTTTTTGGGTACAGTATAGTACATAAAAGTGGCATATAAATATACTAAATAAATAATAGCATGAACGACTGAATAAATAAATAGGGGTCAGTGCGATGACACGGTCCCTTACACTTTAGGACCAGGTGCATAAACCCTTCTCAGGCTAAGTATCAACACTTAAAAACCTGAGGGGAGGGTCGAATGAAACCTTTCCCCTACCAATGAGGGAAAAGATTATTACTGGCTGTTAAGGATCTATTTTAAATTTATGATACTGTGGGTGCAAAGGTGTGTGTGGGGGTGTGTAGGTTTAAAAGTAATGCAGGTTAATAACACCAAGCTGACATGTAGGATTTGGGTAGCAAAGAAAATAAAAATAAGTTTATTTTAATTCTCAAAATCTTAGTTCCAGAAAATGACTTTAAACCTGCCTACACCAAACACTTTATAATTAACCTAAGTCCCTATAACTCTAAATACTTCCACTCCTCATACAGGCACTGATTTCTCTTAAAACTCCTGACAAGGCACAAATAACCCAACTAACCTAACTCCCAAACTCTCTAACACTCCCAACACACTCTAACCAACACTCAACCACCTAAACTAACTCAACTCACTCTGACATCACTCAAACACTCCTTACATACTCCTCCCCCCACCCTTTCCAAGACATCACAAACCACACCCACTCAGTTCAACATTCTATACTCACTAAACATACTAATGCAGACATACACCAGGGAACTGAATTGTGGGGTTACGCCACAGTCAGCAACTAGAGGTCCCAGAATTAAATCTGCCCTATGATGTGTGTTTAACTTCCCCTCTCCCCTCCCCAGTTTCCAAACAAAATTATTGTGGTGGTAATGGTTTCTATGGCAACAGAACCTGCTTCCAGGTATTGGGGTGGTGGTTGGAATTTGGCCCATTATCCATTCCCTTCTCAAAGTGGCCGTCCAGGAAAAAAAAAATGAGTTGCTGACCCACCAAAAGCATCACCCATGGCTGATGGGAGTTATAGTCCAAAACATCTGAAGAAAACCCAGTTGGGAAGACTGGTTCTCAGTGTGGTGGGTAAAGTGTAGTGAGGGCCATACGACATTATACTGAAAGTCTGTTCCCACATACATACATATATATATATATATATATATATGAAATATAGCATGCAATAGACCCTCTGTCATTTTCGATGTGGGAGAAGTGCTCCCATCACGCAAACCCCATAACTGCCGTCCAAAGTGGTACAGCGTGGATGCAAGTTTACCACCAATGTGTCTGGCTCTGTGAAATTCAAGGGACTCTGGAACTGAAAGAGTGGTGGGTCTGTAACATTAGCACATAACAACAGCTTTGAGCAGGCCAGCCTGGCTTGTTCTTCAGCCCAGCCTGGTCAACTTTATGAGGGTGGAAGATTATTCAAGTCCGTTTATATGTTCAAGGCAGTTTTCCCTAACCCCTCCCCACCCGCAAATTAATTCCAATATGCTGGTCTCTTATTTCAGGCTGGGAATGGAACATGACGGACAAGGGAACAGGTGCGGGGACGAGACAGCAATGGGAAGCGTCATGGCTCCGTTGGTGCAAGCAGCTTTCCACCGATACCACTGGTCCCGGTGCAGCGGCCAGGAACTCAAAAGATACATACAGTAAGGTCCAGCTTGTGGCTAGCGGATGCTGTCCTGTGAAGCAGAAAATACCTGGAGCGAGGCTGGGGAGCCACAGGGGGAAAGGCTGGAGTCCGGCTGGTGCCCAACCAGAAGCCAGAATCTGACCTGGAAGCATTTATAACTGGGTCAGGAGGAACCAACAGACAGCAGCTAGCAGAGCTATACCAGGGCCGAGAAGAATAACACTACGCCTTCTTTCTTTGCAACCTGCAGTGACTCATGGCAAGGGGCATCAAGGCACAGTGTGTGTGTGTGTGGGGAGGCGCCTCGTTGAAATGCTGGCAATCAGTCAATGGCTTTTTAAGGAATGGTAGTAAGGCAACAGATGTGTATGGAAGTTACACGAACCTTGTGTTGGCTCATGGCTCTCCACGGCTTGCCTCTACGCAGCGGCGGCCCATGCTCGATCTTCTGAGTGGCCGCTCGAGCTGGCAGCACCGGTCAAGCCAGTCGGTCCTCCGGCACGTCACTTCCAGCGCAGCCGGCGCACTGGACCCCCACGCTATGTTTTTGGCAGGGGGAACCAGGGCAACAGGGCTTAAACAGCCCTGTTGCCCTGGTTTCCCCTACCAAAAACATAGTGCGGGGGTCCTGCGCGGGGGTCCTGCGCGGGGGTTCAGCGTGTCGGAGTAGGGTCCCGTCACGTCACTTCTGCCACGCCGGAAGTGACGCGACGGGACCGGCGCGGCCAGCTCGCTGCGGAGAGCCGGGCTGGCGAGCTGCCGCCCGGCCTCAATTAGGCTCATGCGGGCCTCGCACGGGCACGAGCCGGACCGAGTTCAGTCCCACTTGCGCCCGCATCAGCCAAATGTAACATCCCTACGAGATGTGCATACTTGAAGACTCACGGTGTGGAGGGGTAATGGATAGTGATGGGGAGAAGCCAGGGGAGGCTGGTGACCCCTATTCCGGTGGGGCTCCTTTTCCATTACAGGTTTTGCAGGTTGCATTGGGAGCTTCATAGGAGCTATCCATGGTGCTGAACTCCATCCCCCAAAGAGGTTCCCCACCATGGAGCACTATGGAGAGCTCCTATGAAGCTTCAAGTAAAACCTGTAATGGAAAAGGAGCCCCACCGAAATAGGAGTCACCAGCCTCCCCTGGCAAGCCCTCCTGCTTGATTTCTCTTTTGACCGTGGTAAACCACTGTTTTCCCCCAAATGTAGGAGATTCCTCCGTTCATTCTGAGCCCACGTATGGCCCAATTGGGATCCTGTTCTGCCCCTGATTATGCTATTGGGGTGTGTGATGGAATCCAGTCTCCTCCCCACTCCACCACACCTTTTAGGTTCCTCACCCCTCCCTCATATTTCAGGTGAGCATTACAAGGCAAGAAATAGTCTGTGACGTTACTAGTCACCGCCACAGATCTTCTCGTAGGCATGTATGAGAAATTCGTTTCAGTTCGCCTTTGATCAGGATTTACGCAGTTCGCACCTTCCAGACAGAACACAGACTCGGACGCAATCTGCGGTTAAATTCCATAAATTTGCAAGCTTGCAATGTGATTTGCGGACCAAACATTCTTCAACAGAACGCATACAGTTGAAAACTGTGCAAAAAACAACAATGCTGTAATCAATGAGAAAAGAGTGGGTACATTCCAAAGATGCGTACACCTGATGTGTTCATTTGGAAAAAATGTGCACAGATTTTCATGCAAAAGGGGGGGGGGAAATGAAGCTTGCAATCTGATTCAGACTCAAGGTGGAATTCAGGATGGAATTCAGGGACCTTTGGCAAGCTTGGGTTTTGCTGATTCACACGTCTCTAATTCTCCCGTGCCTGTCCTTCCATATGTGTTATGGCGCTGAGTGGAGAAGCCACTGGGTATGGAACTGTAGAACTGCAAGAAAGCAAAACAACATCTAGTCCAACATTTGCCCGACAGCAGCATGATCCACTTAGCAACCCCCTTGCAAATCAGCCCAAGCAATGCAGAACACAATGCGCCAAACAGGAAGCATTTATGGTTTGTGTAGAGCAAGAACCATCAATTTCATTTATTTATTTATTTATTAAAAGCTGTTTCGTTTGTTGATGAATTCTAGTTCTGTGACCCAACCGTCCTTTCTTTCTTTTTTTTTTTTATTTGTTGGTTTCTTTTAAAATCTGTCAGTGTTCTAGTGCCCTCTAGTGTTGGGCACCATGTTTCGATAGAGCAGGAGAGAATCCTCACTTCTCCAAACATTATTGCAGCTGCGTGGGACCAGATGTTGCTGGAATACAATTCCCATTCTGGCTAGCTGGGGCTGATGGGATTTGGAGTCCAACAATCCAACTCTGTCTCACACTGTGAATAGGTTAAGATACTGGTTGCAGATAAGCAATGTCCTCGTCATTCAAGGCCATTTACACAGCACATAGTTAAACAATGGAATTCACTTCCACAAGATGTAGTGACGGCCACCAATTTGGAGGGCTTTAAAAGGGGATTGGACAAATTCATGGAGAAGGCTATCAATGGCTACTAGTCCTGATTGGCTATGTGCTTCCTCCAGTATCAGAGGCAGTATGCCTATGTACACCAGTTTCTGAGAAACTTGGGCGGGAGGGTGCTGTTGCACTCATGTCCTGCTGTGGGATCCCGTGGGCAGATGGTTGGCCACTGTGTGAACAGAATGCTGGACTAGATGGACCTTTGGTCTGATCCAGCATCAGGGCTCTTCTTATGTTCATTTGTGTGGCCATAATCAGCAGGATAATGCACACCCTTCTGGTTGAAATGTAAGCTATGTTTGCATCCCCAGCTGAGGTCTTTTTTCTCCTGTTTTCCCCCACAGCTCCTATGACTGCCTCCTTGATGACCCCTTTGAACATGATTGGCCCAGACTTCCTGAGCTGCCGGGGATCAATTATTCTATGGATGAACAGTGCCGCTTTGATTTCGGAGTGGGCTACAAAATGTGCACGGCGGTATGTCCAGAGCGCTTTCTAGAAAGTAAGGCTGGACCAAACTTTCGAACCATTGAAAGTTCAGCCCAAATGGGGTGGGGGGTTGAAATTATCGAAGGGGTGCATCTGCTGCCCTTATCCCACTTTTTTTGGTGGAAGGCCTGCAATTTGGGAAGTGTTGAACCTCAAGCCCGTTGGCCAAATCTGGCCCACCTGGGGTCACATTCTGTCCCTCCAGGATTCCCCAGAGGATCATGCTCCTTTCCTCTGAGCAATGGTCATTTGGTGGTTTCCCAGGTGTACATGCTCCCCGCCCCCCCCGCCCCGGTCTAAAAGGCCGAAATGTCTTTTAGATGCTGAAATGCCTCTCCGAAAGCTTAGTTACTGGCAGTAAACGTGTCAAGCTAAAACATGCTGGTATTTTTGGTCCTGCGCCTTGGCCTTTGGCCTCAACCACAATTGGGATGTGGCCGCTGAGAGCTTCTCCAAAATTGAATTTGGCCCTCAGGCTGAAGGAGCTTCAACACCTCTGCTCTACAACATCCAAATATGTGGTGGCTGCCGCCATCCAAACATCCAAAGATGGCTGCCGCCATCTTTTTTCCACAAAATGGTTCACGGCAGTCGTTAGTTGATTCAGAACTGCAAGTGAGCTCCAGTAAGTTTTACCCCATAAAAATCATGCCCCCCCCCGCTCCCTAAAATAGCTGAAATCTCCTGCCAATCTTGCAGCCTGAAAATGGGGCCACAAAACTGAGAAGATCTTTTCAAGCCCAATCCTACAAGGAAGACTAAGCTTGCAATCCTAGGTACCCTTACTGGGGAGTAAGTCCCTTTGAACTCAGTGGCTCTTACTTTTGAGTAGACAGGTTATAATTGTCATATGGGCTTTCCATTATTTCAGAGGGAAGTCCTAAATGGTTGTTGCAAGTTAAACTTTACTGGGAAATTGAAACGCATGGAACTTCTCTGCCCTCGTTTATACTGCACATTAAAATGCCAGGTGCACTGATGGCGCAGTGCAAATCAATGCAAACATTTAGATGCCTCCAATATGGTGCGCTCCTAGTGAAAATAACATCAGCTCAGAACCAATCCAAAGAAAGTTCATGCTCAGATCACTGCAGTCAGTGTACATGGTTACCTCCTTCTGTATTCTTTTGCCAAATGTATGACACCTACCAAAGGGTGCCAACTGGCTAAAATGCCGTTTGCAGCACAACCCTATCAGGGGTGGGCAACACTTGGCTCATGGGATGCATGTAGCCCTGCTGCCCCCATGCCCCCCCCCCCAAATCGGCAAAAATATATATGCAGAAAATGTTTACTAAGTTAAAGGACAACGTTTACTGAGCTAAATGTTTTCAAGCTAAATTTTTCCTTAGTAAGCCTCTGTAAGCCACTAATTTTGTTTTCTTTTTTGCTGCCACCTCTGTGGCACCACCAAAAGTACAGCCCATGGACAGGGGTTTGGGAGGGGGGGTGGAATTGGCCCCCGGAACACCCAAAGTTGCCCACACCTGCTCTGTGTGTTTACTGGGATTGTTTTGTGAGACCTTCAAGCTGTGACATTCCCAAGTAGGGCTGAAAGAGAAACGAATGAGAAGACTGAACAGAAGGAGCTGTCAGTCTGTGATCTGGCTCAAAAGGACCAAAATCGGGGATGTTCCTCAGGGTAAAATCCACCATAAGTCCTACTTAGAGTAGATCCATTGAAATGAGTGGAATGGGGTGGTGATGATGGTGAAATGGAATGGAGTATCCTGGAGGAAGGCATGGCTGGTTTGCTGGTGGGAACCCAGGAGAGGAGCACCTGTTCGGAGATCAGGATATCAGATCCCCTTTATATTGTCCATTGGTGGCGCTCCAAAGTCTTAGTCGGAGAGGGCTTTCCAAATGCTGCTGTCTTTAACTGGACCTGACTGTTTCTATTTTTATTGTGTGTGTTCCCCAACCTGCCACCCTTCAGATGTGCTGGACTACAACTCCTATCATCCGCAGCCAGCCACATCTGGAGGGAACGGGATGGCCTCATATGCATTACCAAAAAAAAATAGGACAAAAGAAGACACCAATTTGCACAACATTTGCGTATGCTAATGTATATGTATAGATGCAAATTTAAAAACAATAGCTATAATTTAAATAGAAATGCAGTACTTCTCACTATCGTGGAGAAGGCTGACCAGCAGGTGACCTGTTTGCCTCCCCAGTCTGCTGTGCAGGGTGCTAAGTGCTGATGGGCAACTCCAAGGCCCCTGTCTGCTCTCTCTCCTTAGGGTTTTTTGACTTTAAAACGGACTGGACGCCTCTTCAAACAGAGGACTGCCCTTTGTAAAATAGGACACTTAGCTGCTCTAGGAGGGCACCAGGTTGGCAAAGACCTGTGTGTGTGTGTGTGTGTGTGTAATTTACGGGGGTGGGGATGGAAGCTAACACGTGGGCTTTATGCTGAAAGACAGGATATGCATTCTCTAAATACATAAAGGAATCATTTACTATGGTCCCTTTCTCACAATCCATTACAGAAGGACTCCCAGCAAATGGAGCTGACTAGCTCTGGGCCAATAAGCTGCTGGTACATTTAGTTTCAGAAGTACAATGATCCTGTGCAACCAGTTTCCTTACTTTCTCTATTTGGAACCCGTTGTATGTTGAATTGTTCATTTTTAATATAAACTTCTTCTTCTTCTGTTTTTTAAAACTGAGCTCGGCGTTTCATTTTTTCCAGTTTCGAACATTTGACCCATGTAAACAGTTGTGGTGCAGCCACCCGGACAACCCCTACTTCTGCAAGACAAAGAAAGGGCCTCCGCTAGATGGGACGGAATGCGCGCCTAGTAAAGTAAGAATGTACTTTCATGTTTTAAACAGTGTGTTACTTTTCAAGGCACAGAAATACAGACAAGATGTTAAAGGTGAGTCTGTCTTGTTGCTCCATCAAAATTCAATTGTTGGGAAACTTGGTCAGGTGTTTCTGTTCTTTTCCTGTAAAGTACTGCTTGGTTCCTTAGTTTGCTTGAATCCTCTAGAGCAGGGCTCTCCAACTTTGGGTCCCCAGATGTTGCTGGACTACAGCTCCCAGAATCCCTTGCCATTAGCCATGCTGGCTGGGTCAGTCAGTCAGTCAGGCGATCACTCATGACCGAGTAAGATTGTCTTCCAGGATAAAAAAAAAAAAAAAGAAAATTTACAAAAAGGAGATTTTAAAAGGAGGAAAATTCTAAAGAAAATTGTGTAGACTCTAGTAAGTGACTGTGGAGGCCAGTTCTAGATCCACACAGCTTCCCACAGTGAGGACACAGGTTACCAGATGGAAGATGGTCTTGTAAAGGATTCATTTGACGTGCTTTTCACTTGGCACGTTTCTCCCTTTCACCTTGCACTCGAGCTTCTTCAAAGTCCATAGAACCTTTGTGAAAGGCCAACCTCCAGTTAGATCATTCATGGGCCAGAGCTTCCCAGTTTTTGATGTTTATATTGCATTTTTTTAGATTAGACTTAAGAACATCTTTAAACTTCTTATATTGACCACCGATATTCCGCTTTCCATCCTTGAGTTGGGAATAAAGTAACTGCTTTGGGAGACGGCAGTCAGGCATTCGAACAACATGACCGGTCCACTGAAGTTGGCGTTGAAGGATCATTTTTTCAATGCTAGTAGCCTTTGCTTCTTCCAGTACACTGACATTTGTTCGCCTATCTTCCCAAGTAATTCGCAGGATTTTCCGGAGGCAACATTGATGAAATCTTTCAAGGAGTTGGAGGTGACGTTTATAGATAGTGCATGTTTCGCAGGCATACAATAAAGTTGGTAATACAATGGCTTCATAAACCAGTGTTTTGGTCTTCTTACAAATATCCCGATCCTCGAACACTCTATGTTTCATTCGAGAAAACGCGGCTGGGTATGCTGGGAGCTGTAGGCCAGCAACATCTGGGGACCCAAGGTTGGAGAGCCCTGCTCTAGAGCCATTTATTGACTTGCAGATGGGTAGGGAGATGTATGAGAAATTTGTTTCAGATTGTTTTAGATCGGGATTTACTCAATTTGTACCTTCCAGACCAAACACAGACTCGGACGCAATCTGCGTTCAAAGTCTGAACATTTCCAAGCTCGCAATGTGACTTGCGGACCCCCAAAATGTGTTCAACAGCACGCATACATTTGAAAAAGGCAAATGAAAAAATGCGTACTTTTGAAAAAATGCGCACAAATACGCTTTAATCCATGGGAGAAGAATGCATGCATTTCAAAGATGTGCACAACTGGTGTGTACATCTTGAAAAATATGCAGGAAAATATGCATGGATTTTCATGCAAAAAACCCCAAAAAAACCCAAAGCTCACAATCTGATATGGACTCAAGTTGGGACAAGCTTTGGATGGAATTCAGAGAACTTCGTTGAGCTCATGTTTTGCTGATTTGCACATTCCTACAAATGGAACCTGCAACAAAATGTTGCAATATTGGGTGTTTCTGTTTTGTGGCCTCCTCCTGGATACCCCAGTTTTCTTCCCCCGAGCCTAGTCATCATTCTATGGCCACTGAAGCGTGCTTAGTCCTCACTGGGCTGTTGGGGGTGTGTGTGTTAGGTTTTTCTTCCCTAAAGGTTTTTGTACTTTGCTAACCTTGGGGTTCCCCTGAGCCTGCTGATACCTGCCTGTTGTCCATGGCTGGTGTCATTTTGGCTACATAAGCAACGGCACTCATGCCTGAACATTGGAAACCAAGGGAATGATTATATTTCTGCCCCACCACATTGCCCTGGGTTTGACAGCCGGCTGGGGCCTTCCAGATGTTTTGGGCCACAATTCCCATAATTGTCTGTGCTGGCTGGCGATGATGGGAATTGAAGTCCAAAACTTCTAGACAACACCAGGTTGCCTCCTCCTGACACGGCCTAACAAAGGACATTCAGGTTACTTGTTATGTTCTCCTGAGTAGGCATAGATGGATCTGTCCATCTCTGTTCCACTCTGTTTCTCATTCTTCCAACCTTACATTTGTTTTGCCCCATTTCTGTCTGCACGAAAATCTGTACACATTTTTGGAAGCAGCTTTCCCTAATACAATTTATTTCTGTATGTTATTTTCACCAGTATATGCATTTGTGTGTCCACTTTCCCCTAACATATGTATTTTTGTACACATTATTTGATCAGAGAATTGCAGCACAAAATTCAGAAAAGTTTGAATATTGAAATATAACTGTGTTTCAGTTTGCATATTAGCTCAGGAAGTGCAAATTCAGTGAGTTCACACCAAACAAATTTATACTCCCTCCCAACTCCTGAGAAGGGCTCAGGCATAGGAGACCTTGTGCTACCGCATGTTCACTGTACTTCCCGGTCTGAGCTTCCCGTTGGACTCATCACCATCGCTGCTCCTGCAGTGATCATAAAAGATCTAGACCTGGGGGTGTGATTAGTCAGGCTGCACTGGGTCCACTGTATCTGCTGCCCCCCTAAGTAGGGTATTTTCCAAGAAGGTGGTCTCAGGATATGTTTTCAGGGGAGAGGTGTCTGGTTCACCAGCCTTCCACCACCTGGTGTCTTCCAGTTGTTTGGACTACAACTTCCAACATCCCCCAGCCATCATGGTCATTTGGTGGATGATGGGATATGTAGTCCGACACATCTGGAAGACACCAACTTGACTACCAAGGAGATCTCTACCCAGGATAATTTATCTGACGAGACCTGGCTCTGGATTGGTCCTGACAGGAAGGGGGCTAAATGTACCGTTCAGCTGTGTCTTGGATAATCTGCCAGCATGGACATTGGGTGGATGATGTACCCCAACCCATCTGGAAGGCACCAAGTGCCTTCATGCAGGATCAAGCCCTGGATGACTGATCCCCCCCACACACACAACCTGTCATTGCAGACCAACAGGCTTAGCAGACTCCACTCCCAAAGTTTCCTGACTACAATGATGCCACAATAAATCCCTATTTTATTTTTGTCTCCTCTTTCCCCCTTAGTGGTGCTATAAAGGTCACTGCATGTGGAAGAACACCAACCAGCTGAAGCAAGATGGCAACTGGGGAGCCTGGACAAAATTTGGCTCCTGCTCCCGGACGTGCGGGACCGGCGTTCGCTTCAGAACCAGGCAGTGCAACAATCCCATGTAAATCAGGACAGCACCCTCTGCAGCCTTTGCATTCTCAGGATCTTGGGGTTTATAGAAGGAGGGTGTCACTGGAGTAACATTTATCTGTGGGACCACCTCAAAAAATCAAGCACGTTCACACACAAACATGCCCACGTTCTTGTTCCTTGCCTATGGGAATGGAATACATATGTGAAGCATGCAACACGCTTCCTTGAGTCATCTCCAGCTGTTGGCTCTGTAGGCCCATTTGTGCTAGGCATCTGCTCCATGGTATGATTGTCTGAATATCTTAGGCTGATCTGTGGTGGATGGGTAGGTGGATTTTCCTATCTCTCAGGGCCAAGCTAGGCAAGGTGGCGAGAGATCTGTGATCGGATCTTCCAGGTTATAGCAGGGGTGGGGAACCTGTAGCCTTCTGGATGCTCTTGGACTGCCATCAGCCATCTGGAGGGCCACAGGCTACCCAGTCCTACTTTATAGGCAAAGCACAGAGATGGATCAAAGAGATTTGTGCTCTGGAGAGAGAGATTGAATCAGATTCAGTCCCCCCCCCCCAACCATTCTAATCAGGCCTCATTTCTAACCTTTTGCCCCACTAAGGCCAATTAACGGGGGTCAAGACTGTGCCAGCGTCAACTTTGAGTACCAGCTGTGCAGCATGGAGGAGTGTCCAAAGCATTACGAAGACTTCCGAGCCCAGCAGTGTCAACAGCGCAACTCGCATTTCGAATATCAGAGCAGCAAACACCACTGGCTGCCCTACGAGCATCCCGACGGTAAGCGATGGCCTTTCCTTGCTTCCTTCCCTCTTCCGCAAGAGCTGGCTCAAGCACTTGAACAAAGCAGGAAAAGAAGGACAAATCACCTACTGCCGCATGCTTCCATTTCTCCCCAGCGACTCTTTGCACTTCCCATTAGAAAACCACTTCTAACTGAGTGGCAATAATAACCAGACCTACTTCAAAATTCAATGACCAATTAAATATAATTAGGAGGATACGTTCTGGTTGATCTTGACTGGAAATCTGATATTCTTTCAACCTGGCAAAATCTCTCATGCAAAGCAGAACGAGCTTTGAATAATGATGTGCCCGATTTAAGAGTTATTTTCATAGTAGGCTTCTGTTTCCATGGCTCTCCCGACAGCTAGGAGAGTCCAGGAACTTGAGAGTCGGGCGATAGATGGATAGACAGATAGAGAGACGGGACAGATAGATAAGGGGTAGGTGAGCACGCAGTGCTCACCCCAAAAAACAGTGACACCCATGAGGTGTGCTAGCCAATGCTCACAAACCCAAAGGTGTCTGGACATTTTGAGCTCCATAGGAGCTGTCCATGGTGCTCCATGGTGGCGAACCTATTTTTTTTTTGGGGGGGGGGGGTTGGAGTTCAGCACCATGGATAGCTCCTATGAAGCTGAAACAAAAAGCTGCAATGGATAAGGAGCCCCATGGACACAGGAGTCGCCGGCCTCCCCTGCTAAACTGATGAATCCACAAATCCCAGATTTCTCAGCAAGCCACTCTCTGCCAGCCTTTGTTCCCCCCCCCACCCCCGGCATCTTTAATATGGAGACACTGATGCTAACCTTATGTTACAGGGTTGTTGTAAGTATTACAGCAAGATCATGTATGTGACACAGTTGGAATATTCAAATATGCTATGATAAATGTGAAGTATTATTAAGCCACACTAGCTCAGTTTATGTTAAGGTTCCTGGGTTAGTGTTTATTTTTTTTCCTTCTTAATTTGAAATCATTAGATTGTCTTCCTAAGTAGTCTGGGTTTCTTTTGCTCCCTTTACGTGAGTGGCATGGGAACCGCTCCCCTGTGGTCGCTGCCCATGCCACTCCAGTAGCTTCCCACACTGTCGGCCCCTCCCGAGTGTTATCCTTAGTCTAATGCATGTTCTCCAACCTTGGGTCCCCAGGTGTTTTTGGCCTACAACTCCCAGCATGCCCCAGCCAGCATAGCTGGCTGGGGCATGCTGGGAGTTGTAGGCCAAAAACACCTGGGGACCCAAGGTTGGAGAACAGTGGTCTAATAATGTTACCAGAGCAGAGTGGGAAAGAGTCAGATGAGAGGGGGAAACTGTGCTGCTTTTGTAGTGTAAAAATCGTCCCGGATTTGGATGGCGTTGTGGTGTACATTTTGACTACATTTCTGTGCTGTGTAGCCACCAAGAGATGTCAGCTTTACTGCCAGTCCAGAGAGACGGGGGATGTAGCTTATATGAAACAACTGACCCACGATGGAACTCGCTGCTCATACAAAGATCCGTTCAGCATTTGTGTGCGCGGAGAGTGTGTGGTGAGTGGTGTATCCTTCTTATCAAGCTGGTTGCTTGTTTTAGCAGGAGCTCTTTCCAAGGGACCTTGCATTAAGTCCTAAAGATGTGTTGGGCATTGTGACGGGAGAACCAGCAATTTTCAAGATCACCTAAATTCTCTGAAAATCACTTCAATCTTCCTTTCAGCTCGCTCCCATTTTTGTTTTTGACCTGTTTTTCAGCTCATTCTAAAGGGGAAAGTGTGCTTTTAAAGTGCATACCTTTCCCCCATTGAGTAAAGCTTGAAAATTCCTTTTAAAAAACCCACACATGTCAAAGTGTGCATTTAAATATATATATATATATATATATATATATATATATAATTTCTACACAAAAAAATTACACAAATCGCACTAGATACATGTACTTTTGGGGTGCTTATTTGCACAAAACATACAAAATACCCCAATTTGCACAAATTGTGTAAAGTTATGCAATTTTGCATAACTTTAGACAATCTCCGCAATTTTCCTTAGCATTTACAAAATAATGCACAAACTGCAGTCATAGAGAGGGGCAATGAGTTATGTAAAGTGACCCCCACCCCCTATCGACTACTGTGAATCCTGCACAATCCCTTGGATTGACTAGAGGCTTGCCTTTTTTGCTTCCCTTTTGGTAATGAATGCTGAGATCCTCTGGATTCTGAATTCTAGGGGTAGTTGCACATTCTGTGATTCCAAAAGTACACACAGCTCTGTCTGTTAATTTGAAGTTAATACTAAGAGTAAGAAATTTGTTCTGGATCTTGTGCATTTCCAGCAGCTCTCAGTTCGGGTGACATGTTTGAATTTCTCTCTGCAGAAAGTGGGTTGTGACAAGGAAATCGGGTCCAACAAAGCTGAAGACAAGTGTGGAGTATGTGGAGGAGATAATTCTCACTGCCGGACAGTAAAAGGGACCTTCACCCGAACCCCTAAGAAGCCTGGTAGGGATACCTCCCCCTCTGTGAATTCCAATGTACCATTAGTTTCTCTGCTATGTATCTTTGTAATAATAAAAAAAAGCCCAAAAGCTCATTGGAAATGGGCTTTCCCAACTGATCTGCACACATTTGAGCTGATCTTATCAATGGTTCACTGCACAGCTCAACATACCAGGGCTCAATGCAATTTTTGAAGATTATTAGGACAAGTTGCTCTGAGTTCAGGACACGTGCTGAACCATTGTCAAGGCCAGCTAAATAGACACATGTCTAATGAGAGAAAGTTCCTTTAGGGTACAATGCAATGAGGCTGCCCATAACCCTCCAAACTCAGAGGAATATGGGCATCCTACTATGCAGGGCGGGAGGAGCACGGGGGCCAAGGTCGCCTCCACACTCCTCCTGCTCTACGAAGCAGTTAGATGGCCAATTTCAGCCATCTAACTGCAGTGCCTTGGAGTGGAAGGGAAGGCAGCTGAGGCTCCGCCAGGATACATTGTATTTTGGCGGGGCCGGTCTCCTTCCCACTCCACCCCCCAGAATGCTCCTAAACCCCTTCTCTGAGGTTGCCCTTACAACTTCGGAGATGCAGCCAGTGTGGTTCTTTCCATGCTGGCTTTGAGAGGGGAGGGTGCTCCGAGCGCGGATCCCCAACTCCGAGGTCAGAGCTGTTTTCTGACCTCGGATCTGGGAATCCGAACAATCCTATGGCCTTCTAGATGCTGTTAGTTGGTGGTTGAGGGCTGTCCTTGGGGGACAGAGTTTGGAGCTGTTAACCATTACTTTTCCATTCCACAATGATGTTTCACCTTTATCATTACATTCTTCCCCCCCCCCCGCTTTTTTTCCTTTTGCAATTCCCCTCCAAAAGTCTAATCACCCTCTTCCAACAGGGAAACAATTAAGCAAGAGGTGCCAAAATGAACTCAAGTTTCTGGAAAATGAAATCTGCAAGTATCCAACTGATTTTTCATAGTCTTAAGTTTCATTGACTATTTTTTTGTTTGTTAAAAAAGAAAGAACGAACTACTGCACTGTGTGTGAAAATATTTCAAATGGCATTTAAAATATAAGTGATATGTTTGATAGATAAAATGCACTCATATGAAGACATAGTCAATGAAAACTCAAGACTTGGGTGCCCCATTCACTAATGAATGACATTCTGTTTAAGGGAAGACGAGAGGCGCATTTACTTTGCCCAAAGGAGCTCGCAATGTTTCTGTTTCTGAAACCAGAGAATCTAAAAATATCCTGGGTAAGTTTTGTCCCATTGCAGAATATTGGGCATCCATGGCCACCATGATTTTTTATTTTATTTTTTGCTGGCCTGTCATATACAGGTATTGCAAAAACAGGCAAATCTTTTATGCTTCCTATGAGAGCTTCTTGCTCTATATGATGATGAGAATATATGGACTGTTAAATCATATTTACTCATGTCTGTCATCCATTACTTAAAAAAAGGGGGGCTGAAGCAAAGATAGCATGATGAATTTGTTTTCCAATAGCAATTTCTGCACTTTTGCAAGTCCTGATCTCAACAATTGTGAGGAAAATGAACCCTTAATGATATATTTTTTCATGCTGCAAAGTTAAAGATCCAACTGATGGATGGTAATGGGGGAACATGAGCTGTCCAACCTGTCATTTTCATCCTGTGAAACATAGGAAACATAAAGTCTTTGTCTAAATTATCTAGATTGCTATGGCCTCCAAATAACATAACAAAGTAAGTGGTTTGCAATAAGATTAGCTTGTTTTCCCTCCTCCATACAAAGGTGGGAAATACAAGGCAGCCTAATCACCAATATTACAAACCTCTCTGTCCTTTCATTTACTGCTCATGGTGTGATGGATGCACTTCTTCTGCAAATGGGGCCTACCTCTTCTTGCAACCTCCTAATGCTTGCAATGATTTTTCTTCTTTTGTTTCCTCTTCTGCTTTCTCCTATTGCCTTGCTGCACATGCCAAAGGGTACCTTAAGATGTTTGACATCCCACCCAGTGCTAGACATGTGATTGTCCAAGAAGACGAGGCTTCTCCTCACATTCTTGGTAAGTGCTTCTTTGCTTAGGTTTGGCCATTGTGTTGACTGTCCCAGTGCCAAGGTCTTACACCTCTTTCCAGAAGATGCTTAGGAGCAATACACATACATTCTCCTGGCAGTGTGATTGCCTCTTCGGTAGCCAAAGTGGTGCCTCCTGTGGTTATCTTGTTATCTTCAGAAATGTATCCATTACATTTGGAACCCACTTTTCTTCTGTAGAACTGAAGTTTGCATTCAGATGCATTCCCAGAAAATGCATTCCCTTTTCCCCAAGTACTTTCCATTGCTGTAATGCTGTTTTCCCCCCGTCAAATATATCCATTTGGTGTGCACTTTTTGGATCACAAAGCTTGTAAAAATGCAGATTTTGGTACACAACTCTGACCCAGTTCACTTACAAGCTCAGGAGGTGCGAATTCAGTATCCATTAAAAAAAACCCACCCCTCAACAGAACCAATTTGTCACCCATCCCTACCAAAGAGCCACTGCCAGTCAACATTGACAATTCTGGGCTAGAAGGACCAACGGTCTGACTCAATATAATACAGCTTCTGATGTTCCTAATCTCTCTATATATATAAAAGAAGAAGTCCTGACTGACTGACTGACTGACTGACTCATCAATGCTCAGCTCAAACTGTTTAATCCAGGAACGTGAAATTTTGAAGGAACATTGGTTTTATGACGTAGACACCCACTAAGGAAGGTTTTTTGGAAATTCCATCCCTAAGGGGGTGAAAAAGGGGGGGGAATCGCCCCACTCTCATATCTCCTATGGGCAAAACAACAGGGGAGCAGTTATGCAAATTGGCCTCACCTCATAATTGCTGCAGGAGCCGATAGGAGCAGTTATGCAAATAGCCCATACAACACTTAGAATGTTCGTATGAATTCCTGCAGGGGCCAATAGAAGTGGGTATGCAAATCTCCCCTAGGCCATTTAGAATGTTCTCTAAGGGGGTGAAAAGGGAGGGAAACTTTTTAAATGACTGACTGACTGCATGACTGTTGTGTGTGGGGACTGTTGTGTTTGGGGTAGATTTTGATGGATCTACCCCAAACTTGGCACGGTCATTCTTCATCACCTGTAGACTCTCAGGATTAACCTGATTTTTCTTTAAGATCAGATATTTCTGTCAGAAAAGATTTCTGCTTCCAGCACCCAGCCTAAACGTTACACTTTCAGTCAAAGACACTGTATCTTTTCCATACAGCTCTCGCAGGCCTTCAAGGAGAAAAAACCAAACAAAACCCTTTTCATTTTTAAACCTGATTTTTTTATATTTTTCTTCTTCTCCGTAAAAAAAATATATCAAAATGCAAATTGAAAATTTAAATGTAAAAGGTGTGATGATACCACACACAGTTGTACCAATTGTAGGCGATGGAGCGTGCCTGTTCCGGGCTCTATCTTTCGGTTATGTATGGCAGTCAAAATCTAGGTAGGGAGGTACATGAACAAATAGTTGATCATGTCGTTGAAAACTGGGATGAATTCTCTATAATGTCCCACGACAGTGATGGAAACAACTATGCGAGTGCCGATGCATACTTTGACAACATGTCCCGACCCCATACTTATGGTAGTTTGTGCGAGTTGACAGCGGGTGGACAATTGTGCCAAATCCTAAAATCCATGCAAGCGAAGCTGCGGGCAACAGCTAGTACACATATATGCCTGACCAAATGTGGCCCAATGGCACCATATTCCAGTGTTTGCATTCCAAATCTCCATTCCAGGGCACTGATAATAATATGCACTTACAGCTGGTGCTTTTGATCTTCAGAAACTCAAACTATTTGCCTTTCCATTGTATCTACCTCATCAGGTTGACATACGTTTAAAAATCTCCATTGGGAAAAATTCATGCCAGGTTCCACAACGAATGATGACTAATGATTTGCAGACCATCTGAAATTTAAGCTCCTCAAAGATATAACAGCAGAAAGGAAGGAGGGTTCTGTTTTTTTTCTGCTTCCTGCAGGAACCATCCAAGCAAACGGAGAGAAATGCATAAGCTGCTCCTTCAGCACAGCCAGCCAATGCAGGAGGTTTTTTTTTACAGCAGATGTTTTTTTGCGCTCTCTGTGGGCCACTATTATTTATTTATTTATTATTAATATTTATTTATCGCCCATCTGGCCGGCAACCGGCCACCCCGGGCGATGTACACAGAATAAAATACATAAATGCAATAAAATACATTAAAACAATATAAAAATTTTAAAATCTTAACCCACCCCATATTCCCGCCTGAACAACCAGGTTTTTAATGAGCGACGGAAGCTCATCAGAGAGGGGGCATGGCGGAGGTCACTCGGGAGAGAGTTCCACAGTACGGGGGCCGCCACAGAAAAGGCCCTCTTCCTCGTCCCCACCAGTCTAGCTGCTCTGGCTGAAGGGACAAGGAGAAGGCCATCCGTGGCAGATCTTGTTGAGCGGCCCACTTGGTGTTGCTGGAGACGCTCCTTGAGATAAACTGGACCAGAGCCATATAGGGTTTTAAAGGTCAAAACCAACACCTTGAATTCGGCTCGGCAAGCAACTGGTAGCCAGTGCAGCTCCTTGAGCACTGGCGTGATGTGATCCCGCCGGCGGCTGCCTTTAACCAGGCGAGCTGCCGCGTTCTGTACCAGCTGCAGCTTCCAAACCGTCTTCAAGGGTAACCCCACGTAGAGCACATTACAGTAGTCTAGGCGAGAGGAGACCAAGGCATGAACCACTGATGGTCAATATCCATCATCACAATCACAGATTTGATCCAGATTTTGATGAAGAGCATTCAAAGAATCCACAGATGGGATGCAATTAGACTAAACAGTGTTCCTATTCCAAAAAGTGTGGGTGGAAAAGATTAAGGTTATTCACCTCTTTAGATAATAATAATAATAATAATAATAATAATAATAATAGTAGTAGTAGTAGTAGTAGTAGTAGTAATAATAGTGATCGTAATAGTGATAATAGGATGTGTCTTTGTATAAGATCACTATCTGACATAATGGAAGCAGAACGGAAGCCAAACCAATTTGTCATGAGGCTGTCATGAAGCAGTAAGAAACCGGTGGGGCTCATGAAAGCAGGTACTTCTGGAAGGAAAGGAAAAAAGGATGATGTCACGGAGTCTTTCTAAAACCCAACACCAGTCCAGAACCCGTGATGACCGCCAGAGACTCAGTTATGCCAATGCTAGGCTCTAGATCTCCTGGGTTGGTTGCATCCGTAGGTCTAAGCAATGCAAAACTGTCCCAGTGATTTGGCCTACAATGCACAGATGGGTTGACCATTGGTGTGCAAATGTGCCCACCAATGGACTTAGTGCAGGGGGCATAGAGGCTAACTAGGAAAGAGGATACCCCATGCCAGGTGGGTAGAATTACCGAAAGAGCTGATGCTGCATTGATGCCTAAGACTGCAGTCATATGCAGACATAGCTTGGGAGTGAGCACCATGGAACTTGGTGGGACTTACTTTTAAATAAACCTGCATAGCAGCCCTCCCCAATGTGATGTCCTCTAGATGTCTTGGACTACCATTCCCATCATTCCTGACCATGGGACATGCTAGCTGACGCTGATGGGAGCTGAAGTCCCAAACTTCTGCAGGACAAGCAGTTGTGGGAGACTGATGCATAGGGACTGGGCTGTACATGTGTGAGCTGTGGATCTGGAAGTTGTCAGATCAAAATTCACCTCATGAAATCACTAGGTGGACCTAGGCCAAGCCACTATTCTCTCAGCCGCAAACCCACCCACCCCCCTGCCCACCCCCATCTAAATTACTGGGATGGCAAAAGCTGCCTGCCATAAAGAGTTGTTGTAAGGATCACTGAAATAATGCATGTGAAGCACTTGAATGCTTGAAATGCTCTATAGAAATGCCGGTTAATATCACTCTTTCTTGAATTGCTTATCTATCTTCAAATGGAAGAGTATAAGCCAACCAACCTATCTTTTTATTGCATGCGCCTTCATTCCCTTTCTCGAAGTCCATCCGTGCTATGTATTAGTCTTTCTTTGATTCTCCTCTGCACTAAGGGTGGACAGATCTGTCTAAACTTGGTCTGTGTCAATTTTGCACATGGCTGAGACAAAGACTGTTCCATCCCATCACTGCACATTTTAAAAAACAACATGAAATGTGCTCTTGTTGTTGTTGTTGTTGTTTCAAAAAAAAGGGTGGGAGTGCTTACATTTTGTGAGGTGAGGGTTGCCTTTTCTTGCCTGCCTGCCTGCCTGTCTTTCTTTCCAAGTTATAGCCACTAGCAGCAGCGAGAAAACAGCTCCTGCCAACTTTAAAAATGCCCCTGGAAATGCCCCTGTGAGTGGTGGCATTTCCATGCAGTGTCTCTGTAGCCTGTATTGGGGGGGGGGGGGGGGAGAGATGGCTGTCCCCATGTAGCAATGGGATTTGTGGCAGTTTCTAGCTGCTGCAAACAACTATAACCTGTTAAAAGAAAAAAAGAGGCGGTCCCTGAAGCTTGTAAAAGTAACTGTGAGTATTTGACTGTCTGTAAATTTTGGGCAAATGTGGACTGAGCCATGTAACTGTGGCCCGATTGATTTGCATGATTATCTGAGCGGTGTGAATTGTGTCAGTTTGCTCCAAAATGCAGAACACATTCCTCAAGGAACCCTACTCTCCACCAACAATCCACAAATCAGTCTATTTCTGTTCCATGTCAGTTTTGCATGTATTCAATCATAGGCCTGTTCCATCTAATTTCAGCATCAGTCTTGCCATTTATTTATTTTTGTATGCAATTTTCCCTGGTATATGCATTTCGTATGCAGTTTTCCCTATTATACACATTTTATATGCAATTTTTGAGCCAAGAACTGCATTGCAAAATTCTGAGAAGTACACAGTCCAAAGAATAAACTGTGTTTCAGTCTACATAGTCCGGGAAGTGCACATTATATTCATTTGCTGTAAAATGCAGACCAAATGAAATTCTTCACCTGTGTTTTGCTCTTCCAAGGTAACTCCAGGCCAGTGTTCTCCAACCTTGGGCCCCCAAATGTTTTTGGCCTACAACTCCCAGCTGGCTGGGCATGCTGGGAGTTGTAGGCCAAAAACATCACAGGGATGGGATACTTTCGTGCCCACATTCTCTGCTGTGCCTGAATTAAATCTAATCAGTAGCACTAGAAAGAAAGAAGAGGATTGAGAAGTTCTGGGTCAGAAAAGGAGAATTCAGAATTTGTGGCAACAAAAGGATACAAACTGAAAGATCCAGCAACATATTTTGTGCTGACTTTGAGACACAAAATTGCCACCTGCCAATTTACATAACAATAGCTGATTGACCTCCATTGGTTTTGCTCTTTTTAGCCATTAAGAATCAGGCAACAGGCCACTATATTCTGAACGGGAAAGGAGAGGGATCCAGCTCTCGTTCTTTCATTGATCTCGGCTTAGAGTGGGAGTACCACATAGATGATGACATAGAAACCCTGCAGACGGATGGGCCATTGTATGATGCCGTTGTTGTGTTGGTAAGTCACCCTGTGTTTGTTTTTGCATGTCATTTCCATGTGTGATGAACAGGGCTTGTGTCTCTGTCCCAAGCCAAAGAGAGACAAACTGGGAGTTTCGCTCACAAAGCCAGCGAGGACATCCGTCTTGCCGTGTTAGAATGACCTACCCAACTTGTGACCGTCTAGGCTGCAAGTGGCCTACTGCGACCAGGGGCTTGATAAGTTCTTGGTTTTTGCTGCTTGCCTGGGAGTGCAAAAACTGTGCATGTGTGTGGGGGGGTTCTCAAGCTCATAGTAGGGTGCAGCACAGAGCTGTTGGGCTGCCTTTGGCTTGGTGGGTCACCAGTAAACCCAGGCCATGCCATCCAGCTAGTGAGCTATGACAACACCCCACTGAAGGCAATGGAATGGAACTCTGGATCATAGAATCATAGAATCATAGAAAAGTAGAGTTGGAAGGGGCCTACAAGGCCATTGAGTCCAACCCCCTGCTCAAGGCCATTGAGTCCAACCCCCTGCTCAATCCAAGTCAAAGCATCCCTGAATAGAGATGGCCATGAATCTGTATTGTCCTGCCAAGTGATGAGGAGAATCTTGTAATATTTCTTCACCTGATCAAAAATCCATGGAAGCCAGGGACTAGCAAGGTAACAACAGCAACAACTTTAATGTGCATCTTTCTCACCATTTTTCAGGATGATACAGACGATCTAATTACCACATGGCTACATGTAGTAATGGATAGACAGCCACCACCACCAATTTCTCCTCCTCTGCCCCCCCCCCCCGGGAAATTGCTCAACTTATTCCAAACCAATGTATTAAATTGGACACTATCATTTTCCCAGTCGGGGGCACAACAGGTTCTGATCTCTTCTCAAACCACCTTGTGAGCATCCAAAAACCAAGCCAGAGAAGAACTGGGGTGGTGGTGGTGTCATAGTGCTTCCCTCTCATTTGAGTAGAGGATTATGAGTTGCCAAAGTTTGTATTTCAAGCCAAGGAATGATGATGTTCGGTGACATCTCCAGTTGCGTGCACACCATGATATGTTATCTCCGAGATGTGTGTCAGAATTTGTTTTATTATGCTATTGAATTATTGGCAAAGGGCTTGGGCTAAGCAATGAAGATTCGGTATTTGGATATGTTACCATCTACTCAACCATATCTACCTGTGCAGTCTGATCCTATGCATGCTTATTTTATTTATTTATTCATTCATTCATTTTCTATACCGCCCAATAGCTGAAGCTCTCTGGGCGGTGTACAACAATAATTAAAAACAAACAATAAAATAGTTAAAAATATAATTAAAACATTATGAAATTTTTTAAAACCAATTTTAATTTTTTTAAAAAAATAAGTTAATGAAAACACGACTGCTAAAACCAATTTACCACCCCACCATATACCATATAATTATTAAAAGCCTCAACGTAGAGGGCAGTCTTAACCTGGTGCCGAAAAGATATTATAGAGTTGGCGCCAGGCGGGCCTCAGGGGGGAGCTTGTTCCACAGTTGGGGGGCTACCACAGAAAAATGTTTCCTGGGAAGTAAGTTCCACTGAGTTCATACAAGTGTACATAGAACTGTGGCCTTGATAAGAACAACAGTAACAGCCTGTGACCCAGGCTTTGACTGGTGGGAATCCTGAAGCTCCCCTAAAAGCAGAGAAAGTTGGAGGGGTGTGTAGGCCAACACCTACAGAAGCAAGAGCCTCTGTGCACCTTTCTGCATTTCTTATTTAGCTCCACTTGTGCCTCATTTTATTTTATGTTATTTTTCTTTAAGTGGCAAATTGTCCCTAGAGCAGTGTTCTCCAACTGTGGGTCCCCAGATGTTTTTGGCCTACAACTCCCAGCATGCCCCAGCCAGCTATGCTGGCTGGGGCATGCTGGGAGTTGTAGGCCAAAAACATCTGGGGACCCACAGTTGGAGAACACTGCCCTAGAGGTTGAGAGGAAAGGGAACAGAGACCATTAGCCACTACATGCGCTAATACCTCATATTGTATTCATTTACTTATTATATTTATACCCCGCCTTATTTCCTGCAAGGAACCCAAGGCAGCTTATATAATCCTCCTCCTCGTCTTCTCCATTTTCTCCTCACAACAACTCCATGAAGTAGATTAGGCTGAGAGTCGGGGACTGGCCCAAAGTCACCCAGTGAGCTTCATGGCCAAGTGGGGACTAGAACTCGGATCTCCCGAGTCCCAGTCCAGCACTCCAAGCACTGCGCCACACTGGCTCTTGATAATGATACATGAAGAAAGGCAGCCAGAGGCTCTACAGCCTGGTTGGGGAACTGGTTGGGGGGGGGGCAGATGGCCCCTCCCTATGCAGCCCATCACAAGCTGAATGACATCAGAGGGAGGGCCCACAGCCTCTGACATCATTTGGTCTTTGGCTGATGTGCCGGGTGGATCATCCACTCAGCGCCTCAGCTGCGGACCTGGCTTCGCTGTGAGCAGGTTTGCCCCATTGGGTGAGGACACGGGGCAGGCAAAGCAGAGCCAGCCAGGCACCTCCTTCCAGTACCACTCGCCATCCTGACTGGGGCAGCAAGCAAAGGGAAGGGACAGATCCCAGATAACAAGGGGATTCCTCTCCCCACCTCCTCCCCAGGCTCCAGGAACCTCCAGCCAGAAGGCAGCTCCTGGTGAGCGGAGTGGGCCAGGCCCATGGAGGGAGCACAATCTTTTGTGGGTCAGATGGGAAACTTCTGTGGGCTAGGTTAGGCCCATGGGCTGCAGGTTTCTCACCACTGCTCTATGGTCTCCTCCAGCCACCGCTGCCTATCTCCAGAAAAGCTTCAGAAATCTCAGTAGGCAGAGCATGGCTTCCATGTAACTACTTTTGAAGTGATTCGTGTGATACGTAACCAAATTCTATCGTCACCCTCAGCCATGACTCAACTTTGTTCTAGATTGTACTGGCGGTCACGCTTCAGCCGCAGCAACAATCCAAGGGTCTGGCTAGTGCTAATCCCACAAAGCCTTCAGAATGAGTTGTTGTGTTTTCCTGAACATCCTAAGCAGTGGTGGTGCCCGCTCCCCATGTTTTTCGATCTGCCAATTTTGTACTGTTCGCTCATTCTTTTACAGATCATCCCTCAGGACAACGACACACAATCTAGCCTGACTTACAAATATATCATCCATGAGGATTCTGTGCCCAACGTCAACAGCAACAATGTACTTCAAGAGGAGCTGGACACGTTTGAGTGGGCTTTGAAGAGTTGGTCCCAGTGTTCCAAGCCTTGTGGAGGAGGCATGTTTTAATGATGGGGGTACTAAAGTCTGATAGGGGTTTTGCGTGCGTGTATTATGGACCAACACACAAATGGAGATAGATGGTTCAATCTCTTTCTA
>JAHFWL010000896.1:0-81170 GCA_021292165.1 Shinisaurus crocodilurus
ATTTCATTTTAGGAAATCTCTGTTAGTGGGTTGATTCAGGGTCCAATGAGCTGGTTTGGGAGAGGAAGGGAGCAAACAATTGGTGTGGGGGATGAAATGATTCTGTAACTGTTTCTCTTAGGAAAGCTGGCAGTGTAATCCCAGGGTCAGGTGAACAGGCACAGGGACTGTAAAACTGGCAGAGGGTGATTCCAGCTACTTGAAGGAAGAAGCCTCTCTGGACCACGAGGGACATGCCTGGCTTTGAAGGAATAAAGGACTTATGATCAGATATATGGAAAATTTTACTGCCTGAGTTAAACTCTTTTTGCTGTCTTCAGAATTCCTCTGATGTTTCATCTTGAGCACAGAACCTCCAAACTGACTTCATCATTTCACTTGAGGCAAGACTTAGACATGTTTGGACACCCCACACACACTCTTGACATTTTCCTGGTCTTTTGAAAATCTTCTGTTTCCTTCTAATGTGTTCCCAACAGCAAAGGCCAGTATTTTTTTTCTTTTTCTCCTGACTTGTGTGTTCTTCCACTATTCCCTTACCTCTTACCTTTTTTTTTTTTAATGGCGGTACCACCATCACCACCAAAGCTACTCTTCTCACTAACTCACAAATCCTAACACTGAGCCACTTGCTATAAACAACTGCATGGTACCAGGTATCTACTAGGTATGCATACTGGAGGCACAAATTGCTTTGCTTTAGAAAAAAATAAATAAAGTGCCTGCGATGTATAAATAATACCTAAGTGTGGTGAGTTTAAACCTTATTCAGAGTACACAGAGAGCTTTTCCTACATGAGGCATTTATTGTGTGCTCATGATTCCTTACTCATAGTTGTTTATGGTTTCTTAGATGATTTTGTGATCCCCCAGTTTTACTTAAGTTTTAAAAACCAAAAGTGTTTTATAGTGGGGGAAATGGGGTATTATTTCTGAAAGCGAAAGAAAAGGTAGTTTCCTATTTTTGTAATTGTGATATTCCACTATAGCACAATGCCACCTAGAGCCTATGTAGCAGAAAAACAGGAAAGGAAAAGCTCTTGTGCAGAGCTGAGCTCAATTCTGTGACAAAACCGAAAGTAGATACAGTGATTAACAGACTCGTGTAGAAAAGCTCTCACACACGCTCTTTGTTATTCTCTCTTCATAACTGAAACCTGAGCAGGGATGTTGAAGAGTCCTTGGTCTCGAGTCTCGAGTCGAGTCACGAGTCTTTGGACCTGAGTCTCGAGTCCGAGTCCAAGTCCTTGGTCCAAAATGGTGACTCACGAGTCACGAGTCCTGAGTCACTCCCAAAACTGACTCCACGAGTCCCTATTAAAATCAATGGGGTTTCCCCCCAACAAAATAAGGCTACTTCAGATGTGTGGCTTAAATAAATTCTAGGCACAAGTGTGCCTTTTTATTTCAAAACTCTGCAACTGATTTTGGCAAGAACAGACTAGGCAGACAAACCCAAAATAACCAGGCAGGCAGAGGCAGGCAGAGGAGGCAGGGAACCCCAAAGCAGGCAGGCAGGGGCCTTTGTCTTGGACAATTCAAACTGTGGAACTGGTTAAGAAGAGACCAGGCAGGCAGAGGAGGCAGGAAACCCCAAACAGGCAGGCAGAGGCAGCCAAACCCAAAATGTCTGACCCTAACCCTAACCCCCCACAACAACACATCAAAATAAATCTCAACACATCGTTGGGGCTGCGCTCCTGGTAGCTGTCCATAGTGGCCAAGCAGCGGTGCTCCTCGCTTCCATGCACTCTTCACCGGTGATCGCGCTCCTGGCACAGCCAGAAGACTCGTCAACAGCCCAGGGATGTTGACAAGTCCTTGGTCTCGAGTCCCGAGTCGAGTCTCGAGTCCCATTAAAAATATTGGGACTCGAGTCTGAGTCAAGTCAGAGGGGGGACTCAGTCCGACTCACGAGTCGAGTCCGAGTCCCCATCCCTGAACCTGAGACACCATTCTTTCTGGAAATGTCCTTACATTCATACTTGGAAGATAACTGACTAAACAGGTGCATAATGTTCCTTTTGGTTTGAGATTGTCTCAGAAGGCTCAAACCCTGACCTATGCATGTCATGGTGTTGCAAACAAAGACCTGCACAGCATAATTAGCCAGTGGAATATGACTGATGCACTGTGTTCTTTTCTTTTCTTTTTTTTTAATTAAAACCTCTTTGTCTCAAAATCCCAGACTTCATGATGAGTGATAACTGGGCTTCTCCTGACCACTTGTCCATATTGGACATTCCACATAGTAATGCATGGGAAATGTTAATTTCCACTTGAAAACACATTCAGATGCCATTCTCTGCTGTTTTTTCTCCTTTTGAATAGTTGTTAATATGTTACCCAGCACCACAAGCCAATAGCAAATGGCTTCTGAACATTAGTCACCCTGCATCTTGCCAGGGAGACAGATGAGTGGAGGGTACACTGGAATAGGAGCCAACTCAATTTGTGAATGATTACATCATCAGTGAAAAGAGACTTCTTGGGAATAGCTGGCCTTGTAGCGCCATACTTTACATAGTCATTTGGCACATTCATAATTATTACCCTAGATCAGTGTTTCTTCCCAAACTTGGGTCCCCAGATGTTTTGGCCTACAACTCCCAGCAATGGCTGGGGCATGCTGGAGCTGTAGGCCAAAAACATCTGGGGACCCAAAGTTGGAGAACACTGCCTAGACAGACATTGCCACAATTCCCATCAGCTGTGCAGGTGCATGCCTGATAGATTCCCAGGGTGTCCCTTTTCCAGCTTGTCAATACAATCCTTCAGACTGTGGAAGTGCTGGTCATATTTGGTTTATATAGTTCATTTAGTCATTTGTCTTATATACCACCGTAGTTCAGTGATACGAACCAGTAGTGTGAATTGTATACCACTGGGGCTCCTGTGAGAGCTGGACTGACCCGGGTTCAAAAGCTTACCTAAGCTAGTGACCCTCCGTCCCAGTCACGCAGACGGAAGGAGGAGATAACAGCAGTTAATAAAGATTAAAGAGTTTATTTTTAAGACCCAATTACATGGGATTAAGGCAAGCAATGCTGGCTTCTCTTACGCAGAAGAGATGTCCTCACTACATTGATTGCAGATTCAATCCAAGACCCCAGTGGCAAGGCTGAGATGAAGTGAAGTGACTGACCTGAAGTAGAAGTCTGTAGAACAAGTGGTCACTGTGTCAACAAGTGTCTTACTTTATAGTCAGACCCTTTACCTATACATAGGATATTACTCACCAGTTATATAACCTGTTATTCTAACCTGTTTACTCCAAACTTGTTGTCCCATGGTTGCTGACTCATAAACCTTGAGACTATGTCTGGTGACAGAAGACCTTGTGTACTTCACCTCAAGAGACATCCTCCATGTCAGGTGACAATCCTGATGTCAGGTGACAATCTCGTTCTGCCCATGCAAAACCTAACAGCTCCTTGGGGGGGGGGGGAGGCAGCTCGTGGCTGCCAAAAGTGGGGATCGGGAAAGGCGGCTTGACAACTGCTTTTCACTATCTTTAAAAAAAAAGTTTGGTTTTTTTAATGACAAGCATAGCAAGCCCGAAATGGCTTGCGGCAGCTGCAGGGAGGTAGGGGAGCCTTTGCCAGCTATCCCCAATTGCTGCTCGGGAACTATGGGGGTGGCTGGCAATGTGGTTGCCAGCTAGCCACTTGGCTAGAGCAGTAGGCCATTCTGCCGCTCTTGCCAAGGGGCTCTTTTGTTTTAGGGCTTGACCATGGCTTGGTGTGTCGACCGGGTTCGGACAACATGCTAAGGCGTAGTGGCTAAAATAAACCCTAGAACAAGCCATGGCTATGAAGGGTGGTTTCTGACTAAACCCTAGCAAGCCATCCTGTGTTCGAACAACACACTAAGCCTCTCTGGCTTAATAACCACAGCAGCTTAGAGTGTTGTGCGAATGCAGTCAGTGTTCCTTAGCCGCGGCTTCGAAGCCATGGTTTGTTCTATGGTTTATTATTATTTATTTTATTTCTATACCGCCCTATAGCCGAAGCTCTCAGGGCTCTCCAACCTTGGGTCCCCAGATATTGCTGGACTACAGCTCCCAAAATCCCTTGCCATTAGCCATGCTGGCTGGGTATGCTGGGAGCTGTCGGCCAGCAACATCTGGGGATCCAAGATTGGAGAGCCCTGCTTTAGAGGCTAAGATCGAGGCAATTCGAGATTGGCCTCACCTCATGACCAAGAAGAAAGTACAGTCCTTCCTGGGGCTGGCAGGCTATTATCGAAAATTTGTTCCACATTTCAGTCAGCTGGCTGTCCCCCTAACCAAATTGTGTAAGAAGAAGAAGCCTCTCAAGGTTCAGTGGACGAGCACCTATCAGGCAGCCTTTGAAGGGCTGAAGGCATGTCTCATGGCGGCTCCCATTCTGCAAGCCCCTAATTTTGATTACCCCTTTGTTGTGCAAACTGATGCCTCAGAAGCGGGAATGGGGGCCGTCCTGCTACCAGAGTGGGGAGGGCAGGGGTTGTGCCCCATTGTATACCTCAGCAAGAAACTCCTACCCTGGGAGCAAAATCTAGCTACAGTCGAAATTCCAGCTGCAGACCCACCATTCCCCATTGTGCTGGCTGGAAAGGCTCCAACCAGAAGCTCCTGCGGTGGAGCCTAGCCTTGCAAGATTTTGATTTTTCGGTTGTCCACATTCAGGTTAAAGAAAATGTGCTGGCAGATGGTTGTCAAGGGATTTTCTTCAGGGTGAAGGTAGATGAAATGTGGGGAATCTAGAAACCCTGATTTCATCTTCCCAAAGCGAGGGATGTGAAGAAAAGCATACAGTGTAACCTGTGTCCTTCCTCACCAAACACATGTAAATAAGTATAATCTCAGCCAGAGGCTGAGAATCTCCTGTGAACTGTACATAGTTTCTCCTGGGGGCCCTGTGTTGCCTCAGAGTTTGCGGTGCATTTAATGCAAATGTCAATCAAGCACTCTAGGTATGGTCAGGAAGTCACCATTTTGACACCTAAGAGCCACCCCCCCCCCATACGTAGCCCGGACGAATTAATCATGATTGGCCAAGAGACAGTCGGGCTATCGAAGGGAGGGGCAGGAGAAAATCACTATACGGTCAGCTGTGGCTTCTGGGCTTTGTTGTTGTCTTGGTGCCCAGGAGCACGGCAGGCTCAAGGTACTGCGAGTCCAGAACAGAGCAACCCCCAAGCCAAAGTGTAAGTGCCTGGGTATTCTAGCATGAGAATTAGTTCGTTATTTTGTAGCTCTGATGGTGTGTAACAAAGTATCTCTTTCTGTCAATTTCCCTTCCATTATCTCCCACCTAATTTGTAACTGACTACCCCAAATATGTAAACTTTCCTTTGCTTTCCCCTACACAGTGTGTGTGGTTTCTCTGTTAGTTCAGTGCTAAGTCCAGTGTCCGAGACCCGGGGCTGGATTCAGGGCGAGTTGGTTTTGAGATGACAGAATCAAGGCTGGCGATTTGTAGCCTTTGATCTCTCATCCATAATCAAAGAACTGGGTGCAGTTCTACACACACACACACACACACACACACACACAATGTTTAAATATTATTGATGGTTTCATTCTATTTTTAAAATATAACAACAACAACAACAACAACAATTTGCACCTACCAGGTGTTTGGAGCTTCACCAATTTGTGAAGCCACCCATTGAGGCAGGGATGGGGACTCGGACTCCAGGACTCGACTCGGGAGTTGGACTGAGTCCCCCCTCTGACTCGAGTCCCACTATTTTAAATGGGACTCGAGACCAAGGACTCTTCAACATCCCTGGGCTGTGCCAGAAGGAGTGGAGAGAAGTGCGATCGCCAGCGAAAATTTTATTTTTTTAAATCATTTTCCTAAAATGCAACCTTTCAGACATTTTAGGTTTGGCTGCCTCTGCCTGCCTGCTTTGGGGTCCCCTGCCTCCTCTGCCTGCCTGGTTATTTTGGGTTTGGCTGCCTGGTCTGTTCTTGCCAAAATCAGTTGCAGAGTTTTGAAATAAAAAGGCACACTTGTGCCTAGAATTTATTTAAGCCACACATCGGAAGTAGCCTTATTTTGTTGAGGAAAAACCCCATTGATTTTAATAGGGACTCGTGGAGTCAGCTTTGGGAGTGACTCGTGACTCGTGAGTCAACATTTTGGACCAAGGACTCACACTCGAGACTCAGGTCCAAAGACTCGTGACTCGACTTGTGACTCAAGACCAAGGACTCTTCAACATCCCTGCATTGAGGCCACTCAAAATTTGTCAGCCCCTGCAGATAGCTTTGATCTAAAATACTGCAAGTTGACTTTACATAAGATATCTATTTCAGAATTTGCAAATGGAGAAGACTTCAATACATCACTCAGCATTTAGAGCAGGTGTGGGCAACTTGTTGCCCTCCAGATGTTTTGCCCTACAACTTCCATCAGCCCGAGCCAGCATAGCTAATGGTGAGGGCTGATGGGAGTTATAGGCCAAAACATTTGGAGGGTCAAAAGTTGCCCATCCCTGCTTTACAGCATGGCAGTACCAAGTATGCAAATAATTTTGCTCTTAGTAAAATTTAGGAATATGATCTGATTGAATGAAAATCAATGAAATGAATGTAAAGCAGGATGCATATATTAATATTTTTAATTTATTGTAAATTCTTTATTTCTGAATCTGGCAAGTATGCTTAGCATGTCACTGTAAACTGATTAATTTGTGGTGTCAGGGTGTGGATTTTTGCAGTGAGATTGTGAATCCTCATAGGGTAAGATTGCAACATAATTCACTGGGGAGAAAGAAAACACCATGGGCATTCCTATTAAGGAAAAGATGGCCTTTAAGAGTAGTGGGCTCTGCCTCCTGCGAAGGCTCTGCCTATACTGTTCCTTCTTTGCCGCTTCCCCTGCCACCCCCCTCCCCTGGGCTTCCTTGGAGCAGTGAGTTGAGAGCTCTGAAGTGTATCTGAGCAGAAAAGGCAAAGGAAGGGAAAGAAATCTTTTCATCTAAAAGGTTACATTTGTCCTACTTCCTCCCATCGCTAGCAATTAACTTGAAGGGAGACATCACCACTAATTGAGCAGTGGAGATCAGGGCCAACAATTAGGTCTTTTGATGAGAAAGTGTTCAAGAGGGACTGATCCAAGGCCTTAAAATTATACGAAGCTGTTTCTATGGCAATGGAACTTTCCTCTCCTGGTCTTCAGACCACAGAAATAACACCAAAGAGAAGGTGGAGAGAGAGATGGGGGGAGGGGGGAAAGATTTCCCTGATTAACAATTTAATGAAAAATAAAATAAGATTCTTTCCAAACTCAATCGATGGGAGAGGTAATGTCTGCCAGCATCAATGGTAGTAGGAGAATCGACATCTTTCCAAGACCACAAATCTATTGCTGCAGCAACATGCTGAGAGAACTTGCTGCGGCCCTGCCGTTTGGTAATTAGGTAGCGGCTGAACACAGGGAAACGTGAGGGCTATATTCAGAGCACAGATCAAAGGAGCTGCCCATCAAAGCATTCCTCACTTGACGTCTCCAACAAACTTCACTTCAGTAGCATGTTACTCCTCCTGTCCTTCGTGCCTGCCTTTATTATTCTTTTAAGAAATACTTTTAACTTAATTATTTAGTGAATGCCTTTGTAGCATAAATATGCACAAGACAGAGAAAATGCACCCATACTGGAATGCACAACATAGTACTAGGCAGTGGTTATCAAACTGTGAGTGAAGCTCCTATTCATTTCAATGGGGCTCACACAGCAGACTATAAATGTGGATTGTAGCCATTGCTTGGTCCCCATTTTAAGCATAGAAGTGTTGTCTATGCACACCCATTTTAGGGCTCTAAGGTCAAACATACTTTTTGACTGTTCCTTGAATGTCCCTGTTTTCTGTGTTTAAGCAAATGGCCACAGAATTGTTCTTTTAGAGCAGTTTACCAAGTTCCTGACTGTCAGAGCAATAAGACAATGGAATCAACTACCTAGGGAGGTGGTGGGCTCTCCCAGTCTGGAGGCATTCAAGGTGCAGCTGGACAGACATCTGTCAGAGATGCTTTGACCTAGATTCCTGCATTGAGCAGGGGGTTGGACTCGATGGCCTTGTAGGCCCCTTCCAACTCTACTTTTTCTATGATTCTATGATTCTATGATTCTTTTTCTGCAACAGTGCGGTGTAAGGGGGCCAGGTGTCTGTGCAAGGTTTGCGGTGGGTGGGCTGAGGAGCTCCTGACACAGCCTTCTGTTGGCAACCCCCCCCCCCCCAAAATGTGATTATATATATTGAAGCCTGGGGGAAAGAAAATGAAGAGACAAGGCATCTTCTTGGGACAATAGGTTTTAAGTGGGGATTTTAAGAATGGGAGATATGTGGCATCATCACATAGGTTTTCTGGGTGGGAGTTCCTAGCACAAGGGGCAGCAAAGAATTGTCAGAATATTTTAAGCAATCAGGAGACTTTGGGACCATTCAGGATGGTAGAGCTGAAGAAACAAGGATCATCAATAGGGATACATTGGAATTAGGGTTGCCATGTCTTTGGGTTTTAAAAAAAAAACTACAGGGAGGGAGTAAAATCTCAGGATAAGGAGCCAGAATCTAGGGAGCAGGCTATTTTCTGCTTGGCTTGATGAGAGTGTGTGCATTAGGCTCTATCTTGAGCTATCAGGTACAGTTAGAGTCTGTACCTAGTGATCCACTAGATGCCATCCTCTGCCCCCACCAGACTCTACCCCATCCCACTGGCTCCACCACCTGATCTACCAGGTACCACTCCTTAGCTTACCTCCCATGCCAAATAGCAGTTTTGGGGGCTGTGATTTTCATTACATTCTGTGGTGCAGAATGAAAGGGTTAGCCCCCCCCCACATGCCACAATCCATATCCCCCCCACACACACACACACAGCTGCTACTTGCAGTTAAAAAATATTCACGCAACTGCAAGTTACACATTTAGCATGATGTTTATTTTGGTTCAAAGACTTGAAATATTTAAGCTGAGAATCCCAGATTCTAAATGGAATCCACAGTCTTGTTTTCATAACCTTCCTGTCCGGACAGGATCCAGCTTTCCACATACAGGAATATACATGAGCCCTGTTTGGGCATTTACGTGAGTGCATGAGGGCTTAAAGTGGGTAGAGAGACAGGTTGGTGCATGCTGGCCCCCACCCCCTACGTCTCCAGGTGTGCTGGCCCTGCCCCCCTCCCCCAAGTTCAGACCTTGCCATGTTGAATCAGTAAGGTCGGAAAGGGAGTCCTGCTCACAGTCACTTGCCTTATCAGGGTTCCTGATCACGCAGCAAGCTACTTTTCAGATGCTGCCAACTCAACCAGGTAAGATTGGGACTGAGGGGGACAGGGCCAGCACACTAGAGATGTAGGCCAGCATGAACAGCCCCACCACTCTACACACTTTAAGCTCTCATGCATTCAGGCAAATGCCTGAAAAGGGCTATACATAAATACAAATTAGGACAGACTGCTTTGTAGCCTTCATAGTCTCCCAAAATGGAGTTTGATCCATAGGCCAATATATGCTTGAATTCATAATAGGAGGCAAGATCATACAACCATAGAATCATAGAAAAGTAGAGTTGGAAGGGGCCTACAAGGCCATCGAGTCTAACCCCCTGCTCAATGCAGGAATCCAAGTCAAAGCATCCCTGACAGATGGCTGTCCAGCTTCACCTTGAATGCCTCCAGATTGGGAGAGCCCACCACCTCCCTAGGTAGTTGGTTCCATTGTCTTATTGCTCTGACAGTCAGGAAATTTTTCCTGATGTTTAGGTGGAATCTGGGTTCCTGTAACTTGAGCCCATTATTCCATGACCTCCACTCTGGGATGATCGAGAAGAGATCCTGGCCCTCCTCTGTGTGACAACCCTTCAAGTACTGGAAGAGTGCGATCATATCCCCCCTCAGTCTCCTCTTCTGAAGGCTAAACATGCCCAATTCTTTTAGTCTCTCCTCATAGAGCCTTGTTTCCAGTCCCTTTATCATCCTTGTTGCCCTCCTCTGAACCCTCTCCAGTTTGTCTACGTCCTTCTTAAAGTGTGGTGCCCAGAACTGGACGCAGTACTCAAGATGGGGCCTAACCAGTGCTGAGTAAAGGGGAATTATCACTTGACTTCACGTGATTTGGAAGATATACTTCTATTAATGCGGCCCAAAATAGCATTTCCCTTCTTTGCAGCCACATCGCATTGCTGGCTCATATTCAGCTTGTGATCTACCACAATTCCAAGATCCTTCTCACTCATAGTATTGTTGAGCCAAGTGTCCCCCATTCTGTAACTCTGCATTTGGTTTCCTTTTCCTAGGTGCAGCACTTGGCATTTATCCCTATTAAATTTCATTCTGTTGTTTTCGGCCCAGCGCTCAAGCCTATCGAGATCGCTTTAAATTTTGTTTCTGTCTTCCAGAGTATTAGCTGTTCCACCCAACTTTGTGCAAATTTGATAAGCATTCCCTGTACCTCCTCATCCAAGTCATTAATAAAAAATGTTGAAGAGCACTCCCTCTCTTGCCTTGTGCTACCCCGCTCGTGACCTCTCCCCAGTTTGAGAAGGAACCATTGATAAGCACTCTTTGAGTCCGATTCTGTAGCCAATTGTGGATCCACCTGATAGTTGTTCCATCTAGCCCACTTTTAGCTAGCTTGCTAATCAGCATATCATGAGGCACTTTGTCGAAAGCTTTGCTGAAGTCCAGATATATTATGTCCACAGCATTCCCACAGTCCACAAGGGAGGTTACCCGATCAAAAAATGAGATCAGATTAGTCTGACAGGATTTGTTTTTTGACAAATCCATGCTGGTTTCTACTAATCACTGCATTGTTTTCAAGGTGCTTGCAGACTGACTTCTTTATCATCTGCTCCAAAATTTTCCCAGGGATTGATGTCAGACTGACTGGCCTATACAGTAGTTCCCAGGTTCCTCCTTCTTGCTCTTTTTGAAGAGGGGAACAACATTTGCCCTCCTCCAGTCATCTGGCACTTCACCTGTCCTCCATGATTTCTCAAAGATAATAGACAGTGGTTCTGAGAGTTCTTCTGCCAGTTCCTTTATTACTCTAGGATGCAGTTCATTAGGCCCTGGAGATTTAAACTCTTTCAAAGTAATCAGGCGCTCCTTGACCATTTGCCTATCAATTTCAAGCTGCAATCCTGCCCCTTCAGTCTGCACTTCAGGTTTGCCAGGGGGGTCATAGACTCTCTTTTGGGAGAAGATCAAGCCGAAGTAGGAATTACTTCTGCCTTTTCTTTGTCTTCTATTATCAATTTGTCATCCTCATTGCGTAGTTGAAGCACCATTTCTTTCCTCTGTCTTTTACTGTGCATGTATCTGAAGAAAGCTTTCTTGTTGTTTTCAGCATTCCTCGCTAGCCTCAGCTCATTCTCAGCTTTAGCCTTCCTGACACTATTCCTGCAGTTCTGTGCTACCTGCCTGTACTCTTCCCTTGTAGCCTGTCCTTCCTTCCACTTCCTATACGTGTCCTTTTTTGTTTTCAGGTCATCTTTGAGTTTATTGTGAAGCCACATTGGCTTCTTCTGTTGCCCTCTGCCTTTTTTCCTTGTGGGAATTGTTTGCAATTGTGCCTTTAAAATTTCCTTTTTAAAAAACTCCCACCCATCCTGGGCTCCTTTTCTCATTAGAGTCGCTTGCCATGGGACCTTACTTATCATTGTTCTGAGTTTGTTAAAATTGGCTTTCCTAAAATCCAGGGTACACGTTTGGCTACACTCAGCTTTTGCTTCCTTTAGAATCAAGAACTCAAATATAACATGGTCACTTTCCCCCAGAGTTCCCGAAACTGCCACTTTATCCACTAACTCGTCTCTGTTGGTTAGAATCAGGTCAAGGATAGCTGATCCTCTAGTTCCTTCCTCCACTTTCTGTAGGAGGAAGTTATCAGCAGCACAACTCAGGAATTTCTTGGAGGGGCCATGTTTGGCTGAATAAGTCTCCCAACAGATATAGGGGAAATTGAAGTCACCCATTACTACCACATCATGCCTCCTTGAAACAATGGCAATTTGCTTTTCAAAAGTTTCATCCTCGTCTTCTCCTTGATTGGGTGGTCGGTAGTAGACTCCAACCGCCATGTTCGTTTTATTCTTTGCCCCATTTATTTTAACCCAGATGCTCTCAATGGGGCTGCCAAGCTCCTCTTCCTGTATCTCTATGCAGAGATATGTATCTTTAACATACAGCGCAACTCCACCTCCCTTTCTGTTGCTTCTGTTCCTTTTGAACAAGTTATACCCTTCAATTGCTGTATTCCAGCCAATGGAGTCATCCCACCAGGTTTTAGTTAACCCTATCAAGTCATATTTGCCCTCATGTATCAAGAGTTCAAGTTCGTCCTGTTTGTTACCCATACTCTGGGCATTAGTATAGAGACATCGAAGATTGTAGAGACTTTTCTACTTCAGAGTAACCCCTGAAAACAAGTGCTGTTTGCTATTTTGTTTTTGTTTGCTCAAGTATGGTATCCTACATTAGGGCTGGGCGGACTGGTGTTGCCTCTGATTATTGAAGTTCACTCCATTCTTCCTGTCACCTTCACTAATATAAATCTGGAAACAATCAAGCTGACCAAAAGAAATTTATATGAAGCAGGGGAGGGCGACCTCCAGCCTGTGGACGTAATCCAGCCTGTGCTGAGGCCCAATCCAACTTGTGGAGGGGTAAGCACCCTCCACGGTCCCTGGCCCCTGCCTTCCCCAAGCCCTGTCCCCTCCTAAAGCTGTGGTGCAAGGGGGAATCTCAGAGAGAACCTGGGGATTCCCCTGCACCAGTTTCCGCACCACTCATGCACTGACTGGGACACACGCAGGACGGAGTAGCCCAGCTCAGCCGGTGTTTGTAGGAATCGGCTCCCGCAAGTATGTCCTGGGCTGGCCAAGTCCCTTTCTCCATGTGGAGAGAGGCCCATGCCTTTCTGTATGGATATTTTTTTTAAGTGGGTAGGTTGGGGTGGATGATGTCATGTGGGAGGGGAGGGATTTCAGGGGCGAGGCCCCGCCCATCGACATTATCTGGCTATAATATAAAGGATCTAAGGCTCCTAGATACAATGTTGTATTTTGGAACATTCAAACCCCAGTGCTGCAGTGATGCCAGTATTGATCTCCTGATTGGGCTTTCACACTCTCCATCATAGGTGCTGGTCGTCGACCATAATAAATATATTCATTCATTCATTCACTCTCCATCATTTCCTAAGAACTGCTAATAAAGGCAATTATGAGGTAGGGTGGAAAAGAGAGAAAATATTCTTCTGTCCACCTTGCTTAGCCATACACTCCAAACTTCCTGTGAAGATTGCACGTCTACTGTGATACTTGTTCACATACTCAGCCCATCACCTGGCTTCCTCCCCTACCTGTTTTCTTTTTGGGATGGTTACAAATGAAGGGTCTACAGCTGAATATGAACCAGGCATAAGCCATTGATCCCAAGTTTTTGCAAGGCCACGTCCACTTACCACATCCATCAGAAACTGCTGTTCCCTGCCATGTGATGCTGAGCTGGTGAACGGTGGGGTGGGGGTGCGTCAAAGACCCCTGTAGAGCTGTGAGTGGGAGGCATGGAAGGGAAGTCATTTCATAAGCCTTTTCTTGCACACAGGTTAAGCTGACTCTTCAGGAACAGTTCATGTTCTTCATTAGACTTGTCAACCCATCTGTTCCATGCTAAAAAAAAAAAAAAACCCCAAACAAATCTGGATCCGTCCCCCCCTTTCCAAGGCAATGTTAGTGCTTAGCTAACATTTTTTTAATTAATGGGGGAGGGTGGAGAGGTGATGCTTGGAGCTGTCCCTCATTTAACAGGAAACATTTTCACAACCAACAAAACATTAATTCTTGCCAATGGAATTCTGATCACCCCATTTCAAAAGTGTGTGATTTTGTGATAGAACTGGGAAAAAGACAAGCAAATTGATCTAGGGCAGTGTTCTCCAACCTTGGGTCCCCAGATGTTTTTGGCCTACAACTCCTAGCTACGCTGGCTGGGGCATGCTGGGAGTTGTAGGCCAAAAACATCTGGGGGCCCAAGGTTGGAGAACACTGATCTAGGGAGTGGAGAAAGGGCTAAAGTGAAACGTTGGGGATGTTTTAATTTAGAAAAAAGATGACTAGGAGGTGATATAAGTGTTTATTAATTATGCATGGTGTGGAGAAAGTGGATAGAGAGAATTTCCCCCCCTTCATCACATTAGAGCTTAGGGTCACACAATGAAATGGATGGGCTGTAAATTCAGGCCAAGCAATGCACTTCTTCTCTCACCCACATGCACAACTCATAATTAAGGCTACAATCCTAAACCCAATTCCTAGGGATTAAGGCCCTTTGAATAGAGTGGGACATACATGGGATTGCACTGAAACATATAAAATTGACTGCCACGAGATGCAGTCAATTTTGCCACTGGCATAAAATTGACTGCATCTTATTTATGCCACTGGCATAAATTACTATACTATAAGGGAAATAGTCAAATTTGTGGAGGATAGATCTATCAATTGCTATCACCATTCGTTCCAATAGCAAACTCTGGCAGTTGAGTGTCAACAGGACTGGAGTCAAAATGGGGCCTCCAACGAACAAGAGTACCTTCTTTCTCCATGCTTGGGGAACCCTGAGGTTTGCAGAAGTATATTTAAAAAAACCCTCTAAAAAATAAAACTGTGGAGAGAAAGCTGGACCAGACACACACACCCACACCGCCACCTGCATGACCTCTGCCTAGGGCAGAGGTAGTTCAGTTCCAAGCAGTCATTTGCATCAGCCTACATTTGCATTCACCTCAATGGGACACATCTGCATGCACCCCAATGGTTCCCCCCCAGCAGTGTCAAAGAGCTGCCAAAAACCCTCACGCACCCGAGGGGCACCAGGATTCCCCGGCAGTCTCAAAGAGCTGCCAAGTACCCTCAAGCACCAAGGGGCGCCAAGATCCTGAGTGGGAAAAACTGGTTCAGCCTGTCAGCTGTAGGGGAGGGGGGAGCAAAGAGACGGGGTAAAAGGGGGTCGCTGAGCCCCAATAGGTTTGGAAGCAAGGTGTAGGACTGCACGGAACCGGTCCATGACTCCGGTCAGGACAAGCCTCGCAACCCCGAGCAGGACACTCAGTGATTGGCTGTAAGTTAGAACAACTTACGGTGAGACTCTTTCTAGGAAACTTAGATTCTCTGAGGTCAATACTGCCTGTGTAATTTCTGCAAGCCTCCTTTAGGCTGAATGTGTATTGGAGCTGCACGCTCCATTAAGTTTTATAGATTGTTCTTGTTTACGGTGGAGTTCTTATCTGAAAACTTTGCCACGCTCAATTAAAGGTGATATAAACAAAATCTCTGCCTGTCTGCTGTAAGCTTTCGCTCTATGTCTATTGATAGCGGTTGCCCTCAGTTCACCCGGGAACCGATTAAGGGGAGTTTTTTCAGTACCAGTTAACCCGTTAACTCCCAAACTCACGCAAAAGGACCGGCGGCGGTCCTTCACAAAAACCTTATGGTCAAGCACCACAGAAACCAGGAAGGCTATGCATGCAGTCACAGGGAGGAAACAGGAGGGGAATGCCAAACATATGTGCAATGTACAAAGTCAATTAACTAAACTTCTGGATGCTGTTAAAATGAAGTGACAGCAGGTAAGCGTGGAATCTCACAGGGCCTACACAAAAACACCAACATCCTGGGAGAGGAGCAGTCCTCTCCCTGCCTTTCAAACCTCTCTGAAACTGGTGGCAAGGTCTGGCATTTAGCAGCAATGATGCATTCTTTGCTGCTGCTGCTGCTGCTGCTGCTGCTGCTGCTGCTGCTGCTGAGACAGGCTGGGGAGGTAGGACACATTCGTATGTCGTCATCTGAGCACATGAACAGTGGAGTGGTGCTGTGCTGAAGATTTCTCCCACATTTTGTTAAACCATTCTCATTCAATTTGATGGAAAAGTAATTACTTTCGGGGGGGATATTCAAAGGAGAAGAAAAATTTCTGAGTAATTCTCATGGGTTGGGTTCAAGTTACCTTACTTATGAGGTGGATGCGGAGTGTGTGTGAGTGTCCTGCATTTCATTGTACACTGTCTGTAGCCTCTTTGGCTTCCTGCACTTCAGTTAAAGACATCATGAGGCTATTCCTCCCATAGGGCCTTTTCAGATCAGGAAGCGCAGGCAGGCTGGGAGGCTGCAGAGCAATGGAGAAATGCATAATAGGAAGATAAAATACACACAGCACCCTTGGCCACCTCGCAGTGATTAGGTAAATTCAAAAACACCACCAAAATAAATTCAGAATATATTATGAAATGTCCTGAGATTGAGGCAGGAAAATGGAGGCCTCTTTCATGGGAAAGAAAACCTCCAGAAAATCAGAGTACAGATTTTGGAACAATACTAGCTCCACCTATTCCCTGGAGATAGACACAACACTGCCCCTTTCACACATGCACTGTGAAGGATGCAAAGTGGAGGCTAGGCTGCCAGCACAGCTGAGCTGTTGTCATTTGCAGTGGCACGCACGCACACAGACAGACACACACACACACCCTTAGAAAAAAAATAAAACCTGTGCTGCAACCCCTGCCAATGGTGGACCCTAGCTGTGGGGAAACTATTGGAGAACTCCTCCTCTCCCTGGAGGAAATCGGTGAAATTCCTCTGCCCGCAAATCGGGTGGAGAATTCCAAGAGGCTGTTTGTACAGAGTACAGCAGAATACATATGTACAGGGGGTGGAGATCACACACAGAGAAAGGCATATATTTTTTCATAGAGATAGGCTTGCCCTTTCCCTAAGAAATTCCCAGGTGCTTCTAGATGGAGGGCTTCTAGCACTACCAAAAGGCACTGTGCAGCTATTCTTTCTTTCCTCCTTAATGGATTTTCTGTGGTAAGAAAAAGGGTGAAAGAAGCAGTTGGAAAACATGAGAGGGGTTACAAAATGAAAGACAAACTTATCTGGACTCCGTGAATGAGGCAGGACAATTGTCTGGAAGCATACCCAGAGTCAGAATGCAAAAGGAAATGTTAGCTGGGGGAAAAAACTGGAACAGGAGGGAGGAAGGGAGAAGGAAGCGGTCTCTTTCAGAATCAAACAGCTTAAGGCAGCCTTCTCCAGCCTGGCCTCCTCCAGCTATCTGGGATGTCATTTCCTGTCAGGCCCAGCCAACCCCATCCCCCTCACACCTGCATTGTGGAGGATGCAAAATGGGGGCTACGCTGCCATCATAGATGATCAGGGATTATGGGAATTGTAGTCCAAAACATCTGGAGGGCAGCAGGTTGGGGGAGACTGGCCTGGAGGAAGGCATGACTGGCTGGTTGGCTGCCACCTTGAACTGGATAATTTCTTTAAAGAGGGTGGTGCTGCATTGCAAAATTTGAGTCCCATTGGTCCCCTCTAATAAATAGCAAACTCAGATATATGAGTACCTGCAGGATTGGAGCCAAAACAGACCCAGTGAGGAACAAGAGGGCAGTATTACTCAATATTACTCTCTTCACATCTGTAGCCTTCCCAGTGTCCATCCACTTATTCCACAGATTGGTCAAGTTTGCTCCCAAAGCTCTAAATGCCTTTCTAAAATGTTCAGGCCCTAACCTGAATCTCTGAAATACTGCTTCCTTAAACATGTTATAGGTGATAGGATTATCTATGGGCAAAGTTTGGTATATCTCAGCCAGCTCAGGTTTAATTAAACGAGGAATACAATGCATATATTCTGCTTTTGGGAGCTCCCAGGCCTGTGCTGCTCTCTCAGAATTGCTTAGGAATAGTTCTGGATCATCTCCTGAGGTGAAAGGGCTAAAGTCTTTTGGTGAAATCTTTCTAGTTTTCAAAGATTCACTCTCGACAGCCTTCCATTTCTCCTCAGATTTAAATTTCTCTCGTTCTAAGAACAATCTTTCTGCCTCAAACTGCCTATCTTTTTCTTTTTGCTCCCAATCCCTCGCTTTCTCCTCAGCTTGAAATTTTATCTTTTCTGCCTCAAATTCCATCTCTCTTGCTTTCTCCTCAGCCTAAAATTTCATCTCCTTTGCTTTCTCTTCAGCTTAAAATTTCATCTCCCTCTCCCTTTGTTCCATTTCCTTCTCCCTTAATCTGTTTTGTTCTCTCAGGATTTCTAAATAACTGGGATCTGCCACACCTGGATTAGGTATTTCAAATATTCCCTCAGGTTCTTGTGCTGGGTATCTAATTAATATCACTTTCAATTCCTCCACCATTTCCCCCTCATGTTGTAACTTCAGTTGTTTACATTTCTCAATCAGTGCTTCCTTTTTTAAACTCCAAATTTCTGCCATACTGGATTACAGTACTGTTTAATTTCTCTCACAAATTTCCCTCCCAATTGTAGAGATTTAAACTCCTTCACACAGAGACTTGTTACTGTAACAGCAGACTTGGCCTCTGACCTCAGCCAGCACCTGCCTCTGAATGTTTTCCCTCACAAGAGAAATATTGTAACATATTACATTTTTCATCTTAAAAAAGCTACTCTGGGCCCCCTCTATGCTAACTTTTATTTCATTATTAGGAGGATCCCACTGCTCATTCAACCAAATTCCAAGATATTTATATTTATCAACCTGCTCCACATTTTCCTTTTGAATTTTTAACTGTTTTTCTTGGACTACTTGCCTTTTACTAATTCTCATGTACTTGGGTTTCTTAACATTCATTTTTAGATGATGTTCATTACTTACTTCACTGACTTTATCAAGTAGTCTTTGTAGACCATCAGCTAGCAATACTGTATCATCTGCATATTGACATTGGGTATTGATAATCTCTCCATTAACAATGATACCATCATTTAAATGGGCAAGTGCTTCTTTAAAGATGTTCCCCCAGTACAAATTAAAAAGCAATGGTGAAAGTATACATCCTTGTCTTACTCCTCTTCGTATTTCTATATCCTCTGTCATCTGATCATCAACTTTCACTGCAGCTTTTTGTTGCCAGTACAAGTTTCTGATTATATGAATACCTCTTGAATCAAGACCTTTGTTTACCAACAACTCGATTAACTTGTCATGTTTCACTTTGTCAAAAGCTTTCTCATAGTCAATAAAGCAAGCATACACATACACATTCATATCCCATGAGGTTATCCACACACTTTTTTTGGTTACCTCTTTTAGATCTAATTTAGCATCTATAGAATTGGGTTTGGAAGGATTCTCATGGGTAGATACATGGGGGGAGGGGATGCATCAAAATGTGTCTTCAATGTCACATATTGGAAGATTCAAGAGCTAGCAAAAATCCAAGAATGAGTTTAAAGAATAAATTAACACTAGGCAAGTTGCATTAGCTGGGACTTGGGGGTGCTCTGATCCCACAAGGCTGCATCTTCCGTACACCTTGACTGATGAGGGCCTATCCTATATCACTTTGCTAAACCATTTAAGAACACATTTATACTGAGAGCATTTCCAGTGTTTACATAGTAAGGAGTAGTTCTGCTGGTCTTTTATACACTATGTGCTAAAATACACCAGGGTGGGGGGAGGTGCTTGCTCAAGAAAGATGTCTAGAGAGAACAAGGGTGTGTGTTCCTGAAATAATGAATGAGTCTCTCTTCATGTATCAGTCTAGAACAGTATTCTCCAACCTTGGGTCCCCAGATGTTTTTGGCCAGCTATGCTGGCTGGGGCATGCTGGGAGTTATAGGCCACAAACATCTGGGGACCCAAGGTTGGAGAACATTGGGCTAGAAGCACAAGTCACTTGCAGGGAAAGACACTAACATTTGAGGTTTCAGTACAGGTACGCAAAGACATCTTGGGGAAGCACAGTGTCAGGGCCTGGCCAAACCAAAGACCTTGAAAACTCAGTAGCTAGCCTAGAAAGCTGAGACTGAAGTGCAGCAGGCGGAAGGTCTCCATCTGTTCACCAGGCAAGGGCCAAACAAAAGGCCAAGTTCCCAGTGATATACTGGACTCAGACAATCCAGGGGCTTCATACTGCCTACCAGTTTCCAGGGCTGTTGCTGAACACCCCTATGCCCTGCTGTGCTGTGTATGAAGAACACAGGAGGCCCAAATACAGACAGTCCTGGGTTAGATGATTCCAGCCTCAGAGTCAAACTACATGTTATGCAATGTTAAGTACACAATTTAAAGCTGTCCACACACACACACACAAAGCAGCCCCCTTGGGCAGGGGATATCTGAATCAGAACTTGAGGCATGGAGGTTTAATGCTTTCCTCCGTATACTCTTTTCATGCAAAAAATCACCTTCGCTATTTACCCCCAAAGGTGCTATTTCCTGCAAATTGCACCTTCAGAGGCAAATGGTGGGGGTGATATAAAGCATGTGCTTAACACAAATGTAGTTTGACCTTTGGGAGGTGAGGTTCCTGGTTCATAACTCTTGGATGCATTAAAGAGTAAATTGCAAACAACAACTGCAACCACAGCAGCAGCATATTTTAAGGTATTTATTTTGGTTACCTTTTATATAGCATAATCATCAAAAATATAGGCGCTTCTGGGGAATAATCTCATTTGATCTGAAAGACTGTGGTATGGTGAGAGACTGTTCCTGCTGCTTTCTCTCTAATAATTTTATTTTATTAAAAATATTTATATTTCATTATTTTGTCCATCACTCCTAAGGCAGTTCACAACATCAATTAAAGCAATATACATGGGGTAGGCAGTGTGGTGAGCATGGGTGCCTTTCCTGGTGCCCACTGAGGTGCCCTACACGCCCACTTTTTTTTTCTTTTTAATTAACACAGTTTCTTACCAGCAGCTGGGATTGCTGTGAAATGATTGCTTGTCCTTTATCATGCCTCTCATGGCAGCCATTTTGTGGTGGTGCCCAGAACAGTTTCTCCAATATGGCCTCCAAGAGCGGGGAGTTCTACAACATGGACATTGCAACTGAAAGTTGTTTCAGCCAACCAAACCTCACAGATGCCAACAGGATACAAAGCAGGGCCTCCGATGATCACAACAGGTGGGTGGGCTCATGTGAGAGAAAGCAGCCCTGCAAATATGCTTATCCCGAACCATTTAAATAGTTGCTAACATTCTCTTTGTGGCTTTTTGGGTATCACATTGAACTAATGTTTTGCAGTGACCACCTTTCAAGTGTCCAAGATTTCTTTGGTTGGTACCCTCTAATTTATAGTCCAATACTGAGGATGCAGAGCTAAGATTAACTTTTTTTTACCGTATACCTTGCTTTAAATTGATCAACAATCAATAATGAATAGCCAATTACCTGCTATTATGTTCTATGACCATAACCTATTCTGTCCAGCTATCTAGACCCCCTGTTTCATAACAGAGATATCAACAGAAACTAAATCTTTGCACATGTCCCTGGCTTCAAGGGATGGCAACTCTGTCAAGACCCAGATCAAATGGTGGACCTTTCTAAGCTGGCATGAAGTTACTGGTAGAAGTATTGTGTGGAATTACTTGTTTGTGCTGCGGATGGAACCCTGCCTTGCATTTTTAGACTGGAGGCGTAGTGGCTGGCAACTGGCCAGTCCCGGAAATCAACAAGCTGACAGACGCAATGCCATCTGGGCCCCCACAGAAAATGTCTGTAGGCAGAAGAGGGAACCTTTGTCTCACCAGCAGCCATTGCACTATTCTGCCAGTTGGCTTAGTTCTGTGTAAATTTATGTAAATTCAGTTGCCCTCCCCCTTTTCATTGGATGGTGCTGGCAAGTCTAATACTTTATTCTCTCAGCAAATATTCTTGAATTTTAGTGTAAAATAAAAAATTGTGGAGTGGGAGAGGAATAGCCATACTCAAATACAGCAGTTCAGTATATTAACCCAATTCCAGGCTAAAACCATACAGCAGGTGGACAAAGGCCAGTGGATATGTTAGTGCTGGAACACTATCTTGTCTTGGCTAGTTCCATATTATTCTAGAAGGGAAACAATATTTCCACAGGGCTTCCCCTGCATTCATTTCCCTAGTATTTTATTCTGAAGAACATTTGTTACAGCAGTAGGGAAATACCATATTCTTAGTCCATGTTTTTTTATTTTATTTATTTAATAAATCTTACATCAACTACTGTGGACTGTTTTTTATTCCCAGGTGTGGCCAGTAGTATCAATTCCCAATCCAATAAATCTGTATTTGCTTAAAACCAAAGGTCATTGCAAAACAGGAGAGAAGAAGGGGAAAATCTCCACCACTATTAAATATGATTATACAAAATTCTATCTAATTTTAACAGCAGCTCTCGCAAATAATGAAACATGGTACATACATGCCACATCTGTTTACCAGCTTTAGCTGGTTAACAAGCTGCCTGGAATCTTGCAGAGTGCCGACAGAGAGGGGACCATGCTTCAACTGACCTTTCTCTGTCAGTGTGTGTTGTTCATGCCAGCCAGCCAGCCAGCTTGCAAAAGCAGAATTGGCCCCTTCAACCAGCAGGTCAAACATTGAATCACACAATGAATCGCGCGCACACACACACAGACACACCGAGCAGTCAAAATTTAAGGGAGGTGCTCAAGGGGGCCAACTCTATTTTGGATTGAGCAGCCTGCAGTTCAGCCATCCCTACAACTGTTAAATCTGTTCACCTGCTTGTCACTCTTATAAATGTAGAGAGACATTTGGGGTTCAGGCATGCAGCTTTTACAAAATGCATAGTGGGAGGGATAGTTTCAAAAGTAACTAGAAGAAGTAGTTCAGTAGGAACTTCACATTTTTGTGATTCTAATTTGTACATGTGGAACTCCACAGAGAATCATAGAACCAGAAGACATCCTGTAGATCGTACTGTAATCACCTAATAGCAGTGGCGGCTCATGGACGATCTTACTGGTGGGGCGGACAGTAGGTCAGCAGAGGTGGAGCCAGGGGGGGTCACAGGCACGGGGCCAACCATACCTAGTTTGTGACACCACAGCGTTCTCTCTTGCAAACCCAGGATTGCAGCCGTAACTTTTTCCTTATCCCTCCCTATTCCTTTTTCCTTGCATGTCGTGTCTTTATGGATTGTAAGCCTATGGGCAGGGACTGCCTTCTTTTACTGATTATTTGTAGGCTGCTCCAGGAGCCTTTTTGGCTGAGGAGTGGGATAATAATACTCTAAAATAAATAAATAAATAAATAGTTTACTAGCCAGTGTGGCATAGTGGTGAGAGTGTTGGACTAGGACTCAGGAGATCCAGGTTCTAGCCCCCACTCTGCCATGAAACTCACTTGGGTCACTGACTCTCAGCCTAACCTACCTCACAGGGTTGTTGTGAGGAGAAAGTGGAGAGGAGGAGGAGGAGGAGGATTATGTAAGCCGCCTTGGGTTCCTTGCAGGAAAAAAGGCGGGGTATAAATATGATAATAAATAAAATAAATAAATGATAATAAATAGTTTTAAATAAATATTTTAAAAATAAAAAAAGATGAGCATCTGTAACCATCTACATGCCCAGCCAGCTGCTCCAAGACTATATTTTAAAAGGGGGAGGGGGAGTATGAAAGGATGCTACAGCAACCAGCAGCAACCTTGACGGGCTCCAGCAAATCCATTTTAGCATGTACTTAAGAACTGAGAACGATGAAATTAAAAGTGTGTTACTTTAGCTTAATCATGCCCTATTTCTCCACCCCTCACTTGGTGGGTGATCTCACTTGGTCATAATAGCCTAATGTGGTTTAAGGCATCTTGGGCAAATTCTGTACATGTGTTCTACTTGGAAGCATATTCCCAGGCAAGGGAGTATATATTTGCAGCCTCAGTTGTAATAGCCACCCCCCACCCCCAAGAGAAAGAAAGAGGGGGGAAGAGAGGAAGGATTGATAATTACAATGGAATTATCTCCTGGTTAAGAGTACATGGAATTGCAGCATAAATAAAAAATAGTAAACTTTTTACATGTAATGGAAACATGACCCATAAATATGATATCTAGCCACCCCACCCCACATTCTGTCTTCACAGACTGCTTTACACACTAGCAGGAAAAGATCAAAAGAGATATTTTGATCAAAAGATCACCTCATGATATGGCTGAAACGTAAATATCACATCCAGCCAGCCAGTCCCCCTCCCCCAAATTCTGTCTTTACACACCAGCAGGAAAAGCTCAACACTCAACAGAGCATACATACACTCACCACAGGACACAGTTCACCCAATTACATACCACATCAATCATACCAGTTAAAAACATTAATTTTCGTTGCCCAGTATTTTTAAATGCAGAAAAATGTACAAGCATTACAAGCCTGAACCTACAACTGATTTTTAACTTTCCAACCAGTTCAGATTGTAAGGCTGCAATCCTATACACACCTGGGAGTAAGTCCCATTTAACGCAATGGAGCTTACTTCTGAGTAAACATGTAGAGGATTGCACTGTAAAAATAGCAGCAGCAGCAAAAGAATGAAAGTAAATGACTTATAAATACCATTTTGGGGGATGCTTGAATCTGAGGTGAGCTGAGGTGGCATCCGTGTCTGGCCATTGCCCAGCAAGCACAACACGCACAGTCTCACACAAACAGTATTGTATAAAAGATTATGATTGTGATCTCCTTGTAGTTACTTGCTCTCCTCCTCTCTCTGCTAAGCTCGAGAAGAAAAGAGCCTGTTCCTTCAGAACAGGATGCTCAACCCAACAACAACAAACAACAACAAACAGCAGTGTTGCACTGCTATTGTGACAGCACTTTCTCACTTCCACACAACATAATTGGCTGGTGGGCCGGTTTGAGACCACGTAAAGAGCTCCAATGGAAGCAGCAGTCAGAGCATCCCCCCCCTCCCCTCAGTGTCCATGGGGATTGGGTTAAAGCTAAATATGCTTCATGGATTTGAGAAGCTACATAAATAATCACCCCAAACACATATCATTCAACAAGTGTGTCTTTCTCTGTTTCTCACCCTTCTCTTCTTCTCCTTCTCTAACTATGAGTCTGTCCACACACGTCCTTATATACACAGTGGAACAGAGAGAAGCTGCTGCTGCTCCTACTTACTTTGTAACTGTGATCTCCATGCCCCCTTGCATTGCACAGATGGGGTGATTCTGCAGATGTCTGATTGGCTGAGGGCTGACTCCCCTTTGCCCATATAGCCATGAGATAGATGAAGGGAGGGAGGGAAAACAACCAATCAGTTTTCTTTCCAGCTCACAGCCAGAGGGCCCTCCTGAGTAATGCAGGCTTTTGGCTGGCGAAGGAACAGGCAGCCCTGGCCTCTCCTTGAAAAGCCTTCTCTTCCCCTACAGACATTTGCAGAGAAAAAAAAACACAGTGGTTCCTGGGGGAATGTTCTGAGCATGTGTGACTTATTGCACATACCCGGCATTCCCCCTAGTCAAAGCAGGAAGAAAAGAAAAACAACAGTGTTGCAGTGCTGCTGCCGCCAGCCACTTTACGTTGCATCCTATGGAGGGAAACAAGGTCTGGGACACCAGCAATGAGAAGCAGGTTAGGCAGGGCAGGTTAGGTGGGGCTCTGCCCCCTCTGCACTGTATGACGAGCCTCCACTGCCTAATAGTCCTCCCTTTCCCAGCTAGCCTTTTCTGACTTTGAAAATAAATATTAGCTTACTTTCATTCAGTCCTTCTGAATGCCTCACTGCATTGTTCTATCATTTGATATATCTGAAGAGGCATGCATGACAAAAGATCAGCATCCACATTCATTCTTCCAGGTTGATACATAATTCAATGATCAAAAAACCTGCCGCCAGTTTAAGAAAGGAGTTAAGGCTACCTCATGTTGGTTCAAGTTCCACAAAGCCAGGAAATTGGAAGCAAAGGCTGATGCCTTAACTGACATGCCCTGTGATCAGTAATGATGTTGTGCAATGTCACAAATTGTGCTAGCTAACAACTTACCCTCCATTCACCACTTTTTTTCATAGTCTTTCCAGCCCAAATCCAGATGGTGTGGATGGAGTGCCTGGGACCAGCAAAGATGCCCCACATTGTCCTGGTCCTGTATTGTCTTATGAACCGTTTGAGACTTAGTGTTTTGCAAGAGGAATCCCCCTGTGAGTTGGCCCATGCCACTTTGTTGCTTACATCAGTAGCTGGCAGGATGCATTGAACAGCAGTAAGGCTAGATGCTTCATAAAGCAATACAGGAGCAGGACAATGTGGGGCAACTTTGCTGACCAAGGAGAAGTGTGGGTGCATGGAAAGTAGGTTATAAGCAAGAACAATTTGTGATATTGCATGCTCGGCATAATTTTGCCAGCAGTTACTGTCATAGGCTTTCATGGGGCAGAAAAACCTTAATAACTTTTGAACTGCTGCTCAGAACATCACCAAACCAATGAAAGGCACATCTCCGCAACAAGCCTGAATAATGTACATCAGTAGTTTTCACCAAAGTTTGAAAGAAATATATGATATGCAAAGCCACAGCTTGGAGTAAAAAGTACAAATGTGTCAATTATCAGCAATTTTAACTTGTTGTACCTGTAGCAATGTATAGTAGATCAGTTTGGAATTCTGCACAAATGTAGAACTCTTCCGGTAGAGCGTGAATGCCAACTCTCAAGTTATTAGCTCAACAGCTGTCATTTTTATAATCATAAAAGTTGTTTAGGACTTTATATGACAATACCATAACCTTGAACATGGCTCAGTAGCTAATAGGCAGCCTGTGCAGTTCTTTTAGCACAGGTCTTACGTGCACATAGCTGGGTGCCCCAGTGAGCACCCCAACTGCTGCATTCTACACTAGATGGACATTCTACACTAGATGGACATTTTGATGTCCATTCTCCCAGTTTGGAGAAATCCTTTTGCAGTACCTCGCAATCCCTTTTTGTTTTAACCACCATAAATAATTCGGTGTCACCAGGAAATTTTGCCACCCCACTAACACGCATAGGATTACACCCCAAGCTAACCAGCCTGTAATTTCCCATATCTCCCCGCCCCAGGTCCCTTTACAGTGTCCACTCTCCAGTCCTCTGGTAGCAAATCTTAGGTACATGTTATATATTTTTGTTAGAAGATCGGCAGTTTCACATTTGAGTTCTTTAAAGACTTTAGGATGGATACCATCTGGGCCTGGTGATTTGCTGGCTTTCAGTTTGTCAATGAAGTTGAAAATATCATCTCTTCTCACCACTATTTGGCTCAGTTCCTCAGACTCCCTTCCTGAAAATATCAGCTCAGATACAGGTATCTGCCCTACGTAGATCTTCTGTAGTGAAGACTGATGATGTGAAGAAAAGAGCCTTTGGGGGTTCTCACACACACACACACACACACTCACCTCATGTGTGAACCGGCTGGGGTGGGTGGGGTGTGCATAGTTAGCGTGAGGAGAAAGGGGCCTTTGGGGGTTCCTGCATGCACACACACACTCACACACACGCCTCCTCATGTGTAAACCAAGTGGGGCCAGTTGAGGGGGCTGGGAGGAAACGAAAGCCTCGGATGGAATGAATGGACCTAGATGCCTGGAGAAGCTGGCCTAGGGCTTTCATATGTAAATAGTTCAAGCCATGAGTCATGAGTTCCCTTCCCCCTGCCTGGCCAGGTGAGGTGCATGGTGATTGGCTAAGCGGCAGCAGAGGAGGGGAGGGGGGGGGAAAGGTATATTTCCCAAAGCGTGGGTTTTGGTCTTTGTTCTACCCGGCTGTGGTAATGGCGGTAAGCCAAGGACCCCAGGCAGCTCCTGGTGAAATTAGCTGGATTGAGGGCTCTAGTAAAGGCAAGCCTTGTGGGAGTTTTACCCATCTCGGACCTTCGGGTAGGTGTGGTAATCTCCCTCGGGCAGTGAGGCTTTGCTGGATTTAACCCTTGAAGAGAACACCCTCAGGTAACAGGTGTGTGTCTGAGAGATATTAAGGAATCAGGTTTTATTGTTTTGCAGCTTTACTGTGTACTAACGTGTCTCTCTCTTTATTTTGTGTGCTTCTCTCATTTCCCTAATCTTGTTGTCAAATGCTACCAGAATAAACCTTGTCTTGGTTTTACCCCACATGGGTTTTGTAGTACTCTGTGGCTTCCGTATCTAAATCCAGTTTACAGAAATTAAAGGCGAGTCCCTCAACAGAGATCCAAGTAGGATTGCAGACAGCTGAGGCTGGCAATCTGGTACCTTGAGATCTCTGGGGGTTTTGGTTCTTTTGGAGTAGGAAAGGGTGGGGGTGTGGTGGGCCAGCCAGCCCCCCTTCCTCCACAGTTGAAAATAATTCATCCAGCTTCTCTGCAATCTCTTTATCCTCCTTTAGAACTCCTTTGACTCCATTGTCACCCAGCAGTCCCTAGCCAGTTTCCTGCTTCTGATATATTTAAATAATTATTTATTGTTGGCCTTGATGTTATTAGTGATGTGCTCCTCAAACTGCTTTTTTGCATCTCTTCTTGTCTGTTTGCATTTCCTTTGTGCAAGTCTGCGTTCCTTTTTGGCAAGACTTCCATTTTCTGAAGCAAGACTTCTTTTTTCTAATAACTTCCTTGCCATTGCTTGTTAACCATGTTGGTGACCTCTTGGACTTGGTGCTACCTTTCCTGATCTGTGGCCTACATTCTAGCTGAGCTTCTATTTATGTGGTTTTGGTAACTTCCAAGAATTTTGAAGAGATGTAACTCTCTTGACTCGCCCTTTCAACTTCTTCTTCTTCTTCTTTTTACCAGTTCCCTCATTTTAGAGAAGTTTCCTCTTTTGAAGTTAAATGTGAGTGTGTTGGACTCCCTTGGCAATTTCCCACTTAAATATAAATTAAATTTGATAGCACTGTGGTCACTGTTTCCAGCTGGTTCAACAACACTGTAGTTGGGGACCACCAGTACTCCCTGAGGCCATGATGAAAATAAGAGAGAAAAATTATCTTAGGATTTCCAGTGGGGTAGCTATGTTGGTTTGTTGCAATGAAAAAAAGAAAAAGAAAAGAAGAAGAATTACGTGGCCCTTTTAAGATTACCAAATGTATTATGGCATGAGCTTTCATGAACTGCAGCCCACTTCATCAGATTTCTTACAAGTTTCCACTACATGCTGAAAAGGCAAGTTGCAGTTTTTGCTGAAGTTTTATGATTTAAAACTTCAGCTGAAAAGATTAGTTGATTCTTTAGCAGAGTGAGTGGCTGCATTAGAATCCTCAATTATGGGAGGAGGAATAGAACCTAGATTACAAAGTTGAAAGGCTTTGAAGAAGGTCCCTTTTAAGTATCTTGCCATGAGACTATCATAATTTTTTTTAATGGTGGTCCACAAACAGTAAGCAAATATAGAACCATAGTCCTCAATAAAGCAAAGTTTCAGAACCAATGTGGTCTACTGAACTTGTAAAGGACCGGGGCCGGGGAAGCGCTTGGGGGAGATGGGGAGATGGCCTATTGAGGTACATGTAAATGAAGGCTGATGTAAATGACTGTCCGGAGCTGAACTGCTTCTGCCCTAGGCAGAAGCCTTGATGTGTATGGCCGTGGGGGGGGGGGGCTGTACCTGACTTGGCTTTTTCTCCACAGAACTCTTTGTACCTGTGAAAGAGGGGAGGGGATACTGAGGGTGTTGTCTATGTATTAGTCCTGCATCAGCTCAGAGGCCCCTTTCCACTTGGCGGCAGCAGGCCTCATCCTCCACCCACTCCAGCCTTCCTTGCTTCACTCTGCATTACAGTTTGCAGCCAGAGTTGCTTGCAGGGAGTCTGTTTAAAGCATCAGCTGATTGTGATGATCACAGTACCACAGAGTGCATTTGCTCCAAAGGGTTTATGAAGGGAAAATAAAATGAAAATGGATGTGACAGAGGACATGAAAACTAGGAACTATTTATTTATTTAACTAGGAATTTATTTATTTATTTATTTATTTATTATATTTATATTGTGAAGGACCAGCACCCGGGTCCTATGCATGAGTTCGGTGCTTAATGGGTTAACCGGCACTGAGTTACAGCCCGTACAAGCAAGTGAAACCGACTAGGAGGTTTGCGTACACAAGAGGAAACTAGAGCCCTTTAAATGACCAAATAAGGCTTTATTTATTTACACAAGATACGGAGCGGAACTAACAGCTTTCTAGGAATACTATAATGTCAACACAACCTGAGGTGACCTCTACGTTTATCAATGAAACAGGCTCCCAGGCTAGCGCATTGGGATTAGTCAGTTACCTTAGACTAAAGACTTTACGCTAGTCAATTTCAGCCTGGCTCCCGGTCCGCCGATCCGGGGATGAGAACAGCTTACTCCAGCCGCCGCTTGGAGGATGAACCTTGTTCCAAAGCACCCTGTGTTCCCAACAACCCCTCACAGGAAGGGAGAGGGGTTTTCTACCCCTGAGTTTCCCGCTCTCCCCACCCTCCAGGTCAGGTGGGGGCTTATGCCTGCCCCTTCATATCAGGTGGGCTTATTCCTGCCCGGGAAGAAGGTGACGTACTGGGTACTTTACAGCTCTTTGAGACTGCCCTGATAGTTTAATGGTCTTGATGGTCCTTTCTTGGGTTTTGTGGAATTCAACCGAGACTCTCCATTGTTGGGGATGCCGGTCTGTCTGGCTGCTTCCCTGTAACTCAATCCCCCCTCCTCGCCCCCCTCCCCTGGACGGAAGCTGTGTGTGTGTGTGTGTGTGTGCGTGTGTGCGCGCGTGTGCATGCATACTCGTGTCAGGCTTTCTCCACATATATATATATCAAGGGGGTGTGGGAATGTGCCTTCATCCTACCCCCAACGTTGGCCCCTATTCTCTGCCAGACATGGGGACATGGCATAGCAGTGTGCTCATGTGACTGGCGAAACTGAAACCCCATACATGTGGTAGGAGGGAGCAGGTGCTCACCCACCATTACACAGACAGTGCCATGTGTGCATTGGGCATATGCATATATATTTGTGCACAAGTTGTGCCCAATTTCTGTCATTCTTCTAGCACTTTTCTGAGCCAGTGTGATCATATTTGGACAGGATAAGACTGGGAAGACATGGCTTCAAATCCCCACACAACCGTGAAGTTCACTGGCTGGCCTTGGGCAAATCATTATTTCACAGTATAGCCACCTTGCATGGTTGTTCTGAAGATGGGATAACGTCATGTTCATCATCCTGAGCTCCTTGGAGGAAGGGCAGGAACCAAATGACAAAGTGATTGATAATGGCTCATAGACAGCTATAGATGTATGCCTGATGAACACATTGTGTGTGTGCTTGCTTGGCAGAAAACATGTGCCTCACCACAAATACAACCATGTGAACCAGCTTTTAGTCTTCTTGGATTAAGGAATGTGGTTTCCTGATGAGATGCGCATAGGAAGAATGTATTTGCTTTATGACTTCCAGATGTGTTGGGGGGGTGGGGTGGAAATGGACTAAGGACAAATTACTTCGGGAACTTGTTAAACATTTCTATGAGCCATGATGGATTCTTAGACAAAGATGAAATGTATTTATTATTTATTTATTACAATAAATTATCTCCTACCTTTCCATAGAAGCTGTAGGTAGAAACTGTAAATTTTTCTCCTTTTCTGCATGGAAAACATTTTTTTCTGACTTTGTAAATTAAAAGATCCCTGACGGTGTGATCCTATCACTGAGTTATATCTACTTAGCAGGATGGGGTCACTCACTAATCTTCTTCCACTAGCACAGGGTGTGAGAGACCAAGGGGAAAACTTCTTCAGCTGTAATCCTTGGCAGCACACGGAAGTAGGAAGGCAAGCAGTAGTAGATATTATTGCATTTATTATCATAGGACTCAAGTACATGAGATTACGGCATTCTACAAACAATGCAGGTTTCTCTTATTCAGAAGAGCTAGGTTCACTGTCTCTTACAGCATCCAGAGGCAGATCAGTTCAGAAGAGCAACAAAGTAAGATTCTGGCTATATTTATAGGCAGAGACTGCTCCTATAAATAGGACAATTACTCACCTTGCCATCCCGTGCAATCACAAGACCCTGTGGTGAGTCACAGGCACATGAACATCAGGAGACATTTGTTTGCAGCCGGCACGGAATATTGACACAGGGGTGGGCAACATGCGGCCTCCCAGGGTCCCTTAACAGAACACAACAATATGCCAGGAGAATGAATCTACCCCCGTTTAAATGATACTCTTTCACCTGTGGGACACAGTGGCACAAGGAAAAAAATTGACTGGAATTGGGGGTGTGGCAGCAGAGAAGCAGGGCTTAGTTGGAATCCTGCACAACTCCAGGTTTGCTCCTGCCTCCAAGGTCAGTGTAAATTTAGGTCTACAGTTGAAGTGACATGAGTAAAAACACTCCCATTTGTTTTTCCAAATATTCCAAAAATATCCAAGACAATTCTAACATTATCTCTCAACTGCCTTTTAGGTTAAAAATCCACTTTGGTCTTCATGAATAATTTCTTGAAGATTTTTTTTTTTAGTCTTTCAGTCAATATCATTGTAAACAACTTATAGTCATTATTCAGTAATGATATTGGTCTATAATTTATTGTCAAAGTCAAATCTTGCCCATCTTTAGGTATTAATGCTATATTTGCCTCTTTCCATGTCCCAGGCTGGCATTGTTCCCCCATGTAAAATAGAGTCCATCATATTTTGTAAAGGTTGCAAAAGTTCATTCTCAAAACTCTTATAATCAATGCCTGGCCTGGGAGTCCACCTGGTCCAGGAGCCTTTCCTGGTTTAATCTTTTTAATAGCATCCACCAGTTCTCTTGTTGTTATGGGACCATTCAAAATTTGTCTCTGTTCCTCTGTAATCTTAGGTAACTTTTGTTTTTCAATATATTCATCTGTTCTTTCTGATGGAACAGCATAGCCTTGATATAAATTCGTGTAATACTGATAAAATACTTTTTGTATTGCCTTATTATCTGTTAATACAGTATCACCCTCTTGTATTTTTAATATCATTTTCGTTTCTCTTTCTTTTCGTAATTTACAAGCCAACCCATCTCCCTGGTTTATTTGCAAGTTCAAAGCTCCTTTGTTTCCTATAACTCAATTTTATTTCCATTTCTCTTATTGTTGACATAGATAGTTGTTGCTGTAAGATCTTGATTTGTTGAAGGGTATTTATATTTCCTGGAAAGTCCTTTAATTCTTCTTTTTATCTCCTCCAAGATCTTTCGTATTTTCTCTTGCCTCTTTCTCTTAAGCTGGGTATTGTATTGCATAAAATAACCTCTGACAAAAGCTTTATTTGCATCCCAAACCATTGTCAAGTCTGGACCCTTATTTAAGTTAGTTTCAAAGAATTCTTTTAATTTTCTTTTACATTCTTCAACAATAACTGTATTCTGCAATAGTGTTTCATTTAATCTCCATCTAAACATGTTGACTTTTATTTTATAAATCAAAGTCACAGGGTTATGATCTGAAAAAGTCTTAGGTAAGATCTCTATTTTAGAAACCTTGGTAGCAAAATCTCTAGATGTCGAAATCATATCTATTCTTGAGAAAGATCTATGCCTTTCTGAAAAGTAAGTAGATTCCTTTGCATTACCATTTTTCAGCCTCCATAAATCAACCAACCCTAAATTATCCATCAGGTAAAAAGAAACTTTTTGGAAGTTTACTTTGACCACTTTAAATATTTTTCTCAGCGGTCCTATCCATTTGTGGTAGAATAACTCCATTCCAATCTCCCATCAAGCACCAACTGTCATAAGATAAATCAGTTAAACAATCCATAAGTCTTTTATAGAACATTTTTAATCTTAGGAGCATAAATTCCCAACACCAAAGTCTTAGAGCCATTTAAGTTAACTTCTACTCCCACAAATCTACCATGATCATCGGACAATACAAGGTCTGGTTTTAAATGTGGCTTAATATACAAAACAACTCCATTTTTCTTTTTTGTTGTGCTTGCTGAAGTAAATTCTTCACCCAACGTTTTACAAAGGTCTAGGGAGATTTCGCCGGCTAATTGCCGGCTTACAACCGCGTTGTTTCTTCACTCGTCCGTGAAGACATCAGTCCACCATTAATCCTCACCGGAAGTCTATGAACTAACATTCTCAATGCAAGAGTATATTTATTGTTAATTTTACTTATCTGTACAGAGTAACATACCATCTGGTGAGTATCTTATAAGTTTTACCGTATATTATATCCATATTCAAAGGAAAGGTGCAGCAGTTATCCATAAACATCCCCATTTGTGTGCTGAAATATTGTCTCATGTGCCCACATCACCATGTATTATTTTTGTAAAATTTTGACAGTCATTTTGTCTGCTATAATAAGATATTTCCCAGACATGTTAATTGGTGCTTGCTGTTAAGATGGTATATCTCATGGCATCATCTGCAGCAAAATGGAGCCTCTCTCTGCTGTAGCAGTGTACCACTATACATCACAATTCAAAACATGCTGCTGCAGCAGCATCACCAATTCTCCTGCATATGCTAACAATACTGCCATTTCCTAGATGGAACACAGCACCCTGCCAAAACAATATCCCATCCACCTATCTTTTTATCTATCTGAATCAAGCCATGTCTGTACTTCCTATGTATGAGATTAGGGCTGTACAGAATTTCCAATGACTGTTTATCAGCTTTTACCCACCTTGAATTGGCTGTTTTGTTTTGGCTATATTTTGGGGGTGGGGCAATATTCTTTTGAAAGAAAGAGAATCAGATTGGTCACTATTTTCTTTTTTCCAAGAAAGCCCTGTTCTGAGGTGCTTTTTGAATTTGGAAAATTCAAAATGGCTGAAGCAATAAAAAATGGCTGCCTTTTTTGCCACTCACTGGGAGCAGCCATTATAGTGGACAGCTGTTGAATATATACTGCAGGCACACACATGCTTTACAGGGTGGCTGGATCATTTCTCCAGCAGCTCATTTTATTGCTGTTCTAGGCAAACCCTATTTTAAATGTGAACGACAGTACTCTTTTATGTGTCAATTTCTTTTCTTTTTAAAAGAATGTCTTGGAAAAACCCCAAAAGATTTTTTAAAAAAATCAGACCAAAAAATTTGAAAATTGTTTCATGCTGGGGCATCCAGCATGTTGATGGGTGGAGGGGGAAAGCGGAGATTAACATTGCAATCCTATGCATGTTTAATCAGATGTAAACCCCACCAAGTGGGACTTACTCCCAATAAATAGGCTGAAGAATAAACAAAAGAATTCAGAGAAAGAAAGTTGGGGGAGGTGTCATTCAGAAAACTGTTTTTCCTAGAATTACTATGTCAGTTTCTTGAACATTTTGTCAAATCACTGTTTCTCCCCAGCCCTAAATGAAATGCATGCTTCTTTCCCATATGCACAGTGCATATTGTCATGGAAGCCCCTATCTCAAATCCTGTATGAAAATTGAGTGTTTACTTGGTGGTAAAATTATAGGCATTCTGCACATGCTCTGAGTGAAATGCCCCAAAATTCACCACCTCATTTGCAGGCGGCAAATTCCAGTGATTTCAGGAGTCACAAAACCATCTGAAGGTTCATGGGGTATGGGGCATACCGTGTTGTTCACATCGCTTTTGTTTTTAGAATCTTTAAAAAACTTTACTTTAGTGCCATTTTCCTCCCAAATGCCCTGGAACAATGAGATGGGCAGATTTGCACATCATGCTAAGCCACCCTGAGAAGAAGCCAAGCCATCATGGGTGGGTGGCTTGTCCCCTATTCCTGACAATCACCCACTCGGTGGCTTCCCCATGGCTTGTTTCTCCCCCAGTCCCTCCCAGTCCTCCAGCCCGCTGCCAGCATGTATCCCAGGGGGCTTTGCAGCAGAAATCCTCATTTGCTCATGCCCTACTTCAGCACCTGGTTCACGTGGGAAACTCCCCCTCCCTCCCACATCAGATCACAAAAAGGAAATAATTTTCTGAGTTCTTATGAACGTGGGAACATGTTCGCAACCGTTTTTTCCCCAGGCCCTTGCACAAGAATGAAAGCCTGCCTATCTGCTATCTAGCCAAGCAAATTCGTATCCCCCTCTTGTCAATGTTCTCCACTTCAGCACTTCCCTTACACTGAAGTAAGAACACAAGCAGGAAGGCGTTCACAAACTTTTATTTATTTTTCCTGCCATGAAAATTGTGCAACTCTCCCCACCGTTGTACTGCTCTGCCAAATTTTGCATGATTCCCCACTCTTTTACTGTTTTGCCATGAGATCTGTGCAATTTCCCCCCTCCATTTTACTGCCCTGCAATGCATTTTTCATAATTTTTGCTATCCTGCTCACTGCTCTGTAACCCTCATGTGCATTCTGAAGGTAAACAACTGAGACCAGTGGAGCAGAAAATACAAGCATGAAAGGGGGGTGGGGAGCTGAGAGTGGCTAGCAGCTGCAGGAGAGGAGGCACTTTGGGGTGGGGGCACTTTTAGTGTAACATGAAGCAGCCTTTAAAAAAAAAAAAGTTTCTGGCTGAGGAGGGAAACTCCACCCCACTCCTGTATCAGATTGCAAAAGAAATAATTTTATGAGCCTTTATGAACGTGAGAACGTGTTCACAAACTTTGTGGGGATGGGGGTTTCCCCCAGTGTCTTGCATTCTTACACAGGACCGCAAGAGCACCTGTCCCCTATTTAGCCAGGCATACCTATATCCCCCTCTTGTCAACGTCCTCTGCTCAGGCGCTTCCCTTGCTAGTGAACACCTTTAAAAATAAATAAATAAATAAATAGGCTGCTTCACGTTACACTGAAGTCATTACACCAGCCCCTAAAGCAGCCGCCAGCCGCTTTCGGCTCCCGCTGACACCTTGTCAACGTCCTCCACTGCAGCGCATCCCTTACTAGAGAGCATCTTCTATTTGGAAAGGCTGCTTCACATTACATGTTACCCTGATGTAAGCACACCTGCCCCTAAAACCCCTTCCCTCCTGCAGCCAGCAGCAGCTGCTTTCGGCTCCCCCCCCCCCCGCGCTTGTCGCTTCCCTCCACTGGTCTCCATTGCTAGCTGTCGGATGTACATTAGGATTACAGAGCAGTAAACGGGATCACTACACATACGTAAATCTCATGGCACTGATGGCAGGGCAGTAAAATGGAGGGCGGGATGAGCAAATCTCATGGCAAAGCAGTAAAACTAATGGGGAAATTGTGCAAATCTCATAGCATGGCAGTAAAATTTGGATGGATGCACAAATTTGGAGGGGAAATTACTCAAAATTCCTAGCAGTGGTCATTTACTCCTGTGCACTTGTGCGGGGGGGGGGGGGTTAAATAAAATGTTTTTAAATTGCCATTGCAATCAGGACACTGTCTGGTGTCCTTTCTTCAAGAATCCTGGGGGGGGGGGGGAATTAAAAATCTATCCTGGGGCTGACATAAGGGAGAATGGCAGCGGCACTAGCGAGATTGTGAGGGGCAGCCGGGGGGGGGGGGGGGTTGCAGCGCTTGCCGGCCAGCTCTCTAGCTGTTCCTGACAACCCACAAAAAAATCACCCCGCTGGGTTCAGACATCGCACTAAGCCACCTTGAGAACAAGCCACACTAAGCAACTCTACTACAAGCCATGGGTTCTCAGGGTGGCTTGTTTGTACAAAACTACCATGAAGGGGAAACCGCTCTGCGTTCAGACATTATACTAAGCCACCCTGTGTTGTGCAAACCCAGTCATTGTCTGGGGCATTTGAGGGACGGGGGGGGGGGGAGGAAATGGAAGACAGACACCAACTTGTGTTAGCTGAAAAGAGCTTTGCTTCAATTTGCTTCAAGTTTTCTTGAAACTTGCTTGTGGGAACAGAGTTAAAGCAAAGTTTAAAAAAACAAACAAAAAACCCACCCATCACAAAGCTTGAGAAAAGAATGCCCTAGTTTCGGGGAGCACTATCATAAAGGGTATGCTGCTTCGCCCATAACTGTGCTTTAAAAGAGTAGAAAAATCCACCCTGTTACCAGCCTTATTGTAAGTATGACAGGGTGGTTAAAAAGTGTTAAAGAGATAATCCCACATAGTGATCTTGAAATATGAGCTTTCGAATGCATAGCCGTGGAGAAAATCCCTTTACTACGCATCCACATTACGTATATTCTGTGCCTTTCTTCCCAAATGTTATTGGATTGTATCCAATCTTAGTCTAACTTAAATCCCATTCATTTCAATGGGTCTCCTCTAAGTAGGACTAATATTGGCTACAACCCTTTGGTCTGTCCCTGAGCGTTTTTGTGCTCAGCATCAAAACCAGAAGTTCTTCACAGCCAAATTGCTGCTATATGAGCTCTAGATCTATAATAGTTTTCTGAGTGGGGGAAGAGAACAATCAGGACAGTCTTTTTAAAAACAACAACAAATGGCAGCCCTAAGTGAAGAATTCTCTGTGAGAAGCTCTGAATATGGATTTTGCTTCACAGCTGGGGTATAGCTGTGTGTTCCCTTTTGTTGGAGTCATGCCTCTCCACTTCCCCAAGTAGTAGTAAATTCCAGGGGCAGTGCTAGTGGAAGACCGCCAACCTGGTCTTCTGCGCGGGTTCAATACTAAGGGTGTAGCGAGTCCTGGGGGCGGGCCTTCTCCGAGGTCCCCCAGCGACTATCACCCTTAGCCTAGAACAAAGGGATAACTTATAGCCACAAAAGTATCTTTTATAAAACAAGTTTATTTACAAAATGACCTTCACAAACCCAGACACACGCCAGCAATACAGCTTATCAGTACAGCACAAAGTAGCAAGCAAGAAGTCTCAAGGACACCGTGATTTCAGGGCTCTCAGCTAGTTAGTTCAGCTCGGGCTCCAGCAGAGGCCCGGTCAACCGCATGCTGCTAGCTGGGTTCCCGGCGGAGGTCCGGTCTACCCAAGCAGCTAGCTGGGTTCCCGGCGGAGGTCCGGTCTACCCAAGCGGCTAGTGAGTGATTTCAGCTTGGTTGCCCGGGGGTCCGGTCAACCCAAGCGGCCAGTGATTTCAGCTTGGTTTCCCGGGGGTCCGGTCAACCCAAGCGGCCAGTGATTTCAGCTTGGTTTCCCGGGGGTCCGGTCAACCCAAGCGGCCAGTGATTTCAGCTAGCTGGAGCACGCCGGGTGCTGCTACCCGGGGTTGCCGATCCCTTCGTTCCCTTACCCCAAGCATGGGGCAAGACTGCTGATCAGGTCCAACAACTCAGTTCCCTTGCGCAGGGTATTTTATACCTTGGGTTTCAGGTAGCCCCTCCCTCTGCAATCAGGTGGGTGGCCAATCAGGTGGGTTGCCACCCTCCTCAGGTGGGTGGCCAATCAGGTGGGTTGCCACCCTCTTCAGGTGGGCGGCCAATCAGGTGGGTTGCCACCCTCCTCAGGTGGGTGGGGTCCCTTTGAAGCCACCTGCTTAATGGTCCCATCCTGTGGTGTTGAATGGCCCTTTCTTATGGATGCCGAAATGTCTGCTCTGCCAAGGTATTCAAGTCTTATGTAGATGGGGCTGATATACGAGAGCATTGACGAACCTGGGGATGTTTCCTGCCTTCCCCCCTGGGGTGATTCTATGCAGATGTTGTTTGTCCCCGTTGGTCTCTGTGGAGACTGGCTGTCTCTCCCACCTGGGTCTCCTTCCCCCCTTCTTGGTGAGTGTGTGTGTGTCAGAAAGGGGTTTTAGGTTGGCTTTCTCCACATCTCCCCCCCGGGGAAAAGATGGCATTGGGGTCCCACACCCCAATTGCCCATCGACTTGCCCATCACCTGAGAAAGCCCGGGAGAGTGCATCAGCCAAGACATTGTCCTTACCCTTGATGTGCTCAATTTCGAAGTCAAAGTCTTGCAACGCCAGACTCCACCGTAGGAGTTTTTGGTTGTTGCCCTTGACTCTATCTAACCAGCACAGGGGGGAATGGTCAGTCTGCAGGCGGAACCGTCTCCCCCAGAGGTAGGGGCGCAACTTGGTGATGGCCCACACCACGGCCAGGCACTCCTTCTCAATGGTGGCAAGACTACGTTCTCTGGGCAGGAGCTTCTTGCTCAGGTAGGCAACGGGGCGCAGCCCTTCTCCCACCTTCTCCTGTAACAACACCGCCCCCATCCCGGCCTCAGAGGCATCCGTCTGTAGAACAAAGGGGGATTCGAAGTCTGGGGCTTGCAGAATGGGAGCTGCCGTGAGGCAGGCTTTTAACCCGTCGAAAGCGGTCTGGCAAGCCGCGGTCCACTGGACCCTGTTCGGGTGGCGCTTCTTACAAAGATCAGTCAGAGGGGCTGCTAGCTGACTGAAGTGTGGCACAAACTTCCGATAGTACCCTGCAAGTCCCAGAAAAGCCTGCACCTGCTTTTTGGTTGCGGGTTGGGGCCATTTCTGAACCGACTCGATCTTAGCTTCCATGGGTTTGATGCTCCCCCCTCCGACGCGATGTCCAAGGTACTCAACCTCCCCTAGCCCCACCTGGCACTTCTTTGCTTTCACCGTCAACCCAGCGTCCCGGATCCGCTGGAAGACCCGCCGGACATGCTGCAGATGCTGCTCCCAAGTGGAGCTAAAGATAGCTATGTCGTCCAGATAGGCGCAGGCAAATTCTCCCAACCCGTTCAGCATTCCATTCACCAGCCTCTGAAAGGTTGCCGGACCATTCCGGACTCCGAAGGGAAGAGTGGTGAACTGGAATAAACCCAGGTGTGTGACAAAGGCAGACTTGAGCGCAGCATCCGCGTCCAGCGGAACTTGCCAATAGCCCTTGGTGAGGTCTAGGGTGGTAATGTACTTGGCCCTCCCTAGCTTCTCCAGCAAGACATCCATGTTGGGGATGGGGTAGGGGTCAGGGACGGTCACCTTGTTGATTTTCCGATAGTCCACACAGAACCGCACCCCCCCATCCTTTTTGGCCACCAGGACAATCGGGGAGGACCATGGGCTAGAACTAGGGACGATCACCCCTAGGTCTAACATGGCTTTGACCTCCTCAGCAATGACTTGAGCATGGGGTCCCACCGCCCGGTATGGCAGAGATTGCAGAGGGGGGCTGTCACCCGTTTGAATGGTGTGCTGGATGAGTGGGGTCCGCCCGGGGCGGTCTGAGAACATGGTCCCAAATTCATCCAGCACCCGCTTCATTTGCTCCCGCTGAGCCTCGGACAGGGCGGGTGACAGTGAAATTTCTTCCATTCCCCCACCATCCCCCCATTCTCCCAACAGATCCCCATCAGCGAAATCCTTATCATTATGTTCCTTCACACAGCCCAGTCCCGCACCCCGGTCTACATACAATTTCAACCTGTTCACATGAAACACTTTACATTTTCCAGGAGTCCCAGCAAAGAGTATTTTGTTGTTGACTGGTCCAAGTTTCTCAACTACAGTCCCTGGACCCTCCCACTTAAGACACAGCTTGTCCGTTTTGAGGGTACGCAGAACCAGCACTTTATCACCCACCTCAAAAGTCCGGGCTACTGCGGTTCTATCATACAGCTCCTTTTGCCGCTGCTGGGCTGCCTTCAGATGCTGTTGGGCGGCTTCTCGAACGCTGTGGAGGGTGTCCCGTAGCCGCCGCAGAAAAGTGTGAACCGGCACGGGCGAACTGCCGGCAGCCCCCTCCCATTCCTCCCGCAACAAAGCCAAGGGCCCCCGTAGTTCTCTGCCAAACATCAGTTCATTCGGGGAAAACCCGAGGCTTTCCTGCGGAGCATCTCGGTAGGCAAAGAGGAGGTAGGGTAGGGCTTGGTCCCAAGTTCCCGGGTGACGGCTAGCGTACGCCCGGATCATTTTCCCCAAAGTCTGGTTGAAGCGTTCAACCAGTCCGTTGGTCTCGTGGTGGTAAGGCACCGAAGTTACATGGTCAACCCCCCCCAGGTCCCACATCTTCTGGAACAGTTTAGACATGAACCCGGTGCCGCAGTCCGACACGACCGTGCGGGGCATTCCTAAGCGGGCAAAGAGAGAGAGCAGAGTCTTAGCCAGGCTGGCTGCAGAGATGGAGGTGAGCGCAAAAGCCTCCGCGTAGTGGGTGGCAAAGTCCACTACCGTCAGTACAAACTTTTTCCCCGTCTTAGTGGGCGGGTTCAGGGGACCCACTATGTCCATAGCAATCCGCTCAAAAGGGATCCCCACCACTGGAAAAGGCTGAAGGGGAGCTCTTGGGTGATCGCGATTGTGTCCCACTCGCTGGCACACATCGCAGGACCGACAGTAAGCCTTAATGTCGGAGGCGATCATGGGCCAGTAGAACCCCTCTGTAATTCGAGCTTGGGTCCGCTTTTGCCCCAGGTGTCCTCCCCATGCCACGTCGTGGGCGAGGTGCAACACGGCGCAGCGGTACCGTTGGGGAACCACCAGTTGCCTCTGCTTGCGCCCCGGTGCCACTTCCCCCTTTGGCTCGAACTCCCGGTACAAAGTTCCATTGTCCCAGATAAATCTTTCCGTGGCATGGGATACCCCGGGGTCTTGGTTGGCCAGGGCGTGACACTCTCGCAGGGATGGGTCCAGCCGCTGGGCTTCCTTGAATTGGGCTTGTGTCCCAAAGTCTTTAGCCATCTGAGCAAACCCTTCGTCCTTCGGGGGCTCCGCTATGGCCTGGTTTTCCCCGGGGTGCCCCGCAGGGGATGGGGTCACCCGGGGTGGTGGAGGGGGCACGGGCTTAGGCTTTGGGACCGGTGCGGTTACGGGCGGCCCCCCTCGCCTTGCCTGTCCCCGGGTGACGACCCCCATCTTAGCTTTGGCCACCCGGAACGCGAGGTCGTTCCCGATGATGATGCCCCACTCCTTTTGGCGATGGATGATTACGTCCAACTCTCCTTCCCACCCCTGGTACTTGATCCGGACCCGGGCGATGGGGACGGTGATGTCGGGGGAGTTATAGGGTTTGATCGTACACGTACGTCCTGACAAAAGTTGGGACCTCTCTACGCGGTCCCGGGGCAGAGCCATTACATCTGCCCCAGTGTCCCTATACCCCACCCGGGGAACATTATTGATATAGATGGACTCACAGAATTGCTTGCGGCTCCATCTCAGCTGGTCCGGGGAGGCGATGCGATACAGCGATGCACGGGGTTCAGGACGGTAGGAATCCCAATCGTGGAGTTCCTCCTCGGCACCGCGATCCTCGGGGATGCTTGCATGGAGGGAGAGGACCGACCGTCGCTCGTCGTCGCTGTCGTTGTCCTGAGCGGCTGCAGCACCCGCGACGCGTCCTACTTTCCTCGGTGAGGGACGGGCATCCCGGTTCTTGGGTTGGAGCTTGGGGCAATCCCGCCGCAGGTGTCCCATCTCGTTACAGTGGAAGCAGGCCCCAGACCGAGGGTTTTGGTTCCCCTTGGTCCGAGGGGCCTCCCCACGCCGTCGGGGCAGGCCCTTTTCCGGCTCCGGGTTCTTCTCTGCCACGGCCGCGGAACTTCCCTTGGTGGATGGGGCCGTCCGGTATAGCCCCATCTCGTCGGCCATGATCCCCGCCGCCTCACAGGTACGGGGCTTCTGATCCCTCACGACAGCGGCCAGCTCCTTCGGGATGGTGGTGAAGAACTGCTCCATGGCGATCAGCTCGACAACTTCCTTCAGGGTGGAGGCCCGGGAAGCCTCCACCCAGGACTCGCAGACGTGCATTACCTGGGCTGCCCATGCCACGTGGGTGGTCCCAGGGGAAGGTTTACCCTCTCGAAATCTTCGCCGGCAATGTTCGGCGGAGAGGGCGAAGTGTTGTCTGACCGCTGCCTTGAACGCCTCGTAGCTTGCTGGGGTCTTCCGCAGATGAGCCCCGAGGAGGTCAGCCAGGTCCCCACTGACCTGGGTTCGCAGGGCGGACAACCGCAAGTTGTCGGGGACCCGCTGCTCCTGGCACGCCATTTCAAAAATGTGCAAAAACATCAGGACATCCTGCCCTGGCTTGTAGTAGGGGAACGCCTTGCGGTCCCACGATGGAGGGGGAGGAGCGGAGGGGACAATCGGGGAAGTTTTTCCCGCCTCAAGCTGCATCTTGGCCAGCTCCATCTGCATCCGGATCATTTCGCGCTCGTGGGCCATCCTCTCCCGCTCGTGTGCCATCCAGTCCGAGGGAAGCTCGAAGGGCCCCAGGGGCTCCAGGGGAGCGGGGTCCTCGGTCCACACATCCTCTCTCCCATCTGTCGGAACTGGGATAGGGCGGCCCCTGGGTCGGGCACCCGGCCCCAGACTTGCCAGCAGCTCCCTCTGCCGCTCCGTCTGCCGGATCAGCGCCGCCAACCCCGGGGTGATGGGGGTTGCGGGCAGGGGCCGCCGTGGCTCGGCTCCCCCAGTGGCTCCGTCAGGCTCTGGGTCGCCCATGGTGATCCTTAGGCTCTTGCTACTTTGGGTCTGGGAGATATTCTGGGCTAATAAGTTATCCCACCGCTGCCACCAAGTGGAAGACCGCCAACCTGGTCTTCTGCGCGGGTTCAATACTAAGGGGGTAGCGAGTCCTGGGGGCGGGCCTTCTCCGAGGTCCCCCAGCGACTATCACCCTTAGCCTAGAACAAAGGGATAACTTATAGCCACAAAAGTATCTTTTATAAAACAAGTTTATTTACAAAATGACCTTCACAAACCCAGACACACGCCAGCAATACAGCTTATCAGTACAGCACAAAGTAGCAAGCAAGAAGTCTCAAGGACACCGTGATTTCAGGGCTCTCAGCTAGTTAGTTCAGCTCGGGCTCCAGCAGAGGCCCGGTCAACCGCATGCTGCTAGCTGGGTTCCCGGCGGAGGTCCGGTCTACCCAAGCAGCTAGCTGGGTTCCCGGCGGAGGTCCGGTCTACCCAAGCGGCTAGTGAGTGATTTCAGCTTGGTTGCCCGGGGGTCCGGTCAACCCAAGCGGCCAGTGATTTCAGCTTGGTTTCCCGGGGGTCCGGTCAACCCAAGCGGCCAGTGATTTCAGCTTGGTTTCCCGGGGGTCCGGTCAACCCAAGCGGCCAGTGATTTCAGCTAGCTGGAGCACGCCGGGTGCTGCTACCCGGGGTTGCCGATCCCTTCGTTCCCTTACCCCAAGCATGGGGCAAGACTGCTGATCAGGTCCAACAACTCAGTTCCCTTGCGCAGGGTATTTTATACCTTGGGTTACAGGTAGCCCCTCCCTCTGCAATCAGGTGGGTGGCCAATCAGGTGGGTTGCCACCCTCCTCAGGTGGGTGGCCAATCAGGTGGGTTGCCACCCTCTTCAGGTGGGCGGCCAATCAGGTGGGTTGCCACCCTCCTCAGGTGGGTGGGGTCCCTTTGAAGCCACCTGCTTAATGGTCCCATCCTGTGGTGTTGAATGGCCCTTTCTTATGGATGCCGAAATGTCTGCTCTGCCAAGGTATTCAAGTCTTATGTAGATGGGGCTGATATACGAGAGCATTGACGAACCTGGGGATGTTTCCTGCCTTCCCCCCTGGGGTGATTCTATGCAGATGTTGTTTGTCCCCGTTGGTCTCTGTGGAGACTGGCTGTCTCTCCCACCTGGGTCTCCTTCCCCCCTTCTTGGTGAGTGTGTGTGTGTCAGAAAGGGGTTTTAGGTTGGCTTTCTCCACAATGTGCTTTCGAATGCATAGCCGTGGAGAAAATCCCTTTACTACGCATCCACATTACGTATATTCTGTGCCTTTCTTCCCAAATGTTATTGGATTGTATCCAATCTTAGTCTAACTTAAATCCCATTCATTTCAATGGGTCTCCTCTAAGTAGGACTAATATTGGCTACAACCCTTTGGTCTGTCCCTGAGCGTTTTTGTGCTCAGCATCAAAACCAGAAGTTCTTCACAGCCAAATTGCTGCTATATGAGCTCTAGATCTATAATAGTTTTCTGAGTGGGGGAAGAGAACAATCAGGACAGTCTTTTTAAAAACAACAACAAATGGCAGCCCTAAGTGAAGAATTCTCTGTGAGAAGCTCTGAATATGGATTTTGCTTCACAGCTGGGGTATAGCTGTGTGTTCCCTTTTGTTGGAGTCATGCCTCTCCACTTCCCCAAGTAGTAGTAAATTCCAGGGGCAGTGCTACTTGGGTTTTGGTTTCCTCTGGGTCACCTTCTCAGAGCTCTGATGGCTTACTTACACTTGAGAATTCCAGAGATCTCCTAACCATTAGCTCCCATTAAGGACACATTTCCCCTGCATCTCGGTCCACTGACATGCTATCTCCCTAACAGAGGAAGGTTGCTTGGTCATCATTAACAGTATTCTAGAGTTGTGCACAAATGACTTCACGAAATTCTCCACCCATTTGTGGAAAATTTTACCAAATTTCTCCAGGGGGAGGAAAAATTCTCCATGGTTTCTCAGAGGTAGGGTTCACCACTGGCATGGGGTGTAGCACAGGCTCTTTCTTTCTATGTGTTTCGGGGGGGGTTGTGCTGCAGCTAGCTGAAATCACTGGTCGCTTGGGTTGACCGGACCCCCCGGGAAACCAAGCTGAAATCACTCACAAGCCGCTTGAGTTGACCAGACCCCCAGGAAACCAAGCTGAAATCACTCACAAGCCGCTTGGGTAGACCGGGCCTCCGCCGGGAACCCAGCTAGCCGCTTGGGTAGACCGGGCCTCCGCCGGGAACCCAGCTAGCCGCTTGGGTAGACCGGGCCTCCGCCGGGAACCCAGCTAGCAGCGTTCGGTTGACCGGGCCTCTGTCGGGACCCGAGCTGAACTAACTAGCTGAGAGCCCTGAAATCACGGTGTCCTTAAGACTTCATGCCTGCTACTTTGTACCGTACTGATAAGCTGTATTGCTGGCGTGTGTCTGGGTTTGTGAAGGTAATGTTGTAAATAAACTTGTTTTCTAAAAGATACTTCTGTGGCTATAAGTTATCCCTTTGTTCTGGGCTAAGGGTGATAGTCGCTGGAGATATCGGAGAAGGCCGCCCCAAGACTCGCTACCCCCTTAGCATTAAACCCACGCAGAAGACCAAGTTGTCGGTCTTCCACTGGTCCCTATTTTCATCTACCAAATGATGGGAGCTCTGGGAAGATCTTGACATGGGCATGTTGTTAAACAAGCAATCCTCTGTGTGCTTTGTAGTGAAGAACATAAGAAGAGCCACACTGGATCAGGCCAAGGATCCATCTAGTCCAGCTTCTGTTCACACAGTGTCCAAGCAGCTGCCTGTGGGAACTCTACCATGTGCCTCTCTGAAAGTTCGCATTACTTCTGTGTTGATGATGGGATACTTAGCACAGGCCCCTGTCCCTGCAATGTAGTTTTGCATAAGATATGCCTCTAGAACCACTTAGGACACATCCACACTATGCACTCGAATTGATTTCCCAGGGAAAGCTGGGAATTATATTTTGGGTGGAAGTGTTGGGATCCTCAGCATCTCACCAGACTGAAATTCCCAAGATTATTTTAGAGCAGTGTTCTCCAACCTTGGGTCCCCAGATGCTTTTGGCCTACAACTCCCAGCATGCCCCAGCCAGGCATGCTGGGAGTTATAGGCCAAAAACATCTGGGGACCCAAGGTTGGAGAATACGGTTTTAGAGGAAGCCATGATAGTTAAAAGGTATGAACCCAGTGTACATTTATAGTGTAAATAAGGCCTTAATGTGGGTAGAGAGCAAGATCAGTGGAGCAAATGAATAAGAACATGCTAATTCCACAACTAGAGTTGTGTCAATGTGTTTCGCACTCACTGTGCAGAGCAGACAGAGGCTCTTTTTCCCAGTGGGCCAATGACTGGGGACTGAGCTCCGCACACTTTCAGAATGCCACAAATTGTCCTTTGCTTTAAAGCCCTCCCTGACTCAAGGCTTTGTGAGGAAACGGCTTGCAAACAAGACCAAGGCTACAGCATTTCAATAACGCACACTTACCTTGAAGTGACACAGCTCTTTCCTCACGGTGAGAGTTTCATTTATACATGCCAGCAAAAGTAGATGAGCTTCCTGCATCCCCAAAACTGCACAGTCAAGGTGAAGCCAAGTCTTGAGAGCTGGTGTATCTTAGAGGCCGAGGCTGCAAGGCTAAATACTTATGATTTTTTAGCACAATGAGACTTATTTCCAAGTAAACATGCAGAGGACTGTGACTGAACAGAAGAAAAGTGATAGAAAACATTGGTTTATCCCCACATGTGAGTTTCATGGAAAAACTTGTATGTTGCAATCCCAGTATCTGTATGGCTTGGAAGTGCAGAACAATTACGAAGGGCTTTTGCAGTGTGGAGAAAAAAGAGAGCAAAAGTCTGAGTAGTGGGGGAACTAGAATAATAGACTCATAGAATCACAGAAAAGTAGAATTGGAAGGGGCCTATAAGGCCATCGAGCCCAACCCCCTGCTCAATGCAGGAATCCAAGTCAAAGCACCCCTGACAGATGGCTGTCCAGCTGCACCTTGAATGCCTCCAGATTGGGAGAGCCCACCACCTCCCTAGGTAGTTGGTTCCGTTGGCATATTGCTCTAACAGTCAGGATTTTTTTCCTGATGTTTAGGTGGAATCTTGGTTCCTGTAACTTGAGCCCATTATTCCGTGTCCTGCAAACTGGGATGATCGAGAAGAGATCCTGGCCATCCTCTGTGTGACAACCCTTCAAGTACTGGAAGAGTGCGATCGTATCTCCCCTCAGTCTCCTCTTCTGAAGGCTAAACATGCCCAGTTCTATCAGTCTCTCCTCATAGGGCCTTGTTCCCAGTCCCTTTATCATCTTTGTTGCCCTCCTCTGAACCCTCTCCAGTTTGTCTACATCCTTCTTAAAGTGTGGTGCCCAGAACCGGACGCAGTACTCAAGATGAGGCCTAACAAGTGCCGAGTAAATGGGAATTATCACTTCACGCGATTTGGAAGCTATACTTCTATTAATGCAGCCCAAAATAACATTTGCCTTCTTTGCAGCCACATCACATTGCTGGCTCATATTCAGCTTGTGATCTACAACAATTCCAAGATCCTTCTCACTTGTAGTATTGTTGAGCCAAGTGTCCCCCATTCTGTAACTCTGCATTTGGTTTCCTTTCCCGAGGTGCAGCACTTGGCATTTATCCCTATTAAATTTCATTCTGTTGTTTTCGGCCCAGCACTCCAGCCTATCGAGATCGCTTTAAATTTTGTTTCTGTCTTCCAGAGTATTAGCTGTTCCACCCAACTTTGTGTCATCTGCAAATTTGATAAGTATTCCCAGCACCTCCTCATCCAAGTCATTAATAAAAATGTTGAAGAGCACTGGGCCCAGGACTGAGCCCTGTGGTACCCCGCTCGTTACCTCTCCCCAGTTTGAGAAGGAACCATTGATAAGCACTCCTTGAGTCCAATTCTGTAGCCAATTGTGGATCCACCTGATAGTTGTTCCATCCAGCCCACTTTTAGCTAGCTTTCTAATCAGGATATCATGAGGCACTTTGTCGAAAGCTTTGCTGAAGTGCAGATATATGATGTCCACAGCATTCCCACAGTCCACAAGGGAGGTTACCCGATCAAAAAATGAGATCAGATTAGTCTGGCAGGATTTGTTCTTGACAAATCCATGCTGGCTTCTAGTAATCACTGCATTGTTTTCAAGGTGCTTGCAGACTGACTTCTCTATAATCTGCTCCAAAATTTACATTATGTACATTATGACTGAGACATTCACAGAAGTGTGTGTGTGTGCGCGCGCGCATGCACACACACACACACATCCACACATCTGTATGGGGATCCCTAGAAGAGAAAGTAAATCTGTCCTGTCCTGCAGTGCCCTTCCTAAGTGCTGTGTGAGCAAGGCATGAGATCACCCGTTTGCCAAGGAGCCAACACATGTTCCTGGCTATGTTTTTTCCTGTAAGTGACAGTTTCCATATGGGTGGGTAATGAAGCTGGGGGTCTGTGTCGCAGTCCATCTGTTCCCAGTGCCTGACACTGGCAGCCCTGGGAGGGGGAAGCTGGACCATGCAAAACGCGCCAAAAACTCTGCTCTCGCAGCAGAAGTCTGGTTCATTTCTCAGCATCAGCCCCAGGTGTTACACACATCATTCCAGATTGCACACTACATGCACTGTGTCCAGGGCCGGATCCACACTTAAGGTTTATTATAGTACTGTATCACTGCCATGACTTGCAGGGCACATGACGCACACACTTTTCAGTGCTGGTCGCGCTAGTCCTGCGTAATTGTTCTTTGTTTCTTCTGGAATTTCCCAGACTAGGTTTATCACGTTTTTTTCAGTTATTGTGGTTCACCGTTGCAGTACGCAGCCAGTGTGTGCTAAACTTGTGCTGCAATTGCCCGTCCAAGGTGTGGGGCCACCAAAGTTTTTGAGGGCCAGGGGGAATGCATGCGGCATCGTGACTCTGGTGCAAAAGAGAGGTATCCTCCATTTGTTGTTGTGTGGCGGCTCGCCCTCTTCCCTGGAAGCTTCTTAATTTTTTATATATTTTTTGGTTTGTAAATGTTGCTGCGCAACTCCGATCAGGCTGCTTTGGGGAATTGCGTGTGGGTGGGTGTTTTTTAAAAACAAATTTGCTGCTGCGCACATGCGCACCTCCGCATAGATGGCGGACCAGAAACAAAGAACCCCTTCTTCTGAAATGGCCATTTCCCAGGCTGCGTGTGACAGGCAGTACCCCCAGGATAACTGCCATGGAGTTTGAGAGGGGACAGGAGCGGGAGGCTTCCCCCCATTTTGAACAGCTGCGTTCACCCCTGTTGCGCGAAGAGTAGGGAGCTGTAAATTAGCCAAAAGGCACATCTACTCAGAAGTAAATTGCATTCTCTCCAATGCCCTTACTCACAAGTGTATCACACTGATTCAACAGGAGTCTTGTGCTCGGTAAACTCAGAATGGGAGGAACAATTCTTTTTCCTTTCTTTTTTTAAAGATCTCTCCTGCACTCGTTCACACCTGCGCAGAGATGATGAAGCAAAATAATAATAAAAAACCTGTTCAAGGCAACACCCAGTTCTACCGCTACGGAGTTAGGTGTGGGGTGGCAAACTGGGATGACTGCAGTACATTTAAAGAGAGTGTGCCCTGTGAGGAGTGACTGCGGGACGTGAATATAGCAGTACTGTTCTGCTAACTTGATGATATACAGTGTAATGTGGATCCCCCCAGGTACAGGTTTCTCTTCTGGCTCATTTTGAACCACCCTGAACAGTTTTCTGGTCATGCATTGAGCTTTTGACTTGCTTTCAGTTTTAGCTTTAATACCAGGCAATGGTCGATTTTGAATTTACATCCATTTAAGTTAATCAATATATGGAAATGACCTATGCCTCCCTCTTCCTCCCCTAGAAGAGGTGGCAGCTCTACCTAACTGCCTGCCAAGTAAAAAAAAATGGACACTGTGTAGCATTCCAGTTCCCATTGGGTCTGCACAGGTGAGCACCCCAAACCTCCCAAGTGGGATGAAGGAAGTCACAATACCTCTTCTTCTACATACTGTTCCTCCTCCTCCTCCTCCTCCTCCTCCTCCTCCTCCTCCTCCTCCTCCTCCTCCTCCTCTTCTTTTCAGGTGAACTGTGCTGCACAATTGGACTACGAGGAGAAAAAGAGGCAGAGGAATGTGGGGTTAAAAGGAGAAGAAGAGGGAAGAGGCAAAAGAGGTTCAGGGTGTGATAGCAGCAGCTGTGGTGCACCTGCCAACTCACTCATTCACTCACTTCTTTGCGGGGCAAAGTGGCACAATGCCAGCAACGGGTGAACCCACTTACCACCCCCAATTCTGGACTAGGTGTCACCTGTCTACTCACCTGCATCATATTTTGGTCAGCAGCACCAATACCAGCAATGGTGTGACCCGCCCTTTACTTCCAGCACTGCATTTTAAGCTGGAGGCAACAGCATCAGCAGCGATCCTCCTAGCTCTGCCTGCACTGCAGTTCAGGCCAGCTGGTCAGCATCCCTCCTTCCTCCCCTGCTTCTAGGTCAGTGTTCTCCAACCTTGGGTCCCCAGATGTTTTTGGCCTACAACTCCCAGCATGCCCCAGCCAGCAACATCTGGGGGCCCAAGGTTGGAGAACACTGCTCTAGGCCAACTGGTGGCGGGTGGCAGTGGCAACAACATGCTTGCCTGAATCGCACCGCATTACATTTGGGCATGGTGGCAGCTGCAGCAGCAGAGCCCACCAACACCACGGTTCAGACCAGCCAGTGGGCCTGTGCAAAAACAGTGCATCCACCCTGTCTGCCCACATCTGCCATGGTGACCCCTGGGATACTCGTGGGAGGACCAAGGGGGAGGGAGGGGGCAAACTACCCACAGTGACCCCGATCGTCTGTTGGGCACACTGTGAATTGTTCACAGAACAACCAACCCCCTGTGGCTTATTGCCAGGGTGGGTTGGCATGATGTGTAAATGTGCCCATTGTGCCAGTTTGCAGATCACGATAAGCCACGCTGAAAACGAGCCGTGGTGGGTTGGTTAATTGCTCACTAAACCACAGTGCTACTGACAGATGAACAGGCACTTGCTGGTTTGCCATGGTTTGTTTCCTCCTTTGTCCTCCCGCCTGCTCCCAGCACGTTTCCCAGGGGCCTTTGCAGCATAGCACGTCTGTACTCCTGCTGTGATGAGATTCTCCCCCCCCCCACCTTCTCACCTTGCAAAGCACTTGTGTTGACATATATATATGCTATAACTTTGGAGTGGAGAGGGGGTATTTACCTTATTTTTTAGGACAAGGTGGCTGAGGGTTTTATTTATCACTAAAAAAAAAAAGCCTCTGGCTGCTTCTCGCAGCCGGAGATTAGCAACATTCCTCTTTGGGACCGTGACAATGGGGGGGGGCAGATTTAAGCTTTTCCCACTCCTGCTTTCATACTGAAATTCTGCCTGCCGTCATGGCAGTGTTAAAAAAAAAAAAAATTGAAACTTTTTTTTAACACCCCCCCCCCCGGGGTTGATTTTGGCATGAAAACAGGAGGAGGGAAAGCTTAAATCCCCCCTCCCAAATTGCCATGGTCCCAATTTGGGGCCACATATGCTCTTACCCAGAGGTAAGTCAATCACGCAAACGCATAGCTGTGCTAACTCAGCTCAAAAGGGGATAAAGCCAGTAGCTGTCAAATGAAGCATGTGAAGGACCACCACCGGTCCTTTTCCGCAAGAACGGGAGTTCCACGGCTATTTTTGGCAGCTCAGAGCTCCTGCTTGCGATCCCCGGTTCAGCTCGGGTCGCGAACACTGGAATTTAGCACTGAGTCAAAGTGAAACAACGCTTCAGCCTAAAGTGAAAGCAACTTTTATTGAATAGTAAACAAGACAAATTGGAAAAGGAGCTAATGGAATTGAATTTGACAAGAGGAAGTACCTTGTTACACACAGTCAGAACTACAAAACAACAAAGAGTCTAAGATATATTCTAAGCTAACACCGAAGAACCTAACCTAGTCTAAAAACTACCAATTTGAACCAACTTACAGAACTGTACCCAGGCACTCTGCTTGAGGGTTGAACGTCTGGGCTGGCCTGAGCCGGTGACCCGCTCCGTGCTCCTTGGCACTTTTCTTCCAACAACTTCCAGAAGCCTTGGCTGCTTCTTTTACCCCCTTGCTTGCCCCCCCTCGATCCCTCGATCCCTCCCTCTGCTGATAGGACAAACCGGTCCAGCCAGGCAGGAGGGGGTGTGGTGGTTTTGGCGCCACCTTGCCCATGGCCCATGAAAGGTGCTCGGAAGGACGATTGGGGGTGCTTGGCAAACCATTGAGGGTGCTTGTGGAAAACCATCTGTATGTAAATGTGTTGCAGACTGAGCTCTCCTGCCCAGGGCAGAGATTAGGCAGGTCAGGTGGAATGTGGGGCAAAGTGTGTGCTCTGTCAGACAAAGCACCAAGCTGGAGAAGGAGAGGCACAGTGAGAAGCAACGGGGTTTTTTTGCCATTCTTACCAGGCATCCCTAGCCCTTTTGAACAAGCCATGCAGAACCCACACCGCGGGGTTCGCGCGTCACAACAAGCCACTCTGAAAACAAGCCACCCTGAACTACCCAACAACAAGCCGTGGGTTCTCAGGGTGGCTTGTGTGTGGTTTACAACCCATGCTTAAGCCATTGTGCTGGGTTCAGGCAAAAGCACAACCACTCTGAAACAAATAAAGGTGGCAACTCACTGCAGTGGCGTAGCGTGGGTTGTCAGCACCCGGGGCAAGGCAAGTAATTTGCGCCCCCTAACCCGTGGATTTTAGCACTCAAGGCTCTTCCACTAGATTAGTTAAAGAAACCCTTACCCCCTAAGCACATGTATTGTTTGTTATGAAAATACTGATGTAATTAAAGTAAAATGCATCTAAATACAAGTTTATTTTCAAACACTTTATTGAGTGCGAACATGCATTACACATTCTCCACATTTTCAGCAGGTCTATGAATACAAATCTACAAATGTAGTAACCTAGCATGGGCCATGCTATTATATGTCGTCTCACAACCATCGTAAATGACAAAAAATATCAAGAACAAAAACTAAACATCAAAATGGAACCATACCCTGGAGATGATCCAAGACTGGGCTAGATGGAGCCAACTTCCTCAATCCTGTACCTCTAATTGTAATTCTTTAATAGAAGTGCAAGATATCAATCTGTATATAATATACAGATTAATTAAATTCGGGGAGGTCACACAGAGGTCTAGAAAGAGGGAGAAGCAATAAGGGAGACTCCCCAAGAGGAGGAGGAGGAGGAGGAGGAGGGAGGAGGAGGAGGAGGAGGAGGAGGAGGAGGAGGAGCAGAAGACGAAGAAGAAGAAGAAGAAGAAGAAGAAGAAGCAGAAGAAGAAGAAGAAGAAGAAGAAGAAGAAGAGACACACCCCGCGCTTCTCTTCTCTGCTCGGGCCTCCTCCCGCTTTCCACCTGTCCCTTCAACAAGTTCAACTCAACTTCCTGCCCCTCCTCCATTTCTTCATCTCATCCTCCCCCCCCCCCCATCCCATTTCCCCACACCCCCCCCCCCTTTCCCTTCTTTTTCTAGCCCCATTTCCCTCTTCTCCCTCCTTCCTTCCGGCTTTTTAAAAATGTACCTCTTCTTTCTTCTTTGCCCTCCTCTTTTCCTTTCTCCCCCCTTTTCTCCCCTCCTCCCTTCACCCTCCCACCCTCTCCATTTCTCTCTCTCCTCCTTTCTCTCTCGCCATCCTTTTTCTTCCTTTCCTCTTTTCTCCTTTCCCCCTTTTCCTTTCTCTCTCCTTCTTCTCCGCTTGTCCTTCCTTTTTTCTCTCTCTCTCTCTTTCTTCTTCTTCCTTCCTTCCTCTTCTCCCTTTCCCCGGTAACTCTTTTTTTCCTCTCCTTCCTCATCTTCCTTCCTGCCTCCCCCCTTTCTCTTTCTTTCTATCTGCTTCATCCTTCCTTTTCTCGTCTCCCCAACTTTCTTTACCCCTTTCTCATTCCCATCTTTCCTCTTTCCCTCATTCTCTCTCTCTCTTTTCCTCCCTTCCTCTTTCTTTCTTTCTTTCTCTCTTCCTCCCTCCCCCTTCTCCCTTCCTTCCTTCCCTTCTTTCTCTCTCTCCTCTCTTTTTCCTCCCTCCCTCCCCTTTTCCTCTCTCATCTCTCTCTCTCTCTCTCTCTCTCTCCTCCCTTTCTTCTTCTCCTTCCTCTCCTCCTCCCTCCATACCTCGATCTTGTCCACGCTCCGGGCGCAGCCCACCACCTTCATGCCACGCTGCACCAGGGCGGGCCACGGCCGCCCCGATGCCCACCGAGGCCGGTCACCAGCGCCACGCGCCCCTTCCAGCGCTCCATGCCCACGCGCCGCGCGCGGCTGCCCTCCGCCTCCCGGCCGCGACGCACCGGCCGGCGCCTCCTTCCTCGCCTCCCGCCCCGCCCGCGCGCTCTCCGAGGCGCACGACCCGGCAGGCGCGGCAGCGGCGGCGGCGGCAGCAGCGAGGGGGCGGCGGCGGCTGATCCGCCCCTTTCTCCAAGGGCAGCCGCCTCTGGGGGGGGGAGCAGGAGGAGGAAGAGCTGGGGCAGAGAGCTGCGAGTGCGCCCCCCCAGATGTTGCGCCCGGTGCGGCCGGCCCCCCCTGCACCCCCCACGCTACGCCTCTGACTCACTGTGGGTTGTTGTCATGTCGTGCGAACCAGGTCAGTATCTTACAGTAACCCTCTTGGATTCTTCTAAATCAGTGTGGGACAAGCTAATGCAGAGTAAACAAACACAGCAGGTGGTGTACCACCTTCCGCAATGTGTTATGGTGTGTATGGGAGGAACCTTGGGTGGTGGTCCTTGGTACTGGAATTGGGATGATACTAGCATGTCCCATCTTCCTCTATGTTTGTTTGTTTGTTCAATGTATTTTTAAATCATCCCTCCACTCAATGAGTGCTCAAGGCGATTTACAATAAAACTATACAAGAATAAAATACAACACTTACACAACTAAAAACAAGGCAGATAAAGGGAAATGTGCATTATAATTAAACAGAGAACCCTCTAAAAACATTAAACAATGTTTAATGCTCTAAAAGCAAACATTAGACATGGAAAGCATGGTGAAACAATAATAAAGGCCAATAATGAAAGAGCCAACCTAACCTCCCTGGGCAGAAAATTCCATGACTGGGGTACTGCTGCTACACAGAAGGCCTTGTTTTGAGTTCCCACCAATCTCATCTCATTAGGAGGTGGGACCCATAATGGGGCCTCAGATGATGACTATAGGCCCTGGGCAGGTTCATAAAGAAGGATGCTCTCTTTCAGAACCTCTGGCCCCAAGTTGTTTCGAGCTTCATATGTAAACACCTGGAACTGAGCTCAGAAACAAATGGCATGCCAGTAAAACTGTTTCAGGACTGGTGTTATAGTCCATAAAATGCACACCAGACAACTGTCTAGTTGAACTGACTGTAGTTTCTCAGTACTGTTCAAGGACAGCCCTACACAGAGCACAATACAGTATTCGCACATGAGGTGATTAAGTCATGGACCACCGTGGCCAGATCAGACATTCCCAGGAAGAATTGCAGCCGAAGCTGGGCAAAGGTACCCCTGGCCACTGCTGCCACCTGATCATTCAGCTGCATACCTAAGCCTTCAGAGAGAGCAGAACCCCATCCAGAGTAAGTTGAATTCCCAATCCCAGTTTGACCTGGCTACTGACCGACAGGATCTTTATCTTGTTGGGATGGAGCCTCAGTTTGTTCAACCACACCTAGTCCCTCACTGCATGCAAGCAACAGTTTAGGACTTCCACGGTCTCCTTGGCATCTAACTTGAAAACAAGAGATAGAACTGGATGCCATCAGCATAATGATAAGACCCAGCTCCAAAACTCTGGATGACCTCTTCCAGCAGCTTCATGTACTGTAGAAGTTAAAAAGCATAGGGGGGGAAATAGAGCCTCAAGAAACCCCATAAGCCATAGGCCAGGGGACCAAGCTATATTCCCCCAGGACCACTTCCTGGGAGCACTCAGCCAAATAACACCAGAACCACTGCAACATAGTGCCTCCAAGTCACACATTGCCCAAAGGCCTTAGAAGGATATCATGATTGATGGTATCAAATGCTGCTGAGATGCTCAGCAGAAACAACAGGGATGTACTCCCCCTGTCTACTCCTGGTGTAGGTCATTCACCAATGCAGCCAAAGTTGTTTCTGTCCCAGAGCCCAGATGGAAAAGGATTTTCTAGATAATCCATTTCATCCCAGAAAATCTGGAGTTCTGAAGCCACCACCCTCTCAAAGACCTTATTCAAAAAAGGGAGATTAGAAACCAGTTGATGATAATCAGAGGAGGCTGGTGGTCAGTCTGAGTGGTGGAGCAGAGGGCAAGTCAGCAGAGGTGGGACCAAGGGGTCACAAGAGGCGGAGCCCAGGGGTCAGAAGAGGCAGATCAGTCTTTGAATCCCCAACAGTCAGCAACTCATACCACAGAAAGAGAAAACTGAGGCACAAAACATGCAAAGTGGGGTGCGGAAATCACAGAACCACACAAAAGTACTCCTTTGGACCCACATTCTCCTGTTCCAGCAACAACTCCTATTCCTCAGAGAACCAAGTATCTCTAACATGAGTGGGAGGGGAGAATCCACGCAGCCATAATAACGATTATAATGATAATAATTAAAATAAGACGTGATATTCTCAGAGCCACACAGAAAAGCAGCCTTTAGAACACAGGAACAAGTTCTGAAAGCATCCAGAAATCCATGCCTTTGTGTATCCATCACAAAGCACCCACCAGAGCAGGCCTACTCAGAAGCAGCACAGTGAAGGTACAAAATTCAAAATCATGCACATCTCGTAAGAAGTAAGGACTGGATTGCTCAGGAGAAAGTATGGGCATCCCTTTGCATGCAATAATAATGATGATGAATATATTCCTTGGGAAGCCAGCAGGAACCCTTTGCAAAACACACAGATACCCCCATTACACACGCAGAGGAACACACAGGCACTCCCCCCATTCACATTCCCCCAAAGCATACACACAGAGAGCCACATAGAAGAGCAGTCTTTGGAACCCAGGAGGAACCTACTGCAAAAGGGGAAACTGAGATGATGATGATGATGATGATGATGATGATGATATCCCCAGAGCCACACAGAAAAGCATCCAAACTGCTGGCAAGCATGGCCACCAAGTTCTGAGCACCTGAAAATACATATATTTACATGGTCATCCCTCCCCACTACAACCCCCTCTCCATGCCTCTGAGAAATCAAGCATATGCATGAATTAAGCAGAGCCTGGGCATCCAAGGTCCACCCCTTTCCACATCTACAGAGCATCCAAAAAAGGGGGGGGGGATGCCTGAGCAACCACAACTAAGAAATGGGGAGAAAGCCAGAAAGGAGATCAGGGCTGCACCTGGGAGTAAGTCCCATGGAACTCAGTGGGGCTTACTTCTGAGGTTTGCACTGTAAGATGCACACAAAAAAGAAAAGGGGAAATGGCACCAAGAAAGAGGGAACCATTCCCTACCTTTTAGATCTAGAACAGTGTTCTCCAACCTTGGGTCCCCAGATGTTTTTGGCCTACAACTCCCAGCATGCCCCAGCCAGTGTAGCTGGCTGGGGCATGCTGGGAGTTGTAGGCCAAAAACATCTGGGGACCCAAGGTTGGAGAACACTGATCTAGAAGAATCCTGGTGGGCAGCTACTGCGGCTGCAGCAGCAGTAGCAACAGCAGCGCACGCGCACGTGCACTCTCTCACTCACACACACACACACACCCTTCTTTTTAAACTTGAAATACACACACTTCTCATTCACTCAGACCCTCTTGCTGGTTAAGCCACACAAACGAAATAATAAAAAGAAACAGCTCTCCCTCTCTCACACACACACACACTCCTTCCTCCTCCTCCTCCTCCTCCTCCTCCTCCTCCCAAGAAAAACAAATCAGTTTGTTGTTTTAAAAGTGGATGGAGCTCCTGCTCTCTTTGCCTCCTGCGCTCTGGCTGCCCTGCGCAGCCACATGGTTCACTATTGAAATGAGGATTTGCTGGGGCAAGCCCTTCCTTGCCAAGTGATCCTGCCGATTGGGACTGCCTCTGCCTCCAGCTGGCATCAAGCCTCTGTGTAACTCAGAGCGCCAATATGGTGCTGGGGGGGGGATCGTTCCCCAGGGTGCCCTTCCAGCCTGAGCCTCTCTTCCCCATGATGCACCTAGGCTGGGGAGACTACTGAGCCTGTGTGCTTAATGCACACACTCAGTATTAGCCCTGGAAACCACGGAGCTTTCAGGGCAGGGAGATAAGGAAGGCAGGATGCTGGGAGCTGTGCTTGCCTTAGGAAAAAGCCCTATGAGGAGAGACTGAAAGAACTGGGCATGCCATGTTTAGACTTCAGAAGAGAAGACTGAGGGGAGATAGGATAGCACTTTTCAAGTACTTGAAAGGTTGTCACACAGAGGAGGGCCAGGATCTCTTCTCAACCATCCCAGATTGCAGGACACGGAATAATGGGCTCAAGTTACAGGAAGCCAGATTCCGCCTGGACATCAGGAAATTTTTCCTGACTGTCGGAGCAATAGGACAGTGGAACCAACTACCTAGGGAGGTGGTGGGCTCTCCCACACTGGAGGCATTCAAGGTGCAGCTGGACAGCCATCTGTCAGGGATGCTTTGACTTGGATTCCTGCACTGAGCAGGGGGTTGGACTCGATGGCCTTGTAGGCCCCTTCCAACTCTTCTATGATTCTAAGTTTGGTAAATGGTGGTGATGGAGCTTAGACAGACAGAGGCAGAAAGGAGAGGGAAGGAGGCACCTAGAATTTACTGCAGGGGATGGTGCTAATTGATAGAGCCCTTTCCACTTTGCTTTTGTTTACATTTCTCCTGGGTGTGCTCTGCCCCTCCTGCCATTAAAACCCCACAGCCTCTGCTGGTAATTATCTAGGGTGGTAGAACCCAATGAAGCTTCTTCAATAAAGATCTTACCATGCCTCCATTAGAGAAGCTGGAACATAACCCTCTTTCAAGGAGGCCAGTTGGCCAGCTCCCCTCTGGCAGTTCTTACAAGCCAGTGTGGACATGGGTCTAAGCAGGGTGTGCAGCTGGACACATTTTGTGCAGTTGGGGGGAAATGTGCATTTGTAACTAAGTTTTTGTGCAGTTGGAAATAAGGAAGAAGGCTGTTTCTTAAAAGGTATACAACAGTGGCCATAGCAGTACAAATTCAAAGAAGACTACATAATTGTGCTGTGTGCCATACCTGCTCTCATAGTGTACCTATCACATCAAAATGTCCCTTTTTAAAAAAAGATGGTCAGATCATCACCATCTGGGATTGGGTGGGATGAGCAATGTTGCTTGGAGGCCTCTGGGAAAATTCCTTTAAACCACACCTGCTCTCTTGCTTTAGCTGTGTCTTTGGTTCTGTGCTCTCTCATTTAGTCATCCACAGGAGCACTGATGCCCCAGGATCCCATTCAGTGAGAGGTGGAATATTGTGATAGATGTGGAGGTATTCATTTTCTGACTCAACTGAGAGTCTTGTGTCTGGTTTTGGACTTCAATGTGACACTTGTGCTGATGAGACATTCAACATAAGCACTATGAGGTCTAGCTACTAGAAGACATGCCACGAGTGTTGTCACATTTCTGTATTCTTTGGATAATGCAAGAAAATGGACCAAATGGACAACAATGTCATCTTGTGAACATCAATGATGCTGTCAAGTTGAAGTATCTCCTCATATTATACTGAGGGCTCTGCCAGATTGAGGTCTGTACCTAGCACCTTGTGAACTGCTTCCAGGTTTACTGACGGTTGTAAGGTGCCAAGAGGCTTCCTAATCATTAACAGAAAAGCATTGATTAAAGAACTCAACAAGATAGTCAACTATTTCATTACAGACAGTGCCAGCACCTCTCCTGTCAGATTTCTCTTCCCCCCAAAGGCACACAGCTATGGGCGGGGAGAATTTTGCAGGTGGGGGGGAATGAGAGGGAGACTATTCACCTGACCTCTTTGCACCAATGCAGGTATCAAGGGGTGGGGAGGGCCAGGACTGGTATTAGGCCCAGCAGCCCCACCCTTGGCCTCTTTTGCCTCTCGCAGAAGAACCAAGCTCCTTTTGATTTTGTCACCGCATGTGGCCCGTGCTTTCTGCAGTTCCAGCCTGTTTCTTGGGGGGGGGGGGGGAGAGACGAGAAGAGAAAGACAACGTTTGATTTGCTGACAAGGGGTGGTGGGGATCGATCATCTAACTAACCAGCTGCAGCTGCGGCCTCCCTTCCCACCTTCCCCCTATCACCTCCTGCTCTCGAGTATGCCTGTAGGCCTCCACTTGTTTGTGTACAGCCCGGTCACTGAGCTGAGCTTTCCTCATGGGCAGCTTGCTCGGAGCTTGGAGGCCTGCTTTCGCAGTGCCTGGCCTCGCCGTTTCTGCCCCGCCCTCCATGACTGTAAGCCCTTTGCGTGCCTGCCTGTTGCCTCGTTAAAGCACCGCCGCTTTGGTGCGGTCGTGTTTCCCCCTCTCACCTCCTGCTCTTGAGTAGGCCTTGAGGCCTCCGTTTGTACGTGTCCTGCTGCCCACTGCTGTTCCCAGTCACCAACTTTCGGATTAGGCCTACCTCGCAGGATTGTTGGGGGGAATTATACAGGGGGTCTTCCATTCTGAATTCAAGGGCCACAATCCACATAGGGCGGGCCTGCTCGCGTTTGGCCTTCTGAGTAGTAACCCCCCTCTCTTCGAATCGTTCCTTTTGTTTATCGTTAATTTTAAACCGCACCTCAGCCAGAAACATTCCTATTTCTACTTCTTGCAGTTTGGCACAGGATTGTTGTGGGAATTTAAGGCGAGCTGTTCCAATGTCCTTCCCTGCTTCCTCCCTGGTTAGTAGGCCCTTGGGCCTGTGTAGGCGTGGTGCCCTAGGCATGTCCCACCTCCTTTTGGCGCCCCGCCCCGCCCCACATACCGCTCAGAGGCATTTTGATTCTCTTGAGCCTTCCTTTTAGGCGCTGCCTCTTTCCCCACGTCTTTGATGATTAATAAATGTGGCCCAATTTTACCCCACATTTGTGTCTTGACTCTTTATTTCCCCCTTTACACCCGCAAACATACTGGTGGTGTTCCTTGCATCTCTTGTGTTTTGACAGAAAATGCTTGATCATTATTCCTCATTTTAGATTGGAAGAGAGTCCACAAACCACCATCTGTGACCAAGGAGGATACATGCCTGAAGATGTGCCTAACTGCTGCAGGTCCAACTGTCTTTCTGCAGGCATCTTCAGCTGCTTCCAGCACTCCTTTTGCACCCTGCATGGTAGCAGGGTTCACTAGCACCTGGAAAGTATTGCTTTTCATCCCCAGATTTTGTAATGACTTTCACCATTACATCAATTTTGTCAGTTCTGGTTTGGTCCACAGTGCCACCACACCTCAGGAACAGCATCAATGTATCTTCAGTCAATTTCTTCATGAGACTGTCTCTGTCACTTTCTACAATGCACTGCATAAATTCTATTTAGGCATTTGGAGTCAAGTACTGAAAACCCATCTCAGTGCTATGTACCAATTCTGCACTGTTACAGGAAAAAATAGATGCTAACTTACAACTACTCTTGCAGGAAATGAGTGCATACTCATTTGAGTCAGTTTGAGTCCATTTCTTTGCATCTCCATAAGTGTGCAGGAGGAGGGCTCCAACTTTGTCTGCTAGTTTTTCATTGGCCTTGGATATTGCTTTCCTCATAAAGGATGAGGTGTCAAGGTTGACAGTTGGAGAGCGCTTTCACTGTGATAGGATTATTCCCAGTGCTTCTGAATTGTCTCATTCCTGTAAATGATCCCACATTCTTTTGCAATGGAGGGCATTTGAGTACTCTTTGAAAACAATTTTACTATATTGGGAAACTTGAAACATGCTCTACACCTAACATAGTGTTGGCCATTTTGATGAAAATGTTCAAAGTTGTTGTCTTTTGGACTGTACTTGATTAATTGGAGAGGGTTCAGAGGAGGGCAACAAGGATGATAAAGGGACTGGAAACAAGGCCCTATGAGGAGAGACTGAAAGAACTGGGCATGTTTAGCCTTCAGAAGAGGAGACTGAGGGGAGATATGATCGCACTCTTCCAGTACTTGAAGGGATGTCACACAGAGGAGGGCCAGGATCTCTTCTCGATCATCCCAGTTTGCAGGACACGGAATCATGGGCTCAAGTTACAGGAACCTAGATTCCACCTAAACATCAGGAAAAATTTCCTGACTGTTAGAGCAATAAGACAATTGAATCAACTACCTAGGGAGGTGGTGGGCTCTCCCAATCTGGAGGCATTCAAGGTGCAGCTGGACAGCCGTCAGGGATGCTTTGACCTGGATTCCTGCATTGAGCAGGGGGTTGGACTCAATGGCCTTGTAGGCCCCTTCCAACTCTACTTTTCTATGATTCTATGATTCTAATTTGGAAGCTGGTTTCATGACACCTTATGACCTGACACTCCACCAGACGTGGCTGGCTTAGACATAGAGCTTTTTAGCATCTCCAGCAGCATTTTGAGCGTCCCCAATTTTCTCCTGATTGTTGGCAGAGTCAGAGGCATTTGAGAGTACTGCTGGTGCAGCAGGAGGTATTGTTGGTATCAGCAAACACTAGAGGTTCATCAGCAGGCGCAGATGAGAGCTTAGCTGTGAATGATATGTCGGCAGGTGGTGCATGAGGTATGTGAGTGAGCAAAGCTGCTGTAAGTGGTGGTGGTTGTACATTGCTGGACGGCACAAGCCAGCTTTGCACAGAGTTTGGTTTTGCACCAGCAGTCTTGCATTGACTTTTTTTTTCATTCTAGTACAACTGATTTACCAAAATGAATTTGTAGGTAAGAAGGATATACAAAGGATTAACGACTGACTGACCATATGGGTTAAAAGAAAGCTAAATAACTGCTTTTCCCCTTCTGTCTAAACGTAGAACCCTACAGACACAGACCTTGTGCTTGTCCTAGCCAGCAAGAAACTCTTTCCAAAGGCAAAGTGGTTTAGTGTGAAGCCTGGGCTCCACTCTAGCAAAGCAACCTGTGCTCCAAATACTGACTCCATCAGCTACAGTTCTCCTCACCAGCCCTTGAAATTACTTCTTCCTTCTCAGCCCTTCAGCAAAATGTAGCCTGGGTAACAGAGTTCTCTCTAGTCCCTTTCAGCAGACAGCACAACACAGGACAGGCCAACTCTACTTCCAGCTCTTTGTGTAGGCTCCTTGTTCCCTTCCTCCAACTCCTACTCTTCTATCTTCCCTCAATTACAACAGCAGCTGCAGTACAGGACATACATTTCTATTGTGTTATACTCCAATTCCCAGGGTCGTTTGGGGTCTTGTTGTTCCTGCTTGTCAGTATTAGTCCTTTACCCTTCTGAAGAACAGTAGAATCCTTGAAGAATACCCATATCACATGACTGGACTTCCAGAAGGTTCAGTTCAGCACAGGCTCTTCAGGAGGCAACATCTTTCAGAGAGACTCCCAGACTGAGACGAGGCCTCAGCTCAGCCCAGCAGACTGCCAGGCCTTACAGACTGGGCTTGGCCAAAGAGCACAAGACATCTGGAGACAACTAAGGCCAGTTTGTTAAGTGCCTGGCTTCTAAAAGGTTCTCCACCAATTCCTGGTGGATTTATTCCCAAATGTTTTACAAAGTAACATGAAAATTAGATATCTTTGTGTTAAAGCCAGACCTGATCTTCCTGTTGCACCAATTGCTTCCAAGCCCTTCCAACAGATTTGCAGGTTAAGGGTAGCTATGCAGTTTTTGAGCTGCCATTTTGTGAGGAGCCTCTATTCTGTGACAGGTTTAGACCCTATTTTTTCTAGTATACCATACAGAACCTTCAACATATTTTTCAGGACTACAACCATCTTGTGAAAGGATAAATTGTAGTCACCAGAATTAGAATCAGAGGAGAGGGTCCTCAACTATACTTTTTATTGGGAGGGCATCTCAGTCCTCAGCTATAGTTTAGGGAGAGAAGATAATCTCACCCGTTCTTTGCAAGGCACCTTCATTTTTCCTTCTCTTATTTTCCTATCCTTCTTTTCTTCCTTTCTTCCTTTTTTCTTTCCCTCCTGTCTCTCTCTTAATTTCTCTAATCATTCTCATTTACCCTTCCCTTTTTCATATATATATATATATATATATATATTTCCATTAGAAAAAAATTGGGAGGTCGGGGGGGGCTTCTTGTGCAGTTGAAAAAAATGCTTAGAATAAACCCTGGGTCAAAGGAACATGTGATTGGATTCCTCCCACCACACCACCCCTCCACATCCTCAGGTAAAACAAACTGAAACTCATCCATCAAAACGTGACACGTGGCTGCTGGAAACACCTCTTAGAAACTGTTTGCAATATGGAGTCCAGGTTGAAGGGGATGTGTGGGATTTTATCAGCAAGCCTGTCACATTGGGCTTCAGATGGCTCCTCCTCACCACCCAGGGGAGCAGCATGCAATAGTCCCTCAACCACCTAAAATAGTTCCATTGAACAACACTGTGCGGGTGCAATGGAAGCAGTGAAGAGGAAAGACTTCTTTGCTGCCCTCACTGCCACAAAGTTCTAACATGGGTTCTAACTGATGTGCACTCAGATTCGGCCTACGTTTTTCTTCACCATTGTTCTAGCTGTTGGCTGGTCCCGGCACTTTCTTGCCTTGAGCTCCTGGGAAAACTGAGGAGCTCATGTTCTGTGACTAAGCCGAGGATGCTGAGGACATTTAATAATCGAAATGCAATAACAATAACAATGCTATCAGCTCTAACATTGCTACCTTAGAATCATGCGTCTAGGAGTTTTGCAACAATATAATTTGCTGTAACAATATTCAAAATACTGCTTTTAAAAAAGTATTGTATTCTTCATTTTCAAAAAGAAAATACTGCATAATAGGATTTCCAGTTCCCCCTAGAATTTATTTATTTTTTCACTGTGAAAAGCAGAGGCAGGGGGCGTCCTCCCAAAAAAGGAGACGGGGGGGGGGAGAAGCATCCCACCCCCATTTCCGGCCTTCACACTGTTGGGCTCTGCACCTTTACCAGATTCTTTGTCTTTCAAGAGTTGCCAGCCTTGTGACATCATCAGACTCCACCTTAGAGTTTCAGGCTGTGGACCGGGCAACACAACACAATTCAGCTATGACCCTCTGGTCTCCAGCATCTTTCCCCCTCATCCTAGCTGCCATTTCTGTGCCTGGACTTATATATTCTGTGCTCCAAGCCCAATGGGTGCCATTCTGTGAGTGCCACTGCCATTTCTAAATCGCAGCCTCATACAGAAAGCAAGGCCACATCTGTTCCCATTGCAGTCTTTCTCAGAACAGGACTGAGAAGGACATGGCCAGTTCCCCCAACCTTCATTCCCCCAGGGTCATATCACTAAAGCTTTAGCAGTTTGTGTACGTGAGCAACTGCTGACATGGAATATGCTACCTGGGCCTGGCTGTCACACAGTGTGCACTGTAGACAGATGAGTTGTTATCCCGTGGAAATGGTGTGTGACATTGTGCGAGGGCAGGACTTCACGCAGGTGATACAATGTACCCCACCTAGTTACCCACAAGACAAATGTCTCCATCAGTGGCACTCTGATTCGCCAAGATGGGAAACGGTTTGTAGACTGTCTGCAAGTCACCTTCTTCCTCGGTTTGAAGAGGGCTGCAGCTCAACTATGCCCTCCTTTGATTGCATCATTGAGTCAGGGCCCTATTCTGCACTATTCTGGGGCCTGATTTGACACACAGGTTGGCAAGCCACAAATGCTGTGTAGCATGCATTAGACATACGGCACTCTCTGAACACTTAAGGTGCCCTGTGCAACAACCCCGAATGTTAGGGGGTTGCTAATATGGTCTCAGCAATGCAGGGCCAGGTAGCGTAGGCGAGAGTACTGAAGCAGGTGAGTGGCATACAGACTGGATATGCACACAGGGTGGGATGGGAAGAGTTTGCCTGGCACCAAAGAGCAGTTGAGCAGCTTGCTTCTCTAGGTTCTGAGTGAAAGCAACAATGGCCATGAGGTTTATATAGAAGGAAGCAGGTGGTGAGTGGTGCCCACAAACATCTTTTTTATAATCCACATTTTATTAAAAAATAAACAAATTCAGACAGACACATTAGGACTTAAAACAATGCCCAAAATGTATCTTACATTCTGCTCCAAATAAAAAGGCACCATTCTTCCAAAAGCAATAGACTTTCATTTCTTGAGCCTTCCCAGTCTTTTGTAGTTGAACCATGTGTTGTTGAAACGTGGGATATCGTGTTGAGCCCAGCTGTGATAACAAACCATGTTTTGTTAACCACAAACAACCCACAGTTCACAAACCATGGGTTTTCTTCATGCTTAACAAAGAGTCTTCGGAATGGGTGGAAAAGTTGGGGACACTGGGACCTATGAGGGAGACACTCGAAACCTTGAGGATCTCGCTGTGAGGGGGGGGGTATTGCCTACCTCCTTTTGCAAGCAAGGATCACTTGTGGCTTTGCTTTGACTTGACAGCTTGCACTTTGACAGCTGTCACATCAAAGCAAAGTAAAATAAAAAACACCCAACTATGTGGAGTCTCTCTGGGTCAATGTCCAGGGTTGGTCTCTGCTGCACTTTGATAGCAGGTACCATCCAGGCCATTGCCCAGGCAAAGCTTCCCATTTTCTGACCTGTGGAACTGTGCACTTCCACAGTTGCACAAGTCAATCTAGCAAAATAATTTTTAAAACATTACCCCAGAAAGTGTGCATATTGCACAAAAAAAGAAAAGAAAAGGTGGCTCACCAGTGATGGCCCCTCCAATGTGCTGCTTGGGCACTTTGGAGGGGTTGTCACTGGCTGTCAAATGAGAGATCACTGTTTGTGATCTATGGGGGGGGGAAGGGTAAAGGAGAAAAAAGCTGTAGCGAGTGAAAAAGGGCTCACAATTGTGAAAAAGGGCACCTCGCTGGCCACTTCCCCCAACCCCTGGTAGGATCAGTCGCCCAGGTTCAGACAACATGACAACACATTGTGGGTTGAACAACCCCTGGGTTCTCAGAGTAGCTTGTTGGGAAAAAACACCTTGCAGGAAGAGGTTTGGATCTGCACGACACGACAATCCACCAGGTCTAGTTACCCATGATAGTTGTTGTCTCATGCAAACCAGGTCATTAATATGTGCGAACTGGGCAACTGTCTTTGAGCCTCTCTCCTACTATTAGGTTATCATCGGATCGTTGTTCATGTTGGAGAAAAAACAGAGGAGAAGCATTTGTAATGCAACTGAACATTCAGGACAATATAGGTTTTAATTTCTTTTTTCTCTATTGTTATTATACTGTGCTGCTTCCTGGCTGTTGTTCCCTCAAATCTGTATCTTTCCTCTGTAGCAGTGAGCTATTCGTCTTTCCTAACCATCTTTCTTCAGTTCCTCCCGACACTGATGTGTCAGGCACTATCCAATAGGAGGTAGTGACCTGGTTTGCGGGATCACCACAGCCCTCCGTGGCTTATTAGCCATGGTGAGTTCTGACGCCTGCAGGCGCCAGGTTGCCAATTCAAGTTGCCGCTGCAGCTTCTCATGTCGTCCGAACCCTGCGAGGGTGATGTGTTCGGGTGGTTAACAAACCACCCCACAACCCTACAACAGGCCATAGATTCTGGGTGGTTTGTTAACCACCCCAAAAAGTCATCACCGGGTTCGGACAACACAAGAAGTTGCGCCTGCTGAGAATAATCATGCATATCAGTCGGCAGGCAACTGGCACATGCAGGGTGGTTAACAAGCCACCGTGACTTGTTAACTACCCTGTGATGGTGCAAACTGGGTGACGTGCAACTACATTCCATCCAGAATTCCATTTTCCCAGTGGTAAAATATTGCAGAGTGCTAGAACTTTATGTGATGCCCTGAAACAAAAGGGCTAACCAGAGAAAAGACAATTGGATCTCCTGAAACAAATGCGTAACAGCAGGACATTAAGGATCCTGCACTGAAACACTCGTGCAGCACAGTGATACTGTTGTTGAGATCCATGAGATTTAACTACAGAGAACTCATGAGAGGATCATTGCATCTGGATGCCACAAATACCCCATTTTCTGGCATGGCCTTCAGCTGTTATGTATTTGTTTCCTTCCCTTCCAGTGCCACTTCTATATCAACTCTTCTGAACAAATTCTACACAGTCCTCCTTGAGCCCAGTGAACATAGGCAAGTGCACTGATGGTTGACACACCGCACTCCACCCGGGCCGCTGCTCTGCTACAGGGCTTTTGCCTTCCAAGGGAGTTCCTGGACCTCCGAATTGGAGGGGAGGGTGAGGAAAGGGAGCCAGCTAGAATGAGGATGCTGCCTGCGCAGGAGCCATCTGGGCTGGAGCCAGGGACAGGAAGCAATCTCTTTCCCATAGCAACTCACTACCTCATCCGCAGGCAAGGAAAACTGGGTGCTGCTATTAGCTCCTGTTCCTGCCTGTCTCTACCGAGCCAAAGCTTTGAGCCTCTTGATTGCAAAAAGCTTCGGGCAGAGGGAGAGTAGAAGCTTGGAGCCTTTGGCTGGCAGAGTTTGTGGGTGCCCAAACACTCCCCTTCTTTTACATAGCAGCCCTTCTGCAGCCACACGTCCTTATTTCAGCATGAGTTAAAAGCTGTGACTCCTGCAGGAATGTGGGCTGCAGCAGCCAAGCAGCCACTCTCTACAGTAATTACATGCTATTCCATATTCAGCTCAAATTAGCATGCAGAAAGGAAGCAACTATCAGAGGGGAATCATGCCTCCCCACCCCCTTCTCTAGCTAAAGATGTTTTCTTTATTAACTGCTAAAAAACTGTCACTCGCTCACTGGTGGATTCAGGAGATTTGTGGCTTCTTGGCATAGATTTGCAGCCTCCTGCTGCGTCTGGAGCATGCAAGACACTGGCGCCCCCTGTCTGCCACAGCCTTCCCAGATACCCGGTCCTTTTACGGCCCGCTCTCCTCCAGCAAAGGAACAGCACCATCTGCCTTTTCTGAATGCATGTCTGTCCCCTGAAATTCAGCTTTGACTAGTCATACCTTTCTTTATGGAAGGGGCAAGCTAGAGCCCTATTACTCTTGTCTGACAACAGCACAGCTGGCTAAACTAAACAGATGCATTGGGAAACAACTCACTGGGGGGCTGGAGGTGTGGGGGGGCAGGGGGAACACGCTGCCAGGGTCAGACTGGGGCAATGTGCTGCTTTACCTAAATCTGAATATTCCAGATTGGAGTATCTGAGGTCAGTGGCTTGAACTGGAGCCTGAAGTGCAACAGGCAGAAGGTACTGCCCTGCTGACTACGGAAGGGCAAAAGGCAAGCTCCTAGTATTATCCTAAGCCTGGCCAAAAGAAACCCAAATACCAGCATATTTTAGCTTAAAGTTTTAGCTTAAATAACTAAGCCTTAGGAGAGGCATATTTCAACCTTTTAGAATGGGGAAAGCTGGGAAACCAGTAAATGATTGGTGGCTGGGGCCAAGGGGATGAAGCCAAGGGAAGGAGGCGTAGCCATCAGGGGAATTCCTGGGGACCAGATTTGGCCCCTGGGCCTGAGGAAGTGCGCTCCTGTCCTAGGACCTGGTAATCCTATTACCACCCGTAGAGGCTGATGTTGCAACTCCCACTGTACCTGAGGAGAGTTCCGTGGCCTGCATTAATAGAAGTATTGCTTCCAAATCACGTGAAGTGATCATTCCCCTTTACTCGGCACTGGTTAGGCCTCATCTTGAGTATTGCGTCCAGTTCTGGGCACCACACTTTCAGAAGGACGTAGACAAACTGGAGAGGGTTCAGAGGAGGGCAAGGATGATAAAGGGACTGGAAACAAGGCCCTATGAGGAGAGACTGAAAGAACTGGGCATGTTTAGCCTTCAGAAGAGGAGACTGAGGGGAGATATGATCGCACTCTTCCAGTACTTGAAGGGTTGTCACACAGAGGAGGGCCAGTATCTCTTCTCGATCATCCCAGTTTGCAGGACATGGAATAATGGGCTCAAGTTACAGGAACCCAGATTCCACCTAAATATCAGGAAAAATTTCCTGACGGTCAGAGCAATAAGACAATGGAACCTACTACCTAGGGAGGTGGTGAGCTCTCCCACTCTGGAGGCATTCAAGGTGCGGCTGGACAGTCATCTGTCAGGGATGCTTTGACCTGGATTCCTGCATTGAGCAGGGGGTTGGACTCGATGGCCTTGTAGGCCCCTTCCAACTCTACTTTTCTATGATTCTATGATTCTATGGCCCAAGCACGTGCAGGCCCAGGTCACTCACTTAGCTAGGCCTAGGCCCCACCCTCTGGCCCACCGGTTCTCCGTCCATTCAAGCTCCAGGTTCCCTGACACTTTCAGTGTCAGATACAGAAAGCTGGAGGGATTTCTCTTTTGGAGCCTGATTACTCAGCATTGATCTCCAGTTACAAATTTGCCGCTGACTAGCTACTAAACTGTGGACAGATTTCAGAAATCGTAGGAATTGCTGGCCAATTACTGTATTCATCTGATATGTTGTTGGAGGCTGGGGCAGAGGGATGTAACCGCTCGCCTCGAGCGGGCGTAGCGGGCCGAAATCAGCCCCGCTCATGCCCGCCAGAGACTCGCTTTGATATAAGAGTGTTTTGGATTACAAGCACGGTTCCGGAACGAATTACAGTAATACCTTAGATTACGAGCATAATTCGTTCCAGAACCATGCTCGTAATCCAAAACGCTCGTATATCAAAGCGAGTTTCCCCATAAGAAATAGTGGAAACTCAGATGATTCGTTTCACAACCATTTAATCACTGATTTGCCGGCTCCCTGGCAAGGAGCCCCATGGAGGGAGCCAGCAAAGCAGTGATTAAATGGTTGTGGAACGAATCCCCACCTCACCTCCACGGGGCTCCCTGGCAGGGAGCCCCGTGGGGGTGAGGCGCAGCCGCTAGGCTCTGCGGGCGCCTTGCACTGCCGTGCCGGGCAGGGAGCCGACATAGCAGCAACAAGGCGCCCGCAGAGCGAGCGGCCGCGCCGCACCTCCACGGGGCTCCCTGCTAGGGAGCCGGCAAAACAGGGAGACAAGTGGAGGCACCGGCTGCGCGAGCGGCCGTGCCGGCACGGCAGCAACAAGGCACCTGCAGAGCGAGCGGCCGTCCCGCACCTCACCTCCACGCGGCTCCCTGGCGGCAGGCGCCTCCACTTGTCTCCCTGCCTGGAAGCTGGAAAAGCGGCTGCTTTTCGCTTGAACGGCACCTCGCACTGCTTTGCTGGCTCCCGGGCAGCGCCTCCATGGGGCTCCCTGTGTGGGAGCCAGCAAAGCGGCGCAAGGCGCCGAGTGAACAGGCGTGAGGCGGGTGCCTCCATTTGTCTCCCTGCCTGGGAGCCAGAAAAGCAGCCTGGCAGGGAGCCGCGTGGAGGCGAGGCGAGGCATGGAGCGGCCGCTCGCTCTGCGGGCGCCTCATTGCTGCCGTGCCGGCTCCCTGCCTGGCACGGCAGCGCGAGGTGCCCACAGAGTGAGTAACCCGGTGTGCTCGTTTTGCAAGACCTCACTCGTTTATCGAGCCAAAAATTTTGAAAAATGTTGGCTCGTCTTGCAAAACGCTTGCAAAACGGGTTACTCGTAATCCGTGGTATTACTGTATGCTTGCAATCCAAGGTATTACTGTAAATGTCTGTAGTGAAGATGTCTCCCTTCTCTCCTATGGTGAAGGCGATGAAATGTATGGTAACTTTGAGGTATGGTAACTATCTTGATAATGCCATGTTGTGGCATTACAAGATAGAGCACAGGTGGTGTTCTTTTTCCACTTTAGTGATCAGATGTTATATTTTGATGCCTTGATTTTAAAGGGAAGTGTTAAAAAAAAAAAATTAGCTCTGTGAAAAATAATAGATGTCACTTATTCCACAATGCTGCCATAGAACTTTCTTGATTTAGTTTCTCTTTCAAAAAAAAATGTTTACCTGAACACCTATTTTCTATTTTTCCCAACCATAGCAACGTAAGGGAGTGGAGCATATTCCTCTTCAGAAGGACATGCTGTTTGTGGAGAAAGCCTGCACACTCACAGTGACATGAACCCCAACACAGTTTTCCCCAAACGACCCCACTTAGTTTCCCTGGCAACCCCCGTCTGCATAATCCTCACCAGGGGGAAAACCGGAGATACCAGTCTTGGCCAAACAGGCACACAATAGGGGCCATCAACGGAATCCACAAAAAGAGCCATGGATCACCCAGGGGCAAAGGGCAGTCTCAAAGAGCTGCAAAGTATCCCAGTAACTGCAACACATCACCTTTCCCGGGCGGGAATAAGCCCACCTGACATGAAGGGGGCAGGAATAAGCCCACCTGACCAGCGAGGGGCGGGAGAGCGGGATGGACAGGGTAGAAAACCCCTCTCCCCGTCCCAAAAGGGTTGTTGGGAACACGGGTGCATGAACGACATCCACGGCCAGCCCCCGGCTGGGTCAAGCAGTTCTCTTCCCCGGGCCAGGCGGGCTCGGAGTCAGGCTGGAATCAGAACAGCGTAGAGTCTCGGATCTAAGGTAACTCCTTGCCGCAGTACGCTAGCCTGGGAACCAGTTCATTTATAAATCTGAGGTCACGCTCAGGTCTTGTTGACGTTATAGTATTCCTAGAAATCTATTACCGTATTTTTCCATCTATAAGATGCCCCCATGTATAAGACGCCCCCACTGGGCAGTTTCGCAACCGCACGGTTCTCTCCTCGGCTTACTTCCGTGTATAAGACGACCCTCAATTTTTAGTCTAACAATTTTAGGAAAAAGTATAGTCTTATACATGGAAAAGTACTGTAGTTCCGCTCCATTTAAGCTATAGTAAATAAAAAGCATCTATTCTTGCCGCGAATAGACTCCTGTGCTTCCTTTTTGCCGCATACGAGTTCTAGTCAATTACACTTGCTTGAATGGGCTGTAGCTCAGCACCGGTTAACCCGTTAAGTGCCAAACTCACGCAGAAGACCCAGCTGCTGGTCTTCCACATGGTGGCAAAGGTGGGATTTTTGAAATAATTGTGGTTAATGGACGGAACTATTAGAGCCTAGGGGAGGCTAGCGGATTGCAGGAAAAGAGTAATCAAGGAACCTTCGCTTAGACATGGGGGATCAAGATCAGGAGCAGCTCGTGGTCTTCCCAAAGACCCCCGGAGGAGGGGGGCATGTCTCTACCGTGGAGTGGAAGGTGCAGCCAGCAGGGGCCGTTGCTGGCATCCTCCGGTCGCGTGGGGGGGGACATGTTGAAGTCGGCAACCCAGGGGAAGGGGATGACGACGAAGATGCCCGGCCGGGCGCAGACCCAAATGATGGAACCACCATCACAAAAATGATTTGTGTATTTTTATTTTTAAAAGCTGGAGAACTGTGTGCAACATTCAGGCCTCCACTCTGCAATTTTCACAAATCTGAAATTAACTGTCAGAAAATTCAAGGTGTCCATGGTGAAGTATGTACATATTCAGTGAGAGGAGGATGCTTCCATACTTCTCATGTTAAAGTTAAATGTTACAGCAAGAACAACAAGAACAGCAGCAATGACTAGAATCTAACAAGTTGGCCCTGATTTGCACAGATTTATGCATTTTGTGCAAATTTATGCAAATCGGACGTGTGTCAAAAGTCCGTCAAGCTCAAGCAGAATGAGTTGTCCAGAGTCGCACATCCCTAGGCCCAGGTATGCCCTACCTAAACTGGGATAATCTGGTTTCAGTAGTCTATGCTCTGGTAACCTCCAAGTTATATTACTGCAATGTGCGCTACATAGGACTGCCCTTGAAGACTGTTTGGAAGCTGCAGTTGGTGCAAAAATGCAGTGGTTAGATTGACAGCAGGGCCCAGAAGGTCTGAGCATATAAAACCAATTCTGGCCTGCTTGAGCTGGCTGCCTGTACATTTCCAAGCCCAATCGAAGGTCCTGGTTTTAAGCTATAAAGCAGGGGTCCTCAAACTATGGCCCGCGGGCCACATCCGTCCCGCCGGGTCTTTTCATCTGGCCCGGCAGCCGATCTAGACTTGCGAGGGAAGGGGAGGAGGGGCGGCTGAGCCGGCGGGGGGGGCACGGGCCGCCTGCCCGCCCGCTGCCCTGCATCTCCTGCGCGGGGGGAAGGGGAGGAGTGGCGGCTTAGCCGGTGGCGGGGCATGGACAGCGCCCATCTTCCTCCCTTCTCGTCCACCCACACAGGCTTTACCTTGGGAGAACCTGCTGCGCCGCCCGCTGGTCCCGTCGTGTCACTTCCGGCGCAGCGGAAGTGACGCGATGGGACCCTGCTCCGTCGCATCCATCCTGGACCCCGCTGGCGCTCTGTTTTTGGCGGGGGGAACCAGGGCAACAGGGCTGTTTAAGCCCTGTTGCCCTGGTTCCCCCCGCCAAAACTGAGTGCAGGCGGGGTCCAGGATGGATGCGACGGAGCAGCTCCAGCGGCGGCGGACTCGGGCAGAGGTGGGGGCGGAGGCAGCAGCGTGCAGGGGACCAGGTAGGATGGCGGCGGGGAGGATGGCGGCGGGGGACCGCAGCGGGGGGGGACAGCGGGGGGGGCGGGGGACGGGGGGGAGGGTCCTGCAGTGGCAGCGGCGGGGGGTCCTGCAGCGGCTCGAGCAGCGTGGAGAACGCTCCGTGCCGCTCTGAAAAGCGGGATATGGCGGGCGGCAGTTGCTGCAGAGCTGGGCGCTGGGCAGCATGAAGGAGGTGGCACAGGGGAGCCAAGGGCCGCCGCTGGCCGAGCTGCGGCAGGGCTCTGGGGGCGGGGGCGGCTGGTGAGTCACGGCCACCCGAGTGGGGAGCGCCAGCCGTGGGTGCTGCGCTCCGCTCCGCACCGGGGTGGGTGCCGGGGAGCCCCTCTCAGTAGCCTCTGGCCCAGCGGGACCGGCCCTGATGCCCGCAGGGCTGGCCACTCTAACCATGTGGCACGGGGAGGGCAACTGCGCCCCATATTCTGGCCTCCACACTCGGCTCTGCCGCTGCCCCGCTCACCCCAAGCGGCAGAACCCGGAGCTGGTGTGGCCCAAGATCTGGGGGGGGAGTGCAGAAATTCAAACAGCACCCCCCGCCCCGCACACGCCGGCCCCCCTTATGGTCCATGGAGGAGTCAGGAGGGGTCGTGGCTACGTGGAGCCCCCCCCAAGTCTCTGTGTTTGCACTTTTAAGGCTGTGATCCTTGTATTGTTTTTTCCAGTTTTTTTGCACTACAAATAAGATATGTACAGTGTGCAAATCAAGCCTTTCTATTCCTTTTTAAAATTTAATGTATTTCAATTTTAGACAGCAAAATAATTTATAATTAATTTATTATTAATTTAATAACTTTCCATTTAATCAAGTAAAAAAAAAAAAAAGGACCCCAGTCCTTTTTTTTTTTTTTTTGCTTGATCCATTCGATCATATTTTTTTTCAAACTATAGTCCGGGCCCCCAACAGTCTGAGGGACAATGAACTGGCCCCCCATTTAAAAAGTTTGAAGACCCCTGCTATAAAGCCTTACACGATTCGGGACCACAATGCCTGAAGGAGCACATCTCTCAATATGAGCCTACCAGTACACTATGTTCAATATCTGAGGCCCTCATCTGAGTGCCTCCTCCAAGGGAGGTTCAGAGGATGGCAATAAGGAAGAGGGTCTTTTCGGTGGTGCCCCCCCCCCAATTGTGGAATGCTCTCCCCACTGAGGTTTGCCTGGCCCCAGCATTTTCATTTTTTCGGTGCCAAGTTTTCCTCTACTCCCAGGCATTTGATGGCATACAGTAAGTTTTTGTAATGTCTGTTTCATTGGGTCCTGGTATTTTATTGTAATTGTTTTATGGCTGTTTTAAAGTGTTTTCAAACTTTTGTATGGTAAAGATTTTATATTATTTCTATGTATTTTGGATTGTAATTTTTCTGAATCACCCAGAGAGCCTTGGCTGTTGAGCAGTATAGAAATGAAATGAAATGAATTAATGAATGTACTGCTGCTGTCATCATTCAAATTATGACCACAAAGTCTATAAGACCCCATACTGGAAGACGTCTCTGTCCTTAACTGTTGGGGGAAGAAAACAGCATGCCTGCCACTGGATGTAATGGGAGGAGCTGGAGCATGAACACGCTCAGGTTTCCGCAAGCAGAGAGGGCCATCCATAGCTTTCAACTGATGCCATGAAGGTCAATAACTGAAGCTTACAGGCATGGGATTTGCAATAAAATCAAGAGAGTCTGTAGTTACTTCTTACTTTTTAAAAGGTTACTTTCTAGCCTTGCTAGTTATGCGGAAAACCTCAAAGGCACAGAAAACAAGAGCAGAATAAAAAGAAAAGAAAGGGCATATAAAAACGATTTCAGCAATTCTCCGGCATCTGTCTGTACCCAGTCAACATAGGTAATCCTAGATGGAGAAGTGACTAAAAAGCCCTAGAGCCAACTCAGGCATTCAAAATCTTTTCTAGAGGATGAGTGCTGACTATCTCAGGGGGTGCATTTGTGTGGAGAACATAATATCTACACCACAGACTTATAGCAGTTTTATATCAGTTTAACTGCCGTAGCTTCCCACAATGAATCCTGGGAATTGTACTTTGGTGCCACAGCTGCTAGACAAAAGGGGCCCGACTCCCAGCAAAGCCTGTATTGGCACATCCAGCATTAAACTAAACTGCTTGTCATGATTTGGAAAGGAGGGGGAAGGCAGTGTTTATTTTCTACAATGAGAGGTGGTGGGCTACATTCTGCTTGGAAGCCAAAGTCCATTTGGTGTACATCATTACGGCTACCCACCACAGATCTGTGTGACCTGACTGTAGTTTCTCTATGAACAAAGACATTCTGTACATGCTTAAATAAAGACATTCTTCTTTACTGTGTTTTACCAAAGAGATACAGTGATAGCGTGACACCCCATCTGGATCCATAGAAAGTCATGGTGGATGGAGGCTTTCAATTTAGTATCAAAAGTGCAAGCTATATATATATCATTCTAATATTTTCCTTACCTCGGTGGTAAGAAATCCCTAGCTTCCTCAGAACTACTGTTCCCAGAGTTCCTGAGGCAGGGGAAATAGCTGTTCAGTCAGTTTATGGCTGCACTGTTGTCAAATACACCCAACCTGTGTCCACAGATACAGCCATGGCCGCCCAGCTACAATTCTGTGACTATGTCAGCACATTTTTCAGCAGCTGCAATGCTGGAATTGCTTCCAGGTAGCTACGAGTGTATCTATGGATGACCAAGGTCCTACTTTATTACATCCTGCATCTGAACGCATTCTTGTGGACAGTTGAGTACTTCATCAGGAGAAGATTCTGAATGTCTGCCAATTCTTGGCTCTTTTCTAATAATGGGGAATGCAAGAGAGGGTGGAAGGATGGTCATTGGTGTGGCACAAGAGAAAATGAGGGGAGCAGAGGCAGTTGGGGCTCCACTCCCAATATTCTCAGGAGCCACGGATTTAACAGGGCCGGGAGCCCACACCAATTTCTTTTTGTTGGTCCCATGAAAATTATTGTCAGTGAATTGGGCTCAGGCAGGGAGTGCTCCTGCCATTTAAGCTGTTTCCAGCTCGCTTCTGAAGCCCTCTTGATAAACATTTCTAAACATTTGTAGTATTTTAAATTTCCACTCAATAATTGATGATGAGTTATTTTATATACTTTAAAGTGGATAATAATGTAAAATTCATAAGCAAGGGAAGCTGGGAATGGCAGGCAGATTGGCAGGGTGGGGGAAGCAATGCCTGGCATACAGTACAAACGAGAGGATGATGGAAACATGAAAGCAGAAAACAGAGGTGTTGGCTCTGGTGCTGGCAAGATAAAAGAGAATCAGCACTCACTGAAACGATAGGATTTGTGTGCTAGTGGACAGTATACCTAGGCTGGTATGAGAGGCAGAAGGTGCAGTTGAGAAGGAGGGTGTGAGAAAGAGGGAAGCAGAGAAATGGGAGTGGAGTAGTGCAATTAATGAGAATATGGTAAAGGGGAAGTGGGGTGGTGTGTGTTGTGTGGTGTGTGTGTTTATGTCTGAAAGAGAGGAGGTTAGGAGTCTACATAAGAAGAGCCATGCTGCATCACACCAAAGGCCTATCCAGTCCAGCATCTGTTTCAGGAGTATATATGTAAGCGGATAAATATATAATGGCTGGTTAGGTGTGTATGTGTGTGAGAAGAGAGGGAGAGAGAGAGAGAAGTGAAATGAAGATTGGATGAGAGGGACATAACAAAACAAATGGAAATTAACAAACATGTATCAGAACAGCACATCATGCTACATGTTCCTGGCACTATTGGAGTAGTCATAGCAAGGCATTCTTTGGCCAGTTTATTGCTGCACTCCATTCATATAGGATGGGGCACATACCCTCCATCTCCAAGATATGGGACATAACTTGTCAGGTAATTCAGGCTATGATCTCATATATCAATGCAATGACTGGTTATTTTTGTGCTGCCAAACCACTATAACAGGTTTTCCTGTACTGTTATCATGCTATGCTCACACCCAGAAAAGTCTGCAGATTACGTTTTAGACCAGGGCTCTCCAACCTTGGGTCCTCAGATGTTGCTGACTACAGCTCCCAGAATCCCTTGCCATTATCCATGCTGGGAGCTGTAAGCCAGCAGTGGTGTGTGTGTGTGTGTGTGTGTGTGTGTGATGGGGGGAGACTAGAGGGAGGGAGAGACAGTAATATATTGGAGGAGGAAAAGCATAATGTGGAGAACTAGGGGCAGTAAAAGTTTGTGGGGTGGCTGGGAGGGATAAGCATGTAAGACAGGGTGTGTCATGAATGCGTAGGAAGGAGATAAGAAGGTATGGGAGGCAGGTAAGATCAGGGAGGGATGGAGAAGATGCTGGTCTGCCAGCCAAGAAAAGAGGGAACCAGGAGAAAGAGCAATAAGATGGAGAGGGGGCTGAAAGAGGCACGGAGGAAGCATGTGTGCGAGGGAGATAAAGACGGAGGAGGTGGGAGAAGAGACCGAAAGAGGCAGGGAGGGGGCGGCAGCAAAGGGCGGGGGCGAAGGGATGGAGTGCCGAGAGGAGAAGGAAAGAAGAAAGGCATTAGCAGCAGGAGCAGCTTAATGGGAAAGGAGGGACTATTTCATGGGGATGGAAAGGGAAGAGGGGCCAGCTTGAGAGCTGCCTGTATGTGTGCCATGTCTGCACAGATAGTAGGGATGTAACTGCTCGCCTGAGCAGGCGTAGCAGGCCAAAATCGGCCCCGCTCACACCCGCCAGTGGCTCGCTTTGTATAAGAGTTTGGATTACAAGCACGGTTCTGGAATGAATTATGCTCTCAATCCAAGGCATGACTGTACATTTGGGAAATGCGCACAAAAATGTGCGTGAGTTTGCATGCAAAAGAAAGACAGAAAAAACAAAGCTCACAATCTGATATGGACATAATTGGAACGAACTTTGAGATGGAATTTGGGGGACCTCGATGCATCCAGGTTTTGCTGATTTGCACATCCCTAGAAGGCAAATCCTTCTCCGTGTTTTGTGTCCATACAGTCTATCAGCCATGCCCAGGGCTGGTTTACACATGCAAACAGCCTCTGCATGATCCCCCCAAGGATCTCCACTGACAGGGAGAATTGTACCACGTGGGCTGACTCAGAGAAGATGTCCATCATTTTATGATTGCAGCATCAATCTGCAATCTATCTGCATTTGTGAATGAGCCATCAGATCTAGCTGACAGAATTGTGAAAATAAAGAATGCAGTGCTTTTCAATGGAGGCAGTTTCCACATTCAGCTCTAAGTCACCAAGCGGGAGAAATCCAGTGATTTATATAAATACAGGTATAAATCACACCAGCTACGGATCGACTCAAACTATGACTTCCCTAATTGCAGTGGCTCCTTCACGTTTGCGAACGTAGGAGGAAATAAAGAGTCGAGACAAGTTGTTTGGGGTTTAACTGGGCCACATTTATTTACATTCAATGACTTGCAAAGGGATGGAGTGTGGGTTGTCTTAATCTGGTCACTCTGGCCGGTGACACCGTACATTGGGCGAAAGCATCTCAAATTAGAAGGTGGCACTGCTTGTTGCCACAGAGGCGTAGTGTGGGGGGTGCAGGGGGGCCGGCCGCACCGGCGCAACATCTGGGGGGGCGCACTCGCAGCTCTCTGCCCCAGCTCTCCTCCTCCTGCTCCCC